>OY997264.1:277372730-277887730 GCA_963921465.1 Triticum timopheevii
GCTATGTCCCGACATCCCTCGGATACAACTCCCTTTACAGTCGGCTTGCACCACTGCTCTAGCTGCCCACATCACTCCATGTGGATATTTCTCTACTTCTTTGCCCCGCACATACCTCTATTGTCTTCTACGTACTGTATTTGTGATGAGTTTATGTCTCATCAACTAGTGCCAGTAATCTTATTCTAATCACGCTTCTTTCAATTTCTTTGCCAGAGGGATGCTCATCTCGATTTTGGTGAAACTGCACCAAATGATCCGATTGTCAAAGGGTTGCAAACTTCATTTCTTCGGAAGCTCCAACGTTGCCAGCAAATTAAAGCCTGGTTAGGGTTTACGGTTCAAGGAGTAGGGACTGCATGGATCGTTTTTTTCTTTAGCTGTCTCTGTTCCAAAATAAGTGTCAACTTTAGTAGTAGTACAACTTTGTACTGAAGTTTGCATAAAGTTGAGACACTTATTTTGGAACGGAGGGAGTACATATTGGCTATGATCTATCAATCATTGAGATGCAATAGCATGCATGTTAGTCTAGTTTGTATTTGATGAAATGTTGCAACGGGCATCCTTGGATGCAAGATACATGTAACAGAAGCTAGAAGCTTCATAGCATTGTACAAATTTATCTCGCTGATAAATTACAGTACATACTATACTAGTACTATGTAAACAGTTAGGTGTCGCACGGTGTCCAGAAAATATGGTGATAGTGTGAGGTGGGCCATGTAATCACTGAGCCTGTGTGTTTTCACTGCTCTTACACTCCTCCCCTGTAAGAATGGAGAAAATTGTAATCTAGTAGTACCTCCTTTTGCTGAAAGTGTGGGACATCCAACACTCCTACCACCTCAGTAATAATGACCAATGAGCCGTCAAATCACATAGACCGAGCAGTAAGTTGGACGGACGAAGAAACCATCACTCTTGAATCCGCTTCTCCCTTCAACGCAGGCGCCAGTGAGAGTTCGCGTCTGCTCTGCCCGGGCATGAATACAGCATCGATTCTTTGGAGCGGCGCTGACCGTTTCGGGATAGAAGTGCGCGCGAGTGATGGAGGGGCTTTTGGTGGGCCAGGCTGGTCAGGAGCGGGCATGGCAGCTGTCCACCTGTCCCTACCGGACGCTCGGAAACGAGAGGATGCACCGACTCTCGCGGCTAAAATCGTACACTACACACCATCTCTCTGTAGGAGTAGGTCGATCTGTCGCTCTCTCTAACACACACATGCCATTAAACACACACACACACACACACACACATAGGTCAATACAATAGTAAAATCGTGCGAGTGCGAAGCCACAAGAAGTGAGATACAAATGGAGTACGTGCAAGAAGAGAAGATGTGACGAATATTCCATCAAACCTGGACTGAGGAGTAGTACTCCCTCCATCTAGGTGTTAAGTCATCTTATGGAAATCAGATATTCCCAAAAAATTTAGGCATCGTCCATTAACTCGCATCTCAATCCCCTCCTGGCCTCGTTGCTAGCGAGCGTTGTTACTTAGGGAGCGTTTGGATCCTTAGCAAGAATAGCTTATAGCCTAGCCAGACAAGGTTAGGCGTTTGGAACTGTTAAAATATGTTAGCTTTTGTGGGCCAGCTAGCTTGGGTGGAGCTAGAAAACCTTGCTAGCTCAGGAGAGCCAGATCGGCTCGCTTCTGATGGCAAACTTTGTGTAGTAGTAACATAGACTAGTAACATACGCATGTTACTAGTCCAAGTTACTCACCACTATGAGGAGCCTAAGCAATGTAACCAAACGCTCCTTACTCTGCCTTGTTATCTCCCCCGGAAACCCAATGCATGGAGCGCAACTACGCGTTGATCAGTCAAGAAATCAAAGTTGGCTTGCATGCGAGTTAATACGTGGCCCTGCATGGTAGCTAAAATGACATCTCTTAGTTGTTTGGATTAATTGTTGCGTTTAGAGACAGAAATCAGGGCTTTGATTGGTGGAAGGACCGGTCAAGTTTCTCCTTCTCCTCCAATCTTCTTGCACCTTGGTCCCGCAGCACCTTCGAACGTGACTTATTACACCTAGACAGAGGGATTAGTAAGAGATAGGGTGGCACTCTAACTTAGGTTGAATACAAGTGCCCAAAATTGTATGCATGCTATAATAAGGATTCACTTAAAATAGTATGTGAGCGAACAGAGGTATTAATTGGACAGTGTTCACGAGCAGTAGCGAGATGTGTGAGGTAAGATACACCACTGGCGCTTTTAATTTTTCTCATTAATTTGTTTGTTTCACACTCTGACTGGTGGGACCCAACGTACTACGTGGAGAGAGGTAAGGCAACATTATTTCTGCACCACTGTGGATAGTCTTACCACCAAAGCCACATGACACGATTATGATTTAAATCCCAATGACTCCCATGCAAAAAAACACGGCATGCTTGTCACACGAATGCAGGAATGTATAAAAGGTTATTTTCCTCTCGTTGACCATAACGGGAGGTTTGTGTAGCTGGTTAGCCTGTTCGCTTATCAAACCTAAGGTCTCGGGTTCGATAACTACACTTGAGCATAATTCGTGCCAGGAGGATTCTTTGACTGGTCAAAAATGAATGGATACGGAACTATACGATCTTGTAGTGACCGTATAATCACCTCATCATGTATAAGCGGTAACCTCGACGCTTGTTTTCTAGGGTTTGCACTCTTCACACACTCTCTCTCTCTGGAGCCTCAGCGCTTGTAGTTGCTCTCTTCACACTCTCTCACCCTCTCCAGATCTAAACAAGACTTCGTTGGCCTCTCTCTCTCTCTCTCCCCTCATTGCTGATCAAAGAACTGGCAGGATCCGACCACCGGGAAAGGAAGGAGGCTTAACATTGTCGCTGTCGGCGAGGGGGGGAATCCACTACCAGCGCAGCTGCTCACTTTCACCCAGCGGTGGCGCGGGAGGGCCTCCGACCCCTTCTTCTTCGCTGTCGTACATAGTGTGGGCCGAACGGCCTCCGGTCGCCCATCGAACCACACCCCAAGAACCTTAAGTTATGATTTACTTATTCCACATGCATTGCTCTAGCTGCATGTGGGCTTTTCTCTTCTGCACTCAAATCTAGGTGTTGGATCAAACAGGAAAGTAGTGGGGAAAGTTGTATAGCATGAATCTAGGACGTGGTTCAAAGAGGAAAGGAATGGGGAAAGTAGTGGGGAAAGTTGTATAGCATGAATCTAGGACGTGGTTCAAAAAGGAAAGGAAGGGGGGAAAGTTGTATCGCATGAATCTAAGACGTGGTTCAAAGAGGAAAGGAATGGGGGAAAGTTGTGGGGAAATTTGTATAGCATAAATCTAGGACGTGGTTCAAAGAGGAAAGGAAGGGGGAAAGTACTAGTATAGACTGGCTATCCAACACCTACATTGGTCGAAAATGGAAAACAATGACAAACGCGATACGCACATCTGTAACAAACTGATCTTTTGTTTTGGGGGACAAGGCTGTAGAGTTTGAGCAGGACTAGATTTGCTGCGCTCACATAGGGAAAGGTGTCTAAAGATAACAAAACTGGGACCAACACAAATATGCTCCTTGGTTGTTTGTTCTTTGTTGCAACAGATTGTGCATCACCCTAGTACATCGGTAGATGCACATGTGCTGGTGCGTCCACTGTCCCATGCAACTCTTTAGCTGTTGTTAATCTAAGGCCCAGTTTGGTTAGAAACTCCCTAGTCCCTACCTGCTTGGTTCCAGGGACTAAACATGGAGTAGAGGTTATTAAATGACATGCTAAAAGACCATGTTACCCCTAGTAATGAACTAATAGAGACAAGGTGCAATGCGGGGCAGGGACAACTATTGGAAAAAGTCCCAAAAAGACTCTCCCTCGGGGTCTTCTTTCTTTAGTCCCAAATGCCCACTTTTTGTCCCTAAAAGTCCCTCCTGTTTGGTTTAGATGGGACTGACACGGAGTTTTTTTAGTCCCTACACCAAAATGTCCCTGTAAACAAACACCCTCTAATAATGCCGCTTGAAAATTGATGCAATGCCACAGTTAAAAGCAAATTACATGTTTAACAAATTTTATTGTTAATATAATATCTCTTAATATTAATCAATGCCATCATTTGAGAAATGCTACTGTCATGCTTTCTTTCCCATTTAGGTAAGTTAGATGCTTCTTTTTGTTGGCTTCTGTGTCATCCACCGCTATTGACCACTAGTTGTTTCCTTTGCACCTCTATGTAAACAGGGTTATCTACTTCACCTTGTTGCCATTGAGACCTTTTGTTGCACTGCACAAAACACTTTTGTTTTAACAGTGTTTTGTGCAGTTCAAGCGAAATGTCACACCTACAATGTTGCTTGATTGCTTGATCTTAGTGGAACAGCACAAGAGGAGATCTTACATCCCATCAGTGTTGGTAAATTTGGTTCCGATCTTCTCCTTGTGAGTTGTTTGAATTCTGTGTCATGAGAGGTCAGTACTAGCCTTCTTTCACATGATTCTGCAGTGTGCTTTCATATGTTGTGCTACTTGTATGATAATGTTGCTTGATCTTAGTGAACTGAACAAATGGAGACAAGACTTCCATCCTGTATGTGCACCTTAATATCCCATTGAGGTAAGGTAAGGATATTTCACAGCTGTTGGCCTGTATTTGGCCACATTCATCAAAAAATTAATGTCATTGTTTAGTGCTATACTTGTGCTCCCTAATTGGCATGCCAAATCTTACATTGAAGGTGAAGCTTGTTTGTTATTGAACCAAGTGATGAAGGGGAAGAACAAGCGGAAGAAAAACAAAAGTCAACTCCCGGTGCTGTAATGAAGCACTGGAACTGTGATGACACAAGTAATGATATTGTTTTGCATCTTAATGTATTGCTATGGCTGTAACGAGCAATTGTTTTGCCACTGATTTGATGCCACTATTAATGTAATACGTAATTATCTCTACTTGTGCAAACATGGATCTTCTTTGAAGATACCATATATTTTAGTGGAACTGCACAAGAAGACGTTGGAAACATTAAAATAATCGAGGAGTATATAGTAAGCATGGCCACCACAGTAGATAGCAACAGATGGTTCCAGAGAAGTGCTTCATCTGTATGCTCTACACAATAAGCCTCCTGACAAAGGTTGGTACTCGCCCATAGATTTCATCCATATGATTGAGCTTTGTCATCTCTATTGGTGTTGTGCTATTATTTAGGTACTGTCATGGAGAAGTGGTATTGTCCTTCAGAAGTGCTTCATCTGTGATGTTTTAAATATTTCCTTTCCTTTTTTTGAGCAAACGGACATGCTAGCATTTAGTTGTCCTCTTGCCTTTGCACAACAGGATCCTCCTCTGAAGAAGAATATGGAGTACGTGAAGTGACTAGTTCCGATTAAGCCAGAACAAGCCCTGTCTATCTTCTCATCAGAAGGAGTAGTTGAAGGATGGTTACATTACTCCCCACAAGACCAAACTAAGTTCAACTCAGAAGGACTGACAAATCTCCATTTTCTTGCTATGATGCGCAAGTACAATGTTGTACTAGGATTCTTTCCGGTGAGTTCCATTTTTCTAAAATTGTGCTCTACATGAGTCGGCGTTCTAGGAATGGGGGTACCCAGACTTGCCTACCTGCAGCCTGCGGCGTGGCTCAAGGAGTGGCCCAGTATGGCCCATCATCATCTACACATGCTCAAGACCCTCGCGAGGGGCCAAGCCTCGCGGGGTGGACGACAGGAGGCTTCCTCAGGCACGGCCTCGTCAGGCTGGCTCACGAGGAGGCGGAGAGATCAAGGCGGGGTACCTCACGAGGTGCCCATGATGCAAGCCATGACGACCAAGGTGCAGGCGGGCGCCAGGCAGGCGCCAGCCTGCGCAGAGTGCTTGTTTCCCCTTTGGTGCAAAGGGGGCAAGCGCAGGCAAGGGTATCAAGCAAAGGCAACCATTTCGGTGCAACAAGACCAAGACCAGCAGGACGGCAGGACGGAGGTCTTTTGGCAGGCGAGGACCAACTTTAGTCAGGATAAGTGTACTACATGTTCCCCTTCAAAATGGCCAATTGTTGGTGCCCTTCCCGCTCAATATTTGGGAATAGGCCTGGGGCCTTCGCCTATAAATAGGACTAGCCACCCACAGGGTAGGAGATGAATCGAGAGAACAAGGATAGAAAGACACACACACACACACACAGAGAGAGAGGCGACTGAACCCTCCTAGCAGTTCATCGCCCCAACCAAGAACAGACCCTCGCGAGGCTGTTCTTCCCTTGTATTGTTCCTCATCAGCCCCAGAGGCAATCCACACACCACAAACTGGAGTAGGGTACTACACCACAATGGTGGCCTGAACCAGTATAAATCTTGTGTCCCTTGTGTTGTTCTTCATGTAGTTTAGATCCTAGCGAGGCGGTGAAACATGGGTAGGCTGAGGGTGTGATCTCCGCGCGCACCCCAGTGTTCGAACCTCAAGGGTCTGCCGGAACCCGAAATCCGACATTTGGCACGCCAGGTAGGGGTGTGCCGGAATCTGCCTTCCGTCGCCTCGTGTTTTCGCCGCCCATCCCATCCATGTTGGAAGCACGTCGCTCCCGCGCCGAGTGCCGAGCCGCTCTCGCCGCTCGCATCGCCTAGACGGCCCTCGTCGGTGGGCGCCCCCGTCATTCCCCATCGCCTGCCGTCAACGCCGCCACCGGCCCAGCGGGGAACGAACAGCAGGTGTCGTCCCTGCATCCATCAGTGCGGCGAGAAGGCCGCACCGCCACTCCGTCGCTGACTCCGGCCAGCTCCTCGTCCCACGCCCGTCGCGCTCCTGTGGACGTGCACGCCGTGCTGCTCCTCGTGGGGGAGCTCCTGCACTACCTTCCCGTTGACGACCCATACGATGAGTGGCTCGCCTGCATCACCGAGCTCGTCAGCGCCGCTGGGTGCTCCCCTGCACCGTCTCTCTCGTTGCACCGCGCACCGTCCGGTGCGGGCGACGAAGCTCCGGGGGTGCCTCAGCCGCCTCCACCTCAGGAAAGCGCCTTGGCTCCAAGACGCATGGCCCCTGGGCGGAACCCACTCCGTCCGGCGCCAGCACACAAAAGAAGAGCTGCCAAGATATCCCTTGTCCCCAGGAAGCCGCCCGTGTGCTCCCCGCACCGGCCCGGCACGAGCGTGCACCTGCTCCGGCGCATCAAGACCCCGCGCTGCACCTGGCAGCAGCGCACAGAGACCTGCAAGATCAAGCTCTCCGTCACCATAAGGCTCCCGCGGCCACTGCAGGCTGCCCCCACGCTACGATGGCACGGCTGACCCCGCTGAGTTCCTCAAGCTCTATGAGCTGGGCATCGAAGCTGCCAACGGAGACGAGAAGGTCATGGCGAAATGGTTCCCCATGGCGCTCAAGGATGGCGCCCGCACCTGGCTCCTGAACCTGGCTCCTGGCACGATATCCTCCTGGGACGAGATGCGCACCCGGTTCATCACCAACTTCCAAGGCACCCGCGACCGGCCCCCGGCCATGAGCGGCTTGCGCCGCATCAAGCAGCAGCCGGGGGAGACCCTGCAGAAGTTCATCCAGTGCTTCAACAGCGCTCGCCTTAAGATCCCCAAGGTGTCTGAGGAGGCCATCATCTCAGCCTTCTCCGAAGGCGTGCATGACGTCAAGATGAAGGAGGAGCTCACGATCCATGAAGACTTGTGCACCTCCCTGGAGATATTCAATCTAGCGACCAAGTGCGCAAGGGCTGAGAAAGGGCGCCTGTCCCTCCTCGAGCTGCCAACTGCTGAACCAGAAGAGAAGAAGCCCAAGACCAAGGACGTGAAGCGCAAGGGGGCTGCCGTGCTTGCAACAGAGCCAGACACCAAGCGAGCAGGGACCAGCCTGAGTCATCCAAGGGCAGCCGGTACTACGTGTACCACGACCTCCACACCCACAACACCAACGAATGCCAAGAGCTCAGAGCCGTGCGAGACGTGCGTGCCGGCCGACGCCCCGAGCGCAGCGACAGGGGCTATGGCCGAGGAGGAGGAAGAGGTGGATGACAATGGGAAGACCGTGGCCCTCGCCAAGGGTGGCGTGACCGACCTCGCGTGGACCGTTGGCAGGACCAGCCTCGTGAGGGAGGTTGGAGGGACCCACCTCGCGAGGGGGGTTGGAGAGATCAGCCTCGCGAGGATCGCCCACAAGGAAATGCGGGCCTCCCTCCTCTGCCACCACAGCCAAGGAGGAATGAAGACCATCACCAGGACGAGGGGGCTGGAGGCTTCTAGGAGCCGCGCGCAATCGCTTGCATCTTAGGCGGCGCACAAGCCCCGGCCTCTCAGCGCATCTTCAAGTAGTTTGCCCGCGAAGTGAATGCAGTCCTCCCCAAGCTTGAGGCCACACGCCCTCTCAGGTGGTCATCATGCGCTATCATGTTTAGCTCAGTGCATCAGCTCAAGTGCGCGGCCACAGCAGGAGTCCTCCCGATGCTCTGCTCCCCGATCATCAGCAATGTACAAGTCACCAGGACCCTCATCGATGGCGAAGCAGGACTCAATGTCCTATCCGTAGAAACGTTCAACAATCTCCAAGTGCCATACAATCAGCTGCAGTCAACCAAGCCCTTCTCAGGAGTCACCGATGGTTCCACCATTTCGATAGGGCAGGTCCGCCTTCCTGTTACCTTCGGGAACTGCGACAACTACCGCACCGAGCTCATTGACTTCGACGTCGCTCACATCCGCCTGCCGTACAACGCCACCCTCGGGTACCCAGCCCTGGCCAAGTTCATGGCCGTGACCCATCACGGCTACAATGTCCGCGAGATGCCAGGAAGCGGCGAAGTCATCACTGTGCCTTGTGAAGAGAGAGACGCTGTGTGTTCCCTGGAATGTGCCTTCCAAGCCGCATCAATTGAAGACCCAGATCACAGGAACGGGAGGCCTCCCGAGGCTGCTCCTAAGAAGAAGAAGACATCGCCTGGCCCGACCCCTCGGGAGGCAGGCCCCTCAGGGTCCGCGCCCGTTCAGGGGGAACCTCCTTCTGTTGCATAGGAAGGCGCGCCCGGCGCCCCCCTCGAGCAGGGCTCGGGGGCTTTATTCTAGAGGGCCACCGACTTTGCGAAGATTATGAGGGAGGCGCTCGAGCACCACTTGGAGGCGTGCTTCAACGCACGTTTCCCTGAGGAGGAAGCAAAGCAAGGAGGGCCAAACCCTCACGAATTCATCAGCTAGATCATTCAGGAGTTGCAGGAGTCAAGAGTCATGAGTGGCAGCCGCCGCTTGCCCGCCGTAGCTCCCCATCCAGGCGAGGATGGTGGGCTGCGCATCTGCATCGACATACCAGGACTCAACCGAGCCGCCTCTCAGGAGCGCATCTGGCCCTCACGCGTGGCACTGCGAAGGCCCACCCCACAGCTATGTTCGCATGCCTTACGGTCTGCCGAACGCGCCTATGGTGCGTCAGTGCCTCATGAGGAGCATCTTGGAGGCTCAGGCGGTCAGGCATTTCGCAGTCCTGGTGGAGATGGAGATGGTCCGCGAGGAGCCGCCAGCGCCCCCGGAGCCTCCCGAGGCCCCTGGGCCTGGGGGCTCATGAAGATCGTCTCCCGCAGCGCACGCTGTCCGCTACTTCAACATCCCTCCATCTTCAGCATCATCAGGTGACATCCTTCGAGTTTCATTTTCAGCTGGGAGCGCCCCCCAGGGCTGCATCATTCCCAGGCCGTGTGGGTCCGTCCCTGCGGCATGTATCCCCTTTAGTTCATGTTTTCAGCTTACTTTATCGGGGGCGCCCCTTGGGCTGCATTATCCCCAAGCCACCCGGGCCAGACCCGGTGGCATGTATCCCTCTAGCGTTTATTCAGGTCGAGCGTTTGACCCATCGCGATCGTTGTTTGATGCTTTCCTATGGCACCCTTATTTCTTCATGTCGGCTGCTTGCATGTTAAAGGGGGGGTACCTGAGCATCGCGACTCATGGGCTCTTACTGGCTCTCCAGCCTTGGCCCTCTGGCCTTGTCCACGGCATCGCGACCTGGCATACCAGCGACGGCTGAGCCCCGCTCGAGTGCCGGGACCCGAGGACATAGAGCACCGACATCTAACCAAATCTGCAGGGACACATCAAAAATAAAGGCCCAGAGTCAGGCACCACCCGCCTTGAGGTAGGGCCCCGTGAGTCCCGCGCTGGCACACGGGTGCCCAGATACACCTCGCCAGGCCCTACCGTGCCAGCCACGTGTCAGGGCGGGGCTGTATATGCCCCGGGGGCTCCTCCCGGAGGGGAGCCCCCTCCCACGCACCAGTGGAAGCAACATGCTCCGCGCTGGCTGACAACACTGCCGAGGAGCGGCTATGCCCGTACACATACGGAAGCGCCATGCTTCGCGCTGGTGATAAACAACTAAGGGTGGCCCCCGACTGCATCAACCTCAGGGAGCCCAGAGCTCAATGTCCGGCCTCATCGTAACGCTTCCCCTCGGGAGTGCCACGCGAGGAGGCTGGGCACGGGGGCTGCGCCCGGGTCACGCCCAGGCGCACGCCACCCAGCCAGGCCCCTCGGTCCTGGTTCGTCACACGCCTCTCCTCGAGCGGAGCCAAGGTACGAAGGCCATTTGAACGTCAAGGCGGACTCCTGAGCATCGCGACTCAGGAGCCTAACTGGTCACGTAGCCCCTCACCCCGTAGTTCCGACAGGCTAACAGCGGTTGAGGTATGCGCGGGGCCGGGCTCTGCCGACGTAGAACGGTAATCTCACCCATACATCTCACCTCCCTACTTGTTGTTCGTGCGTCAAGAGGGACTCCTGAGCATCGCGACTCATGAGCCTAACTTGTCACGTAGCCCCTCACTCCTTGGTCCCGTCCTAGTTTCTGGTCGGGGCTAACGGCAGCTGAGGTATGCGCGGGCCCGGGCTCTGCTGACGTAGAACACAAGCAAGTAGGAAGGAAAAACGTAAATCTCAAGAAATTCAAAAGCAAATATTATAGTCCATAGAGTACTTTGACAACGCCAAACACAAGTTTAAACGCCTCCACGAGGCAGAAATTATGTTGCAGGAATTAAAATCGGGACGGGAGCCGCGAAGGGATCACTTTTTGGCGGCGCCATCGCTGGTGACGGAGCTGCGCTGGGCGACTTCGCCTCGTGGAACCTCAAGGCCGGCAGCGCCTCGCTTCGGCTTGGTGCTGAAGGCCCGGAACTTCGCCAGCAGAGCCTCCGCGCGACCCTTCACGGCCTTAGCAGCGACGGTGGCAAGCTCGCCGCTCACAGGCTCTAGCAGGCTTTCGAGGTCAACGCTGGGGGTTGCGGAGGTAGACGTGGGTGAAGACGCGCATTAGCGCCGCAGAAGAAAGGGCGCGCGCCTCGGCCACAGCCGTGGGGCCAAGGCCGAGGGTAACATCTTCGAGGGCGCGGACCAGGAAGGGAAGCAACTTGGCGGGGCCCTCCTCGGCGTTGGCTAGCGGGCTTTCTAGGCCGCTGTCATAGAGCGACTTCAGCAGGGTGCGTGCCTTCACCTCCATCTTCGCGAAGGCCACATGATCCTCGGCCAGGACCCGCGCCTTGTCGTATATCTCGATCTTCTTCACCTCCAACGCCCGCTCCTGCGCATCCAGGCGGCCCTGGCGTTCGTCAAGCTTGGCATCCCGGTCCTTGGCGGTAGCCTCGCGAGCCATCATGTCTTCCTCCTTCTCCTGGCGGACACGGGCCTCCTTGGCAAGCTGGTCGCGCAGGCCTTGCAACTCGCTCTCCAGCACCTTATAGCGACCCTGGATATCCGCAACCTCACCCAAGGAGGCATCATGGGCAGCCTTCGCCTCGAGGGTGGCCTGCTTCTCCTCGTCACAAGTTGTCACGGCCTGAGCCAGCGCCGCCCGGACTGAAGCATCAGAGCGGACCCAACCAGAGACCAGCTCCAGGCGCCCGACCACCAAGTGAGGGTCGGCGCCCAGAAGATCTTTCCGCAGCCGGTCCAGCTCAGCAGCAGCACGATCCAAGATAGTAGGAGGAGCCGGAGAGACAACGGTTGGCGGAGTAGGAGGAGAGGACGGCAGCGTGATCATAGCACCAGGGGTCAGGACCTTCTGCGCCCCGATGACTACGGCAGTGGCGTCAGGCACGGACGCCTCGGGAGTTGTTTGGGCCATGGGGGCTGAGCTCGCTCCATCTAGCCCCGCCAGGCCTCACGAGGATGACCGGGCAGGAGAGGCCCACGTCTTGTCGCCCCCTTCTCCCGCGTGTGGGGGTGCTGTCCCGGACGAAGCCTCGGGAGCCCCCTTCAGCTTCTTTGCCGCAGGCACCGGCCTAACCAAGGAATATAGATGTCAAGCCTCAACAACAAAGCAGGAAGCAAAATGAGAGTCGAGCACTTACTCATCGCCGCTAGCGGGCTCAAGCAACCTCTTGCCGAACTTGAAGCCCGAGAACCGGATGCTGGGATCAACCTCAAGAGGCTCGGGAGCAGGAGGCGAGTGAGCAAATCGGCTCGGAGCTAGAGCAGACCCGTGGGGCACCAGCCCTGTTCCGTCCTTCTTCGGGATCAGGGGCGAGCTCTCGCCACCCCGCTCATCGCCTTCCTCGTCGTCATCCGGCATGAGGCGAAGAGTGCGGGACCTACGCAGAGGGAGGGGCGTCCTCGACTCCCCGTCGGTCGCCTCTGCATCGGGCTCCTCGTCCTCCTCCTCATCATCATCTTCCTCCTCTCCGTTGGAGTCGCTGGAAGATATGTTCACCGTCGCAGGGTCGCCGGGGCCTCAGGAACCTCCGCGGTCACAGGCCCGCCCTTGTTGAAAGAGGACATGGAGTTCACCACCTGCTCCCAGTCATCCCGAAGGAACAAGGGCACGGGAGCATCCTCCAACCTCGCCATGTTTCCCCCAACCAAGGATTGGAGGACCACAGCCAGATCCTCGTCGGCCAGGGCTTCGGGGTTCGAGCGGAGGGCGGGATTGGCCCTCCCAAGCTTCCACAGCGGGAGCGAGTGTTCCCAGAGCGGAGCCCCCCGATTCTCCAGGAACTCCCTTAGGAGCGACGCCCCGGTCAGTTTCGCCGTCGCCATGTTTTCCGGCCACAAGTCCGCGTCCATCTTCTCCAGCACCGGCCTCGCACGGGGATCAACGAGCTCCACGCGGGACCAATCGTCAGCGGACATGGGCTGCCCCGTGGGAAAAATCAGCCGGGAGTGGGTGCGCCCAGCATCAACCATGACCCACTTGCTCCTGAAGCCCTCAATTCTCTTCCCGGGCTTCGAGATGGCGTTAGAGCTACCGTGCGCGATAAAGCTCGCGCACACGGTGATGGAGCCGCGGGAGACCCGGAGGTAGAAGTAATGGCGCAGCAAGGCCACCGAAGGCCTCACCCCAACATGAGCCTCGTAGTAATAGGCGAAAATCGCCAGGAGAAGGACAAAGTTGGGATGGAGGTGTAGAGCTTGCAGATTGTAATGGTGGAGAAAAGAAATGAAGAACTTGGAAAAAGGGGGCACCAGACCAGCGGCGATGGCACTCATGAAGAGCGGGTAGAAGGTGCTCCCTCTGCCCTCAGGAAGGGCGGTGCCGGCCTTGAGTGCGGCCGCCCCGTCGTGGCCTTGCATCGCCATCATCTGGCGCGTCCGGGCAAGATTCTTCTCTGACACATTCGGAGGATCCAAGGCTGGCGAGTACCATGCTCCGGATGGGGTCTGGCGAGGCGCCATGCCTTGCTAGGATGCAGAGTTGGAGTGGATCTGGCGATTTTGGAAGCAAGGACAGGAGCAATAAAGGAGATCTGGGCGGTGAAGGAGAAGGCAAAGAAGGAAAGCCTGGACAGGTACCGCTCCCTTATCAGCTTGTGCAGTTGTCGAGGCGTCGTGGGGGAGATAGGATGCCCACGTCCAATCAACTGCCATGCGGCACCCAAGGCCGCAGGCTATTGGGGCCGCGTCGCTTCGCACTTTCCTCTTTGCTTCCCTGCTAAGCCAAGTCCAAGCGCGCCTTGGTCCCGGGGGCTACTGTCGGCGTTCTGGGAATGGGGGTACCCAGACTTGCCTGCCTACGGCCTGCGGCGTGGCTCAAGGAGTGGCCCAGTACGGCCCATCTTCATATACACATGCTCAAGACCCTCGCGAGGGGCCAAGCCTCGCGGGGCGGACGACAAGAGGCTTCCTCAGGCACGGCCTCGTCAGGCTGGCTCACAAGGAGGCAGAGAGATCAAGGCGGGATACCTCACGAGGTGCCCATGATGCAAGTGAAAGCACAAGTGCTCCCTAGGTGGTTTTGGTAATTAATGTCAACATATCTCTTGTTGGACTAACACTTTTATCTAGTATGTTTCAGATAAGTTCAACAATGGAGTGGCATGGACTAAAGGATGTGGGAACTCCTTCAAGGTGCTAAGGACAAAGGATTGGCTCAAGATTTAAGCTCAAGACTCTTCATTTAACATTTTAGTGATCCAAGATCACATTGAGTCTATAGGAGAAGCCAATACTATCAAGAAGGGATGCGGTGTTGCTTAATGAGCTTCTTGCTCCACAGTGCTTAGTGATATGCTCCAAAACCCTCAACTACTTTCCCGCTTCCACACATATGATCTAAACCTAAAGTCAAACTTGGCCATACCGATTCTTTCTATCCGGCGCCACCGAGTTCAGATGTCATAGCCACTGCCACAAACCCTAGACAAATCGGTCTCACCGATAGGGATCTCGGTCCTACCGAGATGGGATTGTAATCTCTCTGTGTATGTCCATTACCAAAATCGGTCTAACCGAGTTTGAGCAATCGATACTACCGAGATTACAATGCAAACTTCCTGGTTAACTTATTACCAAAATCGGTCCTACCGAGTTTGTGTAATCGGTCCAACCGAGTTTGCATGACCAACTCTCAGGAAAACTTATTACCAAAATCGGTCTCACCGAGTTTGTGTAATCGGTCTCATCGAGATTACGTTATGCCCTAACCCTAACCATATCGGTCCTACCAAGTTGCATATCAGTCCCACTGAAAATCCTAATGGTCACTAGATTTGCTAAATCGGTCCGACCGAGTTTGTTGATTCGGTCCCACCGAGTTGGGTAAATTGTGTGTAATGGTTAGATTTTGTGTGGAGGCTATAAATACCCCTCCACCTCCTCTTCATTCGTGAAGAGAGCCATCAGACTGAACCTACACTTCCAGCATACATTTTCTGAGAGAGAACTACCTACTCATGTGTTGAGGCCAAGATATTCCATTCCTACCATATGAATCTTGATCTCTAGCCTTCCCCAAGTTGCTTTCCACTCAAATCTTCTTTCCACAAGATCCAAAACCTATGAGAGAGAGTTGAGTGTTGGGGAGACTATCATTTGAAGCACAAGAGCAAGGAGTTCATCATCAACGCACAATTTGTTACTTCTTGGAGAGTGGTGTCTCCTAGATTGGCTAGGTGTCACTTGGGAGCCTCCGACAAGATTGTGGAGTTGAACTAATGAGTTTGTAAGGGCAAGGAGATCGCCTACTTCGTGAAGATCTACCGCTTGTGAGGCAAGTCCTTCATGGGCGACGGCCATGGTAGGATAGACAAGGTTGCTTCTTCGTGGACCCTTCGTGGGTGGAGCCCTTGATGGACTCGCACAACCGTTACCCTTCGTGGGTTGAAGTCTCCATCAACGTGGATGTACGATAGCACCACCTATCGGAACCACGCCAAAAACATCCGTGTCTCCAATTGCGTTTGAATCCTCCAAAACCCTTCCCTTTACATTCTTGCAAGTTGCATGCTTTACATTCCGCTGCTCATATACTCTTTGCATGCTTGCTTGATATGTATTGTGAGTGTTAAACTTGTGCCTAAACTCCACCTAAATTTTAAGAACTTAAAAACTGCAACTTTGGCACTTAGTGTCTAATCACCCCCCCCCTCTAGACACCTCTTCTCAAGGTCCTACAAGTGGTATTAGAGCTTTGCTCTCCATTACCTTGGTTTAATCACCATTGGAGTAAGATGGATGAGTCTACTTTGGGGAGTCTTAGACATAGAGTGGCTATTCTTGATGGAGAGTATTTTCATGAGTGGTAAAATGAGATGCTTGTAATTTTCAATCCATATCATCTGAACAAGTACATTGCTAGCCCTTGTGCACCTCATGCTGATCCTATGCATCCTACCCATCAAGAGTCAATTGACATGATTAGGAATCTTAGAACTGCCGAACTTATCATTAGAGGATTGCCTAGAAACTTGATTGGATGTTTGCCTGCCCTTAAGTGTGCCTACACTATATGGAAATTTCTTGAGGAACGCTTTCCAAATTATTCCTTGAAAAATCTAGATGAAATTCTCCATAAGTCTATTGCTTTGAGTAAGATGAATACTAGTGATCCTATGTTTGGTGATCGTCTATTTGAGCTTACAAACCTTATGCATGCCAAAGGAGATGTTGGAATTATTAGTGATATTATTTCTGAAGCTATAAAAATTCATAAGCAAGATCATTGTCAAACTTACTCTAACGAATCACTCTCTCTAGGATTTGATCCACCACATGACGATGTTGAACATGGATACTATGATGAGGATGATGATAGTGATCTCGATGATGCAAAAAGACACTTTGGTCTTATGGCTAATCTTCGGGGATATATGTCAGGAGGAAAGGAATGGGTTCTTGATAGTGGATGTACCGATCACATGACCGGAGATAAAGACATGTTTCATGAGCTTGCTCAAAACGATGGTCCTCGAAAGTATGTCACTTTCAGTGACAACTCAAAGGGTAAGGTGGTTGGCCTCGGTAAGGTAGCCATATCACATGATAGCTCCATACAAAATGTCATGCTTGTTGAATCTCTTGGATACAACTTACTTTCAGTATGTAGACTTGCTGATTTCGGTTTCAATGTCCTATTTACTGAAGTAGATTGCCAAGTGTTTCATCGAGATAATCATAAAATGGTCTTTACCGGTGTGTGTAGAGGTGATCTATACATTGTTGATTTCACTAAAAAGGCTCAACCTAAAACTTGCTTCATTGCTAAATCCTCAAAAGGTTGGTTATGGCATAGACGACTAGGTCATGTTGGTATGCGACCCCTTGACAAGCTTATTAAAGGAAATCATATCTTGAAGTTAACGATGTCATATTTGATAAGGATAGACTTTGCAATGCTTGTCAAGCAGGTAAACAGGTTGGAGGAAGGCATCCCGTGAAGAACATCATGACCACAAGGAGGCCACTCGAGCTACTTCACATGGATCTCTTTGGTCCCAACTCCTACAAGAGTCTCGGTGGAAATTCTTTTGGTCTAGTTATAGTTGATGATTTTTCAAGATTTACGTGGGTGTTCTTTCTCGATGATAAATCGCAAGTCCGAAAGATCTTCAAAAACTTAGCTAGGAAGGCCCAAAATCAATTTGAAGTGAAGACCAAGAAGGTTCGCAGCGACAACAGAACGGAGTTCAAGAACGCAAATGTGGACACCTTTCTTGACGAAGAAGGGATTTTACACGAGTTCTCGGCTACGTACACACCTCAAGAAAACGGAGTTGTTGAGAGGAAGAACTGGACGCTCCTCGTATTGGCGAGAATGATGCTTGATGAGTACTAGACACCGAAGCACTTTTGGGCAGAAGCGGTTGAGATAGCTTGCCATGCAACAAATCGCTTGTATCTTCACAAGCTACTCGGCAAGACAGCATATGAGCTCCTCATCGATAACAAACCCCAAGTCGGATACTTTCGAGTATTTGGCTCAAAGTGCTACATTCTTGATAAGCATTGTCGTTCTAAATTTGCTCCTAAGTCTGATGAAGGTTTCCTACTAGGTTATGGCTCAAACTCACACACTTACCGTGTCTACCACAATTTAACCCGAAAGGTTGAAGAGACGGTAGATGTGATGTTTGATGAATCTAACGGCTCGCAAGTAGAGCAATTGCCAATTGATGTAGGAGACAAAGATCCTTCAGAAGCAATCCAAGACTTGTCTATTGGCAAGGTCCGTCCAACGGAGGTGAAGGAGAGTACCTCGTCTGTCCAAGTGGAAGCTTCTACTTCATGACAAGGTGAACCAAGAGTTGATATGGAAGCATCCACAAGTGGGACGCACCAAGATGAAGAAAACAAGGAAGTGCATCAAGATGAACATCAACAACCTCCTTCTCCACCACGACAAGAGAACAACAACGCCAACAATGAAGAAGGCCAAGAAGAAGAACAAGATGAAGAATAGCAAGAAACAAGCAAAAGCTTCCACGAGTTCGAGCAAGAATTGCTAAAGACCATCCCGTCGAGCAAATCTACAATGATATTCAAACCGGGAGAATCACTCGCTCTAAAACTCATTTAGCTAACTTTTGTGAAAACTATTCTTTCATCTCTAGCATTGAACCTATGAAGGTTGAAGAAGCATTGGAAGATCCGAATTGGATAAATGCTATGCATGAAGAGCTACACAACTTTGAGAGGAACCAAGTTTGGACATTAGTTGAGAAGCCCGACAACAACCACAACATCATCGGTACCAAATGGGTGTTTCGCAACAAGTAAGATGAAGATGGACAAGTAGTTCGCAACAAAGCACGTCTCGTCGCCCAAGGTTACACACAAGTAGAAGGTATGGACTATGCTGAGACTTACGCTCCCGTTGCTGAGTCCATTCGCATCCTACTTGCCTATGCTAATCAGCATGACATCACCTTGTACCAAATGGACATTAAAAGTGCTTTTCTGAATGGTTAAATAGGGGTGGAAGTTTATGTTAAGCAACCTCCCGGCTTTGGCAATCCTAAGAAACCCAATCATGTTTACAAACTTCACAAAGCTCTTTATGGTCTTAAACAAGCTCCTAGAGCGTGGTATAAATGCTTGACCAAGTTCCTTATTGAAAAAGGCTTTGAAATTGGAAAAATTGATTCAACTCTTTTTACTAGAAGGGTTAATGGAGAACTATTTGCGTGCCAAATCTATGTTGATGATATTATATTTGGTTCAACTAACCCTCATTTTAGTGAAAAGTTTGGGAAGCAAATGTCAGAGAAGTTTGAGATGTCTATGATGAGTGAACTCAAATTCTTTCTTGGATTGCAATTCAAGAAAACTAACGAAGGTACCTTTGTTTCTAAAACAAAGTACACCAAGGACTTATTCAAGAAGTTCAATATGCGAGAATGCAAAGGTATGTCTACACCCATGCCTACTAGTGGACATCTTGACTTGATCAAAGATGGTGAACCGGTTGATCAAAAGGTTTATCGCTCAATGATTGGTTCATTGTTATATCTATGTGCTTCATGTCCCGATATCATGCTAAGTGTGTGCATGTGTGCACGATATCAAGCTGCTCCTAAAGAATGTCATCTTAAGGCCGTGAAAAGGATAGTGAGATACTTAATCCATACACCAAATTTTGGCATTTGGTATCCTAAGAGGGCCTCCTTCAATCTTGTTGGCTACTCCGACTCGGACTATGACGGAGACAAGGTTGATAGAAAGTCCACTTTGGGTACTTGTCAATTTCTTGATAGATCTCTTGTGTCTTGGTCTTCCAAGAAACAAAACTCGGTATCCTTATCCACCGCCGAAGCGGAGTACATTGCCGCTGGTTCATGTTGTGCTCAATTACTTTGGATGACCCAAACTCTTAAAGATAATGGGATATATGTGAAACATGTTCCATTTCTTTGTGACAATGAAAGTGCTATTCAAATTGGTCATAATCCCGTACAACATTCTCGAACTAAGCATATTGAAGTTCGTCATCATTTGATTGAGATCATGTTGCTAAGGGTGACATTAATCTTAAGCATGTTCGCACCGAAAAGCAATTAGCGGATATATTCACTAAACCTCTTGACGAGAAAGTGTTTTGCAGGTTAAGAGGAGAATTGAACATCATTGATGCTTCAAACTTGGAGTAGAAACTCCATTGGATACATGCAAGACATGAGCTTATGACTAATCCTTGATATTTCTCTTATGATGAAAATCTTATGTCTTGGATATATTTGCATCTTGCATGTTATCTAACCCATGTAGGTCTTGGTTGTATCAAATTCCATGACATTCTCATCTACTCACATCTTGAGCAATCTCTACATCACCAAGTTTCTACATTATGGTGGTTGAAGACAAGGAAGTACGGAACCACTCAAACATATCCTTTGACAAATTCTATGTTGAGCTTCATGATTGTCATCTTTGGATACACAAGTGCTCTTCCTTGCAAGAACTAACCCATGTAGGTAGATGGACTCAAATTCCAAGTGGTGCTCCCAATTCTTGATGAGCTACATCAACCTTGAGCAACCCACACAAGTTCAACTACATGGACAACTCTACCAACCAAGGTATGTTATTCCATCTTAGAGAAGCTTTACTCAAAGTCATGAGCAAAAGCATCTCGACAAGATGTGAATACATCAAGATGCTTAAACGAAAAATGGCAACCCCATTTTGAGCTTAAACGATGAGTATGACCTATGATCAAGTGATCTCACTTGACTCCTAAGTCAATATACTCTAACATAGATGACTTTGTGGCCGACCATCTCTAGATGAAGTTCTCGTGTGTTCTTTTCTATGTTTTTGCATTTGTCTCATGCATATTTGTTTCCCCTTTCAAAAAAAAAGAAAAAAAAACTTCATCTAGATTTCTTTCTGTTTGCTCTGCTTTTTCTGCATCCAATTCCTTGCACACCTTTCAGTAAATTCCTTGCAAATCTTTGTGAGATCTTACTAGTCTAGTGAGCTGAGGTGACAAGTGTTTTCTCTGCGATGAACTCGGTTTCACCGATTTGTTGTTTTCGGTCCAACCGAAGCATACCAGTCGGTGCCACCGATTTCACAACAGGAAAAATAGTTTGCCACTTATTCTGTGTTTCTTCTGATCCAGCTCCACTCAATGAATCTTTTCCTCTACAAGCAGCACATTTTTATCATTGCTTTGTGCTGTGACTCAAGGACCAAACCCATTCACAACAAATTCCAGAAGTCCCTTCTTGGAAATTGATGTCAAATGGGGAGAGAGAGTTCACATCAAAGCTTATCTCTTAGAGAGATCACATCAGAGGAAGAGAATATCACCTCCTCAGGGGGAGAAAGAGATCTCTACGGGGAGAGAATACTCAAGTAAAAAGTATTTCTCAAGGATCCCAGATGCTTGGTGTTCAAGAGGAGAGATGCCACATGTCTTGCTGAGGGGAAAGACATGTTCATATGTGCGTATTTGCATTAGCTTGCATTAGCTCTGTTCATTTATATCTTTCAGCTCTGATTTTCTGTTCCCTATCTTCTCCCAGTATCACATGCTAGATTCAGGGGGAGCAAGACATCTAAGGGAAAGAAATCATTTAAATTCATTGCATATCTTTACTCTTGGGGACATGTCTAATCCAATGTGGTACTTAGTACTCACTCTCTACATGTCATCCCAGTCTTGGTATTCTTGTGGTTTCTTTTGTTTGCTCTGGCTAGTAGGTGCATCTGTGTTATCTAACCTTGTTTACGCAGGTTCATTCCATCCTAAGCCAACTCAAGACTACAAGGTAAGTATATGCATCACAATCATGTGTATGAGGAATTCTTGCTGATGTACATACTATTTGCAAGAAGGACTCATGGGCATGAAGGTATTTTCTTTAATATTTTTTGCTCTGATGCATATGGCCAAGATACATGTAACACATTGCCTACTCTATCATGGTTATGCTCTCACATGCTTTTATATTCCATATTCACATGATTGCATACATGTAGGGGGAGCCTATGCTTGTTACATGTCCTTCTAAAGCTTTACTTGCTATTCTCTATATCTTTATCTAAAGCTTTGATGTATGTTGTCATCAATTACCAAAAAGGGGAGATTAAAAGCACAAGTGCTCCCTAGGTGGTTTTGGTAATTAATGCCAACATATCTCTTGTTGGACTAACACTTTTATCTAGTATGTTTCAGATAAGTTCAACAATGGAGTGGCATGGACTAAAGGATGTGGGAACTCCTTCAAGATGCTAAGGACAAAGGATTGGCTCAAGCTTGAAGCTCAAGACTCTTCATTTTACATTTTAGTGATCCAAGATCACATTGAGTCTATAGGAAAAGCCAATACTATCAAGAAGGGATGAGGTGTTGCTTAATGAGCTTCTTGCTCCACAGTGCTTAGTGATATGCTCCAAAACCATCTACTACTTTCCCACTTCCACACATATGACCTAAACCTAAAGTCAAACTCGGCCATACCGATTCTTCTATCCGGCGCCACGGAGTTCAGATGTCATAGCCACTGCCACAAACCCTAGACAAACCAGTCTCACCGATAGGGATCTCAGTCCTACCGAGATGGGATTATAATCTCTCTGTGCATGTCCATTACCAAAATCGGTCTAACCGAGTTTGAGCAATCGGTACTACCGAGATTACAATGCAAACTTCCTGGTTAACTTATTACCAAAATCGGTCCTACCGAGTTTGTGTAATCGGTCCAACCGAGTTTGCCTGACCAACTCTCTGGAAAACATATTACCAAAATCAGTCTCACCGAGTTTGTGTAATCGGTCTCACCGAGATTATGTTATGCCCTAACCCTAACCATATCGGTCCTACCGAGTTGCATATCGGTCCCACCGAAAATCCTAACGGTCACTAGATTTGCTAAATCGGTCCGACCGAGTTTGTTGATTCGGTCCCACCGAGTTTGGTAAATTGTGTATAACGGTTAGATTTTGTGTGGAGGCTATAAATACACCTCCACCTCCTCTTCATTCGTGAAGAGAGCCATCAGACTGAACCTACACTTCCAGCATACATTTTCTGAGAGAGAACTACCTACTCATGTGTTGAGGCCAAGATATTCCATTCCTACCATATGAATCTTGATCTCTAGCCTTACCCAAGTTGCTTTCCACTCAAATCTTCTTTCCACCAGATCCAAAACCTATGAGAGAGAGTTGAGTGTTGGGGAGACTATCATTTGAAGCACAAGAGCAAGGAGTTCATCATCAACGCACAATTTTGTTACTTCTTGGAGGGTGGTGTCTCCTAGATTGGCTAGGTGTCACTTGGGAACCTCCGACAAGATTGTGGAGTTGAACCAAGGAGTTTGTAAGGGCAAGGAGATCGCCTACTTCGTGAAGATCTACCGCTAGTGAGGCAAGTCCTTCGTGGGCGATGGCCATGGTGGGATAGACAAGGTTGCTTCTTCATGGACCCTTCGTGGGTGGAGCCCTCTGTGGACTTGCACAACCGTTACCCTTCGTGGGTTGAAGTCTCCATCAATGTGGATGTACGATAGCACCACCTATCGGAACCATGCCAAAAACATCTGTGTCTCCAATTGCGTTTGAATCCTCCAAAACCTTTCCCTTTACATTCTTGCAATTTGCATGCTTTACATTCCGCTGCTCATATACTCTTTGCATGCTTGCTAGATATGTATTGTGAGTGTTAAACTTGTGCCTAAACTCCACCTAAATTTTAAGAACTTAAAAACTGCAACTTTGGCACTTTGTGTCTAATCACCCCCCTCTAGACACCTCTTCTCAAGGTCCTACAGCAAGCCATGACGACCAAGGTGCAGGCGGGCGCCAGGCGAGCGCCGGCCTGCGCAGAGTCCTTGTTTCCCCTTTGGTGCAAAGGGGGCAAGCGCAGGCAAGGGTGTCAAGCAAAGGCAACCATTTCGGTGCAACAAGACCAAGACCAGCAGGACGGCAGGACGGAGGTCATCGTGGAGCCCAAGCCAGCGTCATCGTCAGGGTCTTTTGGCAGGCGAGGACCAACTTTAGTCAGGATAAGTGTACTAGATGTTCCCCTTCAAAAGGGCCAATTGTTGGCGCCCTTCCAGCTCAATATTTGGGAAGAGGCCCGGGGCCTTCGCCTATAAATAGGACTAGCTGCCCACAGGGTAGGAGATGGATCGAGAGAACAAGGATAGAAAGACACACAGAGAGAGAGAGAGAGGCGACTGAACCCTCCTAGCAGTTCATCGCCCCAACCAAGAACAGACCCTCGCGAGACTGTTCTTCCCTTGTATTGTTCCTCATCAGCCCCAGAGGCAATCCAAACACCACAAACTGGAGTAGGGTATTACACCACAATGGTGGCCTGAACCAGTATAAATCTTGTGTCCCTTGTGTTGTTCTTCGTTTAGTTTAGATCCTAGCGAGGCGGTGAAACATGGGTAGGCTGAGGGTGTGATCTCCATGCGCACCCCAGTGTTCGAACCTAAGGGTCTATTGGAACCCGAAATCCGACAACATGGACCATGTAGGTTCCTGTTTAAACTGTCAATTCATAGTACAGTTTGCTTTATACTAATCACTTTTTTTGTATTTATGCAAACAGGGGCGCTCAGCTTGATTTCAATGGGAACTGCACAATATGTTCATGAATACATTGAATCATTCATTTCTACCACAAGAAAGGAGGTGTCGATAAGTTCAAGGCGTTGCAACATATAAGGGAGAAATCATACAAGCTACACGTGAATTTGGTTGATTTTGGTGGAACTACACAAAAAGAACAGCTAGTTTATTTAGCACGAGGTGCCATGTCAATGTCTGAACTGATGGCAAACCCTGCCTATTCCACAATCATAGGAATTTGATATTTTGGAATGGGACAACCTTGTCAAATTTTGCTCATTGATGTTAGCAAGAAGACATGCGTTTGATATTTTCGAATGGGACGCCGTTTGCTGTCAGCAGCGTCGATCAATTTTTTTTTATTATTTAGTTGTGAAGTAAATATTGGCTCTGACATGTGAATCGCTGAGATGCATAATCATCAATAGTTTTGAATGTTCTCTATGAATTGCCAGGCCTGTGTGTTTGATTGCAATGTACAGGAACGCTAAAAAGCTGCTCAAACTCTTTGTACTCCTTATGTTCCTTTTTACTTCCCACATTGTGAAAGTGCATACTTTTTCTATAAGATTGGTCAAACTAGAGATACTTTGACTGTAGACAAAACTTGTATGTAGACTAGAAAGGACCGGAGGGAGTACATGTGAAACTGCTGCAAACGAGGTGATCACCCTGGGAATAGTGCTAGTACATATTGTTTTGCATGTTCATCCAATGCCAGTGATACAAGAATTCGAACTAATCGAAATAAATTCATTCATACACGGTCGGATTTCATATAAACATGCCAGATTTCATTACATTTCATACATTCTTCAATTAAAAGGGGTGCGCTAGAGGTATAATTAATTAACCGAAGCTACCCACCTGTGTTCGGCTGAGCCAAACAGAAGCTTCAGTGACTTAACTACAGGTGCAGTTGCGTAACAGACATGTGGCCCAGATGCCTGTTGGGCCCATGTGTCAGTCATCCAACTGCACAAGTAGTTAAGTAGAAGCAGCGTCCTTCTCCAACATGGCTCTCCGACTCCACGTCGTGGCCAAGAAGCTAATCAGCCGTCAATGGTCAACCTGCCTAGCTTGGCTTCAACCGGAGGGTAGCAGTGGTGGTCTTACTTGGACCCGAGGGGCGGCGACCTACCGTGTTCCACTCTTCCTCATTTTCTGTGTGGCGCGACCTCATTGGCAGCGGGGCGGGTCCTCGATGGAGCCGGCGATGTCCTCTGTGTCGTTGTCGGCGGGGCGACGCCTCGGTGGAGCGGGGGAAATCCTCCCCCTCATTGTTGGCAGGGTGGGGCCTCGGCTGAGCCGGCGATGTCCTCTACCTCGTTGTTGGCGGGGCCGGGCCTCGGCGGAGCCGGCGATGTCCTCTGTCTCGTTGCCGGCGGGGCGGCGCCTCGGCGGAGCGGGGGAATCCTCCCCATCATTGCCGGCAGGGTGGGGCCTCGGCTGAGCCGGCGTTGTCCTCTGCCATGTTGTTGGCGGGGTGGGGCCTCGGCGGAGCCGGCGGTGTCCTCTGCCTTGTTGTTGGCACCACGGGGCCTCGGTAGAGCAGGGCCTCGTCGACGCCAGCGAAGCGGGATCTCGTCGGAGCCGGCATTGTCCTCTGCCTCATCCTTGGTCTCCCCAAACAGCGCCTCGCCCGCTTCATCGCCCTCATTTTAGGTGGCCATTGCCTCTGCCACCCGCATGTGGTACCGCCACTGCTCGTGGCGGCCCTCGCGGGCGGAGCGGTACGAGTCGAGCAGCGCCTCCTGCTCCGCTCGCTCCACGGCGATCTGCTCCTCCGCCTGCAGGTGCTCCTAGAGGAGATGGTGGTTGTAGGCGGCATCGGCCTGCGCCTCCTAGAACTGCTCCTCACGCTTCTGCCTCACGGTGTCCATATATTGGCCACGGGACTCGCCGATGGTCATGGTGCAATGCACCGAAGGAGGGGGTTGGCGTCGGATCGTCGACTACCATGTTCTCCATTGGGACGTCGTCGTCCTCCGGCTGCCTGCGGGCCAGCCAGTCAGCAGCAATGGCTGCCATCTCCATGTGGTCCGTCGACCGCCCGTCCCGAAGAGCGCTGGAGCGTGAGGAAGCCATGGTGGGCAGTAGTGGTGTGGACAGGAGAAAGGGAACGGATGCGGATGACTGCGGCTATGGCCGGCGCAGCAATTTATATAGCAATAGTGGGCGGCAGAGGGACGGATGTGTGGCGCCGGAGTAGCCACCTCGGCAACCGTGTATCACTAATGTGGGCGGTAGACGGACGGACGGACGACACTTGTGTCATTTGAAGGCGGAGCAATCGCCTGCACCTGGAAGCATGGCGGGCGGCGCTGACCGTTTTGGGTGAAAAGCGCGCACGGGCGAGGGAGGCCGTCTGGGTGGGCCAGGGCAGTCAGACTCATAGTTGGTAGCGGGTCGGTCCAGCAGCGGACATGATGGCTCGCCAGCGAGCTCACCGAGCTGAGCGACGACAATCAGATGATGGACGTAGCTTCCGACCAGGAGCCGGTGCCACTGTCCAAGCCGGTTCATGTCGTGTTCACCATAGAGCAGGTGCAGCCGCACTTCGACGCCCTAATGGCGGAAGAGCTACCAGTGTAGGAGGACCCATGCTGCAACCTCCGTCTCCTCAACGAGCAGCGGTGAACAAGCGAACGACAATGTCGTTGTAGACATGTGGCCCTATGATCCTGGCTTCCCGAATGAGCAGTGGGTGCTATATCAGACCATCCATAGGGCCCGCGAGGCCCTCTCTGTCGTCCTTCGAGTTGTTGCGCTCGTCGTGGCGCCGCCGTCTCACGTTGTCAACAAGGTCAACAGACATTAGGAATGAGGAGATGACTTTACTTGGAGAGGATGACAGTGGGGACCGACCAGGGCCATAGCCACACGTACGCAAGTGCCTTCTTATTATATAAAACTATACTTTTTTTGCTTCCTCCTGGTTTCCTGACATCATGGTCCCACACCATTGTCAACCTATGTAGTCAATAAACGAGAGAATTGCACAAGGAGCAGCCGACAGCTGGGACCAAGCAGCTCAAGCAGTATTTGTGTTTTTGAGGTGTGAGAACTGCAGAGTTTTTCTTGAGCGATGTTTTCGTTGTTGTTCAGAGGAGAGAGCAGGGTATTAACTGGGCGGGCTGTGGCCCGTCTAGCCCAGGCCAGATATCCAGCCTAGATAATAATTTTTTTCAAGCTGAAAAAGGCTAGCCTAGCTATATTTTTTTACGAATACCCAGGCAAGGTCAAGTTGTTATTCTCTGCCCCGCTGGGCTGCAAATCTTTCCTAGGAGGGATGCATTAGGCTTAACAAGAAAATGGGCTTTAAGAAATAATAAATGGGATTTAATTATAAAAACTAGGTAGTTACTATAAAAAAAATGCACCAAACACGTAATTACTTTATAAAAAAATATTTTTGGATATTGAAAATTTTAATTTCATTTATTGTTGCGCGTGCAATGTTTCGTTGGATTTTTACGTAATATAAATTTATATTGAAATTGTATTGAATCTGACTAGAAATTTTGGGATAAAAATATTTCGGATCCCATCAAAATGTGGGAAATTTTACTGAATTATGTTTTGAACGATTGGTTGAAATTATTAATAGTTGTCCTTGCTAGAAAATGGGTTGTACTTTGAACAAACAGTAAATGGGCTGTAGTAAATTCCATTAGAATTCAAAAATGGGCTGCACATTCTTACAAATCTCAAATGGGGTATAAGTTCTCTACTACACACTTGTGGCCTTACTAAGTTGACGCATCCCCTCAAAAAAAAGTTGACGCATATGCAAGGCTTTGTCAACTTATAGCCAACACTCGGTTCTAGCAGCAGTGGCTGTTGGATGTCCATCAAACGAATGTCGTGCTTCTTCTTCAATCTCGGATATTCTAGCTTCACCCGCCCAAAAATTATTCCTCCCCTGACATCTGGGGCGCACCGTTTTGGAAGCTGACCTGTGGGCCTACTAAGTTGACGCATACCAAGGGCTTTGTCAACTTAGTCAATATAAACGATTCTAGCTGCAGTGACCATACGATGTCCATCCAACGGCTGTTGTGCTTCTTCAACCTCTGGTCTTGTTGCTCCAGCCACTCAAAGCAACGCCGGTCGTGCCGCCTGCTCCTGCCTCCTGTGGCCAGTTGTGCTGCCGCGGAGGACTCACCGCCCCCGACTACACCCACCTCTGGCCAGGCCATCCCTCCACTCACCCACACCCCCTGTTATTTTGCGGCGACGGCAGCCTCACATGCAGCCAAACCAGTGAACCCTCGCACTCCTCTCCGCGTGGGCATCCACTGTTGCGTCTTCCCCGACTCCACGTCGTCCCCTTCCTAGGCCTCGCTGTCGTCCACCGCCTTGGTGCTCTCGGCGCGGCGTGGTCAATGTGGTCAACGACTGACTTCCATCAGAAGAGTAATGTACATGGAGAGGCTGACAACTGGGTCCATGGCCGCAGCAAGGAAGTGCCTCCTTATTACGTGGAAAATAATGATTCCGCCACCTGACAAGAGGGACCCACTGGACGGGCTATCGTATTTTGCGAAAAAATGTTTCCCCCCTGACTGTTGGGACCTACTAGCTACATCTTCAAATGCAAGGAAGTGCGTACATATTACGCGCAAAAGAAATGATTCTCCCCCTGACTGCTGGGACCCACCAGCTACATCTTCGCACGCAAGGAAGTGCCTGACAGTCGAGACCCACCTAGTCGAAGCGTACGTAGCATTGTCATTCTGGTCACAAACGTGTACGTACATACGACCGGTCTATCTGCAAGCTGCAGTGATGAATCGTGCCCATGTAAGGAAGGGCATGTGTCGTAGTAGAGGCGCACACGTAGCATGTACACGTACGTACAACGGCCAGGGTGCAAGAAAGAAAATACGGCCATGAACGTACATACGGGTGAGGTCTCGAGCGTGTACTCACGCATATATATACGGACGGCCAGGGCTTGTGTACATGGAGAGGCAATGGACGGCAGCAACAGTGTCCTGTTCATTTGGCAGCGAACCGGTTGGGTCAGAATGGAGAAACAACGTCCTGTTCATCGGGAGGCAACCGACTGGGTCGGAATACGTCATGTTCATCGGGAGGGCTTAGATAGAACAGCCGATGGAAACGAGGCCTAGCATACCACAGAACAGAGGAAACGGCCTTGTGTTTGACCGGCCACGGTCGAAACGGGATCATGTTCATCGAGAGGGGTCTAGTGTACCACAAAACGGAGGAAACGGATTCTGTTGGACCTCCTACGGTCAAATCGGGGTCCTGTTGATCGGGAGGAGTGTGGCGTACCACAAAACGGAGGAAACGAACTTGTGTTTGAGCGCGACGGTCGAAACCGGGGTCCTGTTCATCAGGAGGGGTGTGGCGTACTGCAAAACAGGACTCCACGGGATACTGTTCATCTCCATCGTCAACCTCCTCCAGCCTCCACGGGCTACAGTTCATCCACCATTAACCTCCTCCAGCCTCCACCTGTGACTGTTCATGCACGGCCTCCTGTTCATCCAGCCTCCACCGCGTGCTACTCCACCGGCTACTGTTCAACCAGCCCTCTCCATGGGGTCCTATTCAACCACCCCTCCACGGGCTACTGTTCATCCTGCCCTCCACCGGCTACTATTCAACCAGCCCTCCATGGGGTCTTCCTATTCATCCAGCCCTCCACGGGGTCCTGTTCATCCACCCCAACCGACTCGATCGATCGGGGTCCTGTTCATCCAGCGGCAACGACCTCTACTACCACGGGGTCCTGTTCATCCAACCCCCCATTGGGAACTGTTCATCCACCCCCCAACAACGGTCACTGTTCATCTTGTGGTAGCATTGATCGGCTTCAGTTAGCAGCAGTAGCGAAGGAATCGCTCGATCGGGTTCAGTTAACAGCCATCGATCGATTGCTCGGGTTCACTAACGCATAGTGTGCAGTGCAATCGCTCGTGTTCAGTAGGCAAACGCTTCGCTCGTGTTCAGTTAGAGCCCAACACCTCGCACCCATGCGCGTGCGCCTACAAGAGAAACGTGCAAACCTTCGTGCATCGCTCGGCCCCGACCATCCACCGTAACTAGGAATACCGCGATATTTTCCTCGTCGTCGCTTCTACCACGGTTTTTTCCGTCATGGACGACCCAAAGAATGTCATGCAGCTACGTCTCTGGCCCGCCCAGGACGAAAAGCCCATTTTCTGTCATGAGTTTTTGTCATAGAATTTGGAGCCGACCACATCTACGATGATACCGGGTTTTGTCACAATTATCGTCATCGAAGTGCCATAAGTATGACAGAACAAATATTCTTTTGGCCCAAAATGTCACGGATGTGTCTTTTTTTGTAGTGTGATAGGGTATCCATGCACAAACTCTTCATTGAGGATATAACATAATATTAGTACCAAAACTGTAATCCAAGATGATATAAAACTTACACGAAGAAATGAAAAATGTAGCTTATGACTACAAAAGTGTTGATGATATAACACTTATGCCCACAAATGAAGATGCAACTTATGATTAAAAAAGTGTTGATGTTAATATACAGTACATGAATAGGTGTGGAGCCAATCACCATCTTGTAACCATTAAATGGATCAGGAATTACTCCCAAGGTATCCAATTTAGGCGTAGAGACCACAACTATTTGCGAAGGTGCATAACGATAATCAAGGGGCATCCTTTGGAGTGAAGGGGCATCTTTGATGATGATCTCCTGTCCTTTAAAACAAATTCCAATGCTTACAAGGTGAGGAGACTTCATTTGGAGACAATTGATATAGATTTGTTTTCCAAAAACAAGAAGGAAGAGCTCCAGGGCAGGGCAGCAGGAGTGGATGACGCTGCAGGAGTGGATGATGCTGTGTGCAGTGATGCCTCCGACAGATCAACCACAACAAGTGAAAGTTTTTTTAGCAGTGGGAGTCGAAGCATTTGTACCATATTGTCTGCTAGATGGCACCAGGACAAGGTGGTGGTGCGGATAGAGGAGGAAAACCATGAGATGGACATCGGTGTGAGGGCACAACTATAACACTTGGTGGGAAGCTACTTTCGTGGTAATGGTAGAACTCAAGCTGGAGGAGTTTCTCGAATTGACGAGATGTCACCTATGCGTCCACCATGCAGGGTATGTGAAACAGGCAGCATGCCAGGATATAGAGGCACTGAACAGAGCCCTGGTGGGAGGAGATGATGGCTCCGTGGAGTTCAAAATCATGAATGACAAATAGCTGGCGATAGTCGAGATTAAGAGGCGTGGCGCGCCAGAGAGTGCGCCACCGAGTTTAGTGGGGAACCACGACCACCTATGGGGCTACGAGCCCCTTTCTGGTTCGACGAGGGGATGGTACGTTGCACAAAGAGTGGAGGAGCGTGAGACAGCACGAAAGAGATCACACAGGCAGTTTCTAATCAGGTTCAAGCCGTCGCGAGGCGTAAAACCCTACTCCTGCTTTGGTGGATTGATGGCGGATGATGGTGGAAAAGCGCAGCGGTCTTGCCTAGCAGGGTTGCCTTGGGACAATAACGACTACGTGCGTATGAGTGTACAAGGGTCCCAATCCTTTCTATGTTTGCCATGGGCCTCCTTCTATAGATCAAGGGGTCACCATAGTGGCAAATTAGTCATTATGCACTGTTTAGATAGAAAATAGTGCTATCATACCTAACTCGGCATGATGACATAGCGCATTAAAAGCACCGCTCAATGTCACATCATAGCTTGCCCGACATGCTCTTCGGGGCCGTTCCACCAGCTTGGCGCCTGCTTGCTCGACATGTCGCAGGACGGGTGTCGCTTGTAGGTATTTTCTGTAGAAGGTGGCTGCCATGTGGCATATAGCAGCCACTTGGTCACCTTAGATCTTGACATTGCACTGATCGATGACGTACGTCATGGTGAGGTGGTGCGGTGGAGTGGTTTTGTCTTTGTTGGTCCCGGCAGGCCTGCAGGGACGATTGGGGGGGGGTCGCTTCCGGTGATCACCTTGCCTCTGCCAGGCTCGCCTGCCCAGCAGGGGAGTTTTTTCCCTTAGCAGTACCTTGCCCCTCTGGATAGTCTTGGCCTTCTTGATCTGTTATTGGGTCCTTCAAGGGAATCAATCCATCTTGCTTGAGTTGATCATGGTGTTGTGAACTTGTCCTCGTGCTTGTGCATAGTCTGGGCAATGGAACCAGGGTCTGTTGCACTGACAGAAGCCCACGAGCCTAGCACGGTCACACCACCGGGCGTCGTCAGGGCAGGCCCTAATTAGTGCACAGGCAAGACTGCTGAGGTGGCTTCATCCCTTGAGATCTTCCTTGCTTCTTCATTATCTTGAGGTCGGGCTAGTTTGCGGTTTTACCACGTCGCGTAATGCCAATGGTGGTGGGACCATTCTTGTAATGGCACTTGAATGACTTTAACGCATGGGCGCATAACCGCCAATTCACTCTTCCCACCACGCCTTTATCCTCCACCATGTATGCCGCATGCATCAAGTAGGGTAGGTAACAGAGGCGCGTAGTGCGGAGTGGTGTCAAGGTAGGGGCCCCGGTCTTCTGGGATTGGTGGAAGAGGACGGCAGTTACTCGCCGGGGAATCATCCCCCATCCCCCAGCTCGCCTATAAAAGGAGGAGCGGGGAGCCTCTCCTCCTCCATTTTGCTTTGTCTTGACTATGCTAGAAGGGATAGCCTGGGGCCAGGCCCCGGTGAGGGAGTCCTGGATTATGGGGTCCTGAGGGAGCCGGCTTATGTTACATGGACCGGACTAATGGGCCGTGAAGATACAAGACAGAAGGCCCTCCCTCGTGTCTGGATCGGACTCTCCTTTGCGTGGATGGCAAGCTTGGCGTTCGGACAATGTATCTTCCTTTCTCTGTAAACCGAGTCTGTACAACCCTAGGCCCCTCCGGAGTGTATATAAACCGGAGGGTTTAGTCCATAGAGGCAATCATAATCATACAGGCTAGAAATCTAGGGTTTAGCCATTACGATCTTGAGGTAGATCAACACTTGTAACCCCTATACTCATCAAAGTCAATCAAGTAGGAATTAAGGTATTACCTCCATTAAGAGGGCTAGAACCTGGGTAAACATCGTGTCCCCTGCCTCCTGTTACCTTCCATCCTTAGACGCACAGTTCGGGACCCCCAACCCGAGATCTGCCGGTTTTGACACTGACATTGGTGCTTCCATTGAGGGTTCCACCATGTCGTCCCTATAAGGCTCGATGGCTCCATCGATCATCTACAATAATACTGCCTTGAGGGAGACTTTTCTCCCGGCCCAAGTTTTCGTATTCGGGGTCTTCACACTGCGCGCCAACTCGATTGGCCATATGGAGCAGATCGACAGCTACGCCCCTGATCATCAGATCAGTTTTGGAAATCTGAACTATGTCACTGATATCCGAGGAGACTTGATCTTCCAAGGGTTTGCGGCCCCAACCACCGATCTGGCCTTAGATCCGTAGCGCATCACCGGGTCCGAAGGCGGGAGTTTAAAGGCCGCCAGACTCTCTGCAGCTATAGAGCTTGACACCAGAGAACCGGAGGGGATCGCGTCACCGGTAGGCCTGGAGTTACGCTAGGATCCCCCTATCATCATGAAGCCGGACTCGCCTCCATACACTAGCTCCGAACTCTCGAGGTCCGCGTCATGTGAGCTTGGCCAGGGAACTTCTGTCCTGCCCAACTCCATGGACTCTCGCTTCCTCGTCCAAATCTCGCTCTTAAACGAGGCCCTTGACTTAATGTGATCTCTCGCCATTGCAGGAGAAGCACTGCTGAACTACGCCCAACCCACCCAAGGGGCTGAGAGCGGGGAATTTTATGTCCCACCAACCACCCACTTCGCAACCGCTATCGAGGATTTAACCGACATGCTCGACTACGATTCCGAAGACATCGACGATATGGATGACGATGCCAGAGATGAGAAGAGCCAAAACCGCCTTTCACTGGACGCTGGACGACCACTTACACAAAAAATGTGTACATGGTGGACACACCCAAAGAGGATGACGACGACAGCAGGAAGGATTCGGTTGAGGACAAACCCACTTAAGCACCTCCGAAGCATCTACGTCAGCGACGCCGCTCAAAATCGCGTGGCGACAAAAACTGCAACACCGGCACCAGAGACAATAACACTCCGGAGAAAGCCAAAGACCCTGAAGCCCCTATCGAGCCAACATCCAAATAGGACGATTGGGAGGATGGGCGAATTAACCCCGACGAAACGATCGAGAACGAGGACTCGGAGGATAGTAATTATCGACCACCCTCCAAGGATGATGTAAGCCTCGGCGACGAAGATTTCATCATGACGGAGGAACCCCTCGAACAAGATCCCTTTAAGCGCCGACTAATAGACACTTCAAGAACCCTAGAAAAGAAGTAGCAGCATGTTCAAGCTGATCATGATTTGCTCAATCACAGATGGACTAATGTCCTAGCAGCCAAGGAATACGGCCTCGAACGCCCAACTAAGAGTTACCCAAAGCGCAAGCTGCTACCCCAATTCGACAACGAGGCCCTGGAGCCTATACCAACACCGTGTAGCACTGCTGACGAACCTGACCGACCACCTCATGGCCGGGACAAAGCGGCAACTCAAGCCGAACACCAGCCCGCACCACCTCGCCATAGAGGCAGAGAGACATCGGTTGTAGGATACACGTATGACCTACGATAGGTCCTGGACAATAGCGTCGGTCATACCAGATCAATCAATGGATCAAGGGGGCATGCCCCAGCGTGAGAAGACGGCCATCAAGCCTGGCGCGACAAGCACAACCTCACCCGGGCCGAAAACCGCATACGGACTTCATCTGAACTGCGTCGTGACACTTCCCGATACAGAGGTGCCGCATACCCCCTATGCCTCACCGATGAGGTAATGGAGCACCAGTTCCCAGAAGGGTTTAAACTCGTGAACATTGAATCATACGATGGCAGAAGAGATCCCGTAGTATGGATTGAAGATTTTCTTCTCCACATCCACATGGCCCGCGGTGATGACCTACATGCCATAAAATACCTCCCCCTAAAACTTAAGGGACCAGCACCACACTAGCTGAACAGCCTCCCAAAAAACTCTATTGGTAGCTGGGAAGACTTGGAGGATGCTGTCGGTGTCAAAACCGGCGGATCTCGGGTAGGGGGTCCCGAACTGTGCGTCTAGGCGGATGGTAACAGGAGACAAGGGACACAATGTTTTTACCCAGGTTCGGGCCCTCTCGATGGAGGTAAAACCCTACTCCTGCTTGATTGATATTGATGATATGGTTAGTACAAGAGTGGATCTACCACGAGATCAAGGAGGCTAAACCCTAGAAGCTAGGCTATGGTATGATTGTTGTAATGGTTGTTCGTCCTACGGACTAAAACCCTCCGGTTTATATAGACACCGGAGAGGGCTAGGGTTACACAGAGTCGGTTACAATGGTAGGAGATCTACATATCCGTATCGCCAAGCTTGCCTTCCACGCCAAGGAAAGTCCCATCCGGACACGGGACGAAGTCTTCAATCTTGTATCTTCATAGTCTTGGAGTCCGGCCGATGATGATAGTCCGGATATCCGGACACCCCCTAGTCCAGGACTCCCTCAGTAGCCCCTGAACCATGCTTCAATGACGATGAGTCTGGCGCGCATATTGTTCGGCATTGCAAGGCGGGTTCCTCCTTCGAATAATTCATAGAAGATTGTGAACACCAGGATAGTGTCCGGCTCTGCAAAATAAATCCCACATTCCACCGTAGAGAGAATAATACGTACACAAGTTCAATCTATTGACGTATTTTGTGGCATGACGTCATACCACCACCCAGCCATTACTTGAATCATTTTTTATTATACCTCCTCAGCGCGTTTAGCGAAGCGGTTTCCTTGGCACGTCTTGTCGAAGCAGAGATCATGTTCCCCTTATTCCGGGATTCCCATCAATACAGACGTGGGTAACCCAACCGTGCCCGTTCTGAAGCCCCCTCTATCAGAGGCGAGTCCCGAACGGTCACGGGGACGGCTCTTGGTATTCTCCCTCTTTATAATGGGACCAAGGCTCATTTCTTTTCTTCAATCCTCAATCGAATCTACTCCTCGCCCCGAGTTCCAACACCCAGAGCCCCAGATTCGAGCGCTTCGGACCTTCAACAATGTCCGACTCCGACCTACAGGGCCAGAGGATGCCCTCCTCCATCACGGAAGAGGACGTGCTAAAGCTGCGAGAAGCCAAGTACCTGATTTATGAGATTTCGCATAGGTTGCCCACCAAAGGGCAGGTCATTCCCACCCCCGAGCCCGGCGAAAACGTCGTGTTTGTGTCCCACCTCCGTCGGGGTTTAGGCTTCCTGGTGGATCCTTTTGTGAGAGGGCTCATGTTTTACTATGGGTTGGAATTCCACGACTTGGCTTCGGAGTCCATCCTCCATATTTCTTCATTCATCGTCGTCTGCGAAGCCTTCCTCCGCATTACCCCTCCCTTCGGCTTGTGGCTTAAGACCTTCGACGTGGATCCGAAGATGATCGAGGGGCGTCAAGCAGAGTGCGGCGGGGCAGTTGTAAGCAGAAGGGCCGACGCTCCATGGCCCGAGGGCTCTTTCTAGTAGGAGCTCGGCTTGTGGCAGCAGGAGTGGTTCTACATAACCGCTCCCAGGGGCAGCAGGCAGAAGCTGCCGCCCATCTTCCGCTCGGGCCCTCCACATCGGCTGATGTCGTGGGTCAGCCAAGGGCTCAACTGGGTGCCGTCAAAGGACGTACCCCTATTGCAGGGCCGGATTCGAGACCTCCAGGAGAGGGAGATCAATCTGGTCGTAGTGATGCAGGTTATGCTGATTCGGCGTCTCCTGCCCTGCAAGCGTCGCCCCCTCCGTCTGTGGGAGTTCAATCCCGAGGGGCCGCGAGCTCTCCAACACTTCATGGGTACGACACCCGTGGAGATGTATAAATTGTTCTTCGAATCACAAGAGATGTGTCCAGAATTGACCGAGGATTCCGGCCTAAGCTGCAATCGCCCGGATACTCAGGTAAGTGGCCCTGCATGTGAACACACCATTTTTTTACGCCTTCTCGAATTTGCCTTTTAATCCATCGTCTCTTGAATAGAAGTGGATAGCGCAGGCAAAACTGATACGGTGTTCGGCCCCCCTCCCGGAGACCGTGCCGGCTCCCGTGTTGGTTAGGATGCTGAAGGTTGCGCCTTTAGAGGAAGGCGAAGGGGGGAACAGGGACACCACCGCCTCTACCAAGGAGGCTTTGGAGAAAGGGGGAGTCGAGAATCCCTCCTTCCAAGAGGAGAAGAGGACCGCCTCCGAAAACCCGGAGGCCAAGGCCTCGAAGCGGGGGAAGAGATCTTCACCAGAGGGTCCTGCATCCGGGGAGGCCCCGGCCGCACTATCTCCCCTAAGGAATCAGCCCTCCAGCGAGCCGTAAGTATAAAAAAGGGGGGGTTCTATAATAAGAGATACCCCTATCTTTGCTTCTGAGGATAACCGAAGTTTTTTACCTTGTAGTTCGGATCTCCGTCCTTCTCAGATGAGCTCGTCTTCGGGGGACCTTCGTCCAGAGATGGTGGAGAGTGAGACGCCTCCATGCGACGCACCATCAGGCGGGGCGGACGAACCTGAGGTGTCATCGCGGAGGGTATCCCCGAGTCCGGCGGGGCCGGAGAGTTCGGCACCGGCTGGTGTGCGGCCAGGGGAGCTGAAGGATCTGCTGGGGAGGGCGTCTATCTTAGAAGGTCACCGTACGTTGATGAGTATGGTGATTGGAAGAATTTCGTCCACCGAAGGCGGGTTGCATGATGCCGTTAGAAGCTTGCTGGCGGGGTTTGAGGTACGTAAAAATGACATACCTTTTGACAGTTTTGCACATAAAGTGCGCCCTGTATAGATAGTAGCCCATGGGACTCGGTAGGTTGTCGAGAGCGACAGCGTGTCGAGGATCAAAATCGCAGGTATTGATTTTCGCCTTTCCTATGCAGGTGGCGGATAGTCCGGTGGCCAGCCGGACTGATGGAGTTGCCGAACTAAAGCGGCAACTTGACGTTGCGGATGCGGACATCACGCTGGTCAATAAGCGACTTGACGAGTCACAAGGTAGGTTTTTCTCCGTGGTCACCTAGTAAGGGAGCCGAAGCCCACTCCTTACAACATGTGTGCTCAATGCAGATGGTGCCGCTGCTGTGGAGAGCCTTCGGGCAGAACTTGCTCGAACCAAGGAGCAGGCCAGAAGGAGTGATGCGGCTGCCTCGAGGGTGGCCGAAGAGCTAGAAGCCGAAAAGGCTGCTCACTGCTGAAGCAGGGAGGAGATGGCCGCAATGGCCGTGAAGTTGAAAGATGTTACCGACCGCTATGAGGTACTTGAAAAAGAACGCCTAGCAGAGCAAGAAGGCCTGAAGAAGGCCACCGCCGAAGCCAAGGATGCTCGTTCTGCGATGAGGGCTATAAAGGAGGAGCTGCGCCAGGCCGGAGATATTGTGGCTGGCAAGCCCTTTCTGCTGCGCAGGAGGTTTACAGATCCGAAGTACGCTCAGCTTGGCCAGCTGTGGGGTCCGGAGGATCCTTATATGGACTTAGCGGCGAGTGCGGCAGATGCTGTTGTGCACTTCCGAAGCCAAAAGGATCACGAGACGGAAAAGCTTTTTTGGTCTCAATTCCATAGTTCAGAGCGTTCACTTCCGCTGACCGATCGGTTGGCTGAGTGGGCTGAGCTGAATAGATTGTCCGGACTTGTCATGACGTCGTGGCTCATGTCTGGCCGAATAGGCCCAAGCCGAAGAGTTATTTTGGCTTATTGCAGCAATTCCTTGGGGCGGTTCCGCATATCAAGGCGATGAAGCGGTCGGCCTGCATAGAGGGTGCACGGATGGCCCTCACCCGTGTGAAGACATACTGGACGGAGATGGGTGCCACCGCTGTTGTGACCCAGGGTTCGGACGAAAGCCTGTTACCCGCCGAGCACTATTTTGGGGAAGTTCTGCGTGGTGCTCGTGTAATAGTCGCAGTGTTCAAAATATGTCATGTTCAAATGACCTTTATGGTTTGTAAAACGATGTTTATAATATAAGCGCTTTTTGTACTTGTGCGTTCAAGTATTGGAATATCTCCTGTGCGGCCGTTTAATGTATACTTGTGTATAACCTGAAAGATGGCAGTCTTCGGCTTTAGCCCCCATGCACATGGTGCGGGGGTGTTTGCGAAATAGCGCATTTTCACACTTAATCCAACGTCTTGGTCCTGTGAAGGAGGTGATAGCGTAGCAAACGAGGCAACCGGACTATAATGCTTTATCACTTTCACTTAGCCATAGGAGTTCGAAGGCGGGGCTACGATATAGCCACTAGGGGCACCGTGCTCTCCGAATTCGGGGCGCGTATGTGCCTGACCAGGAAACGATCCTTCGTCAAAGCGGAGGAATTCTGAACATTCCGGTGGTCGATCGAGTGGTTGACCAGTCTCTCTCTATATCATGACAGTCAGTTTTCGGCTTTCTCTACTGACGTGCTCACCCGGCCGAACCGGGGCACAATCGCAGTAGTTCTCCTGGTGCCAAGTTAGCCGATGATACGGAACGTAAGGTAGCAAAACACAGGAGCCGGGCAAACCCAACATTTGACCAAAGACATGATTCGGAGCTGATGCATATAAGGCCTAACTCGAGATGCCGAACACTCCCTAAGGTATTTGGTCTTTATGATAACGGGAAAAACAATGCCCTAAGCCCCTAGTGTCCAGGTACAGGCGAGAATTTCTGGTGCGGTCGATGCCAAAACGCCAGCCTCCTCGTTGGTTATGGTGAAAAAACCGTGGGATATGAATCAACAAAAGACAGTGAGAAAGGTTTACGCAGGGGCTTAATCTGAAAAGAATCCTTGCAACGGGTCCCTGCTGCACGTCTGCTCCTGTGTCTCCGTTGTGCGTATCCTGGACGGGTGTGCACGTTGTTCATCTGTAAAAAGAGAGGAACTTAGCTTGAAAGGAAATCGTGCAAAAAAATGTATTAAAAATCGAAATATGAATGAATGAATAAAGCTGAGCTTTTATTAGCTCTTTGTTGCTCATATGCACAGCCCCTTGTAAAGGGGTGTGCGGCTAGGGAGCCCCTAGCTTATTTATGCCGGACTCGTCTAGCCGTGTCCGGGGTCTTGAACGACCTTTTAATGAGATGATGCCGCATGGACCGGGCATTTTAAGTGTAAGAGACGCGTAGTGTGTTATTGCGTTAAAGCGGACAAAAGCTTCACGTCCCAATAGTGCTTGATGGCTACTTTTGAATGGGGCGACATGAAAGATTAGCTTTTCGTGTCAGAAGTTGCCGGGTGACCCGAACACAACTTCTAGCAATAAGGAGCCCGTGCACCTGGCGTAAGGGCCTGGCATCACTCCTTTGAAGGAAGTGCGGCTATGGCGAATTTTAGTACGGTCTATTCCCAACTTGCGGATTGTGTCCGGATATAACAGGTTTAAATCACTGCCGCCATCCATTAGGATGTAGTGCGTCGATTATAGGATACAATATTAGAGAAGTCCATCCTGCGTTTTGAATACTTCTGGAATAGTCCAGGTGGTCGAAAGTAATTGGTTTTGACATCCAATCTCGAGGTTCCGCTGGGGTGGACTGTGCGACACCTACTTTGGCGGGTGCCGCACAGTTGTTCCGTATTATCACATGAAGTGAGTTTACTGTTTTGACTTCTTGTTGGAAAGTCTTTTGTTTTCTGGCGCTCTGCTGGTGGGGTTCGTCATCATCCTCGCTTGGCGCGTCGAGCCCCTTGTGTTCGGCGTTGAGTCGGCCGGACTGTTTGAAAACCCAACAATCTCGGTGGGTGTGGTTTGCAGGATTCTCGGAAGTACTGTGGATTTGACATATCCGATCCAAAATTTTGTTGAGGTTGGATAGCTCGTCGCTGCTGTCCTTGAGAGGCAGTGTTTTATTGTTCGGTCGCGAGCTTTTGAATCCGGCGTTGACCGCTGTGTTCTTTGGGCTTTTTCCTTTATTTCGGCATTGGTCCTTTCTGCGCCGTGATTTTCCGTTTCCATCTCTTATCTCGGATGTACTCGGGTCGCTGGTGCTGCATCTTGCTAGCCAGCTGTCTTCCCCTGCGCAAAAGCGGGTCATGAGGCTTGTTAGCGCGGCCATTGTTCTTGGCTTCTCTTGGTCGAGGTGTCTGGCAAGCCATTCATCTCGGACGTTATGTTTAAAAGCTGCTAAAGCTTCGGCGTCCGGACAATCGACTATTTGGTTCTTTTTGGTAAGGAACCTGTTCCAGAATTTGCGCGCTGACTCTCCGGGCTGTTGAGTTATGTGACTTAAATCGTCTGCATCCGGAGGGCGGACATAAGTCCCCTGAAAATTTTCTCTAAACGCGTCCTCGAGCTCTTCCCAACTTCCAATGGTATTTTCTAGGAGGCTATTGAGCCAATGCCGAGCTGGCCCTTTGAGCTTGAGGGGTAGATATTTTATGGCATGGAGATCATCTCCTCTTGCCATGTGTATATGCAGGATGTAATCCTCAATCCAGACTCCGGAGTCTGTTGTTCCGTCGTATGCCTCTATGTTTACGGGCTTGAACCCCGCTAGGAATTTGTGATCCAGCACCTCATCGGTGAAACATAGTGGGTGTGCTGCGCCCCTGTATTTAGGTGTGCCACTATCTTCGAACACTCGGCGTGTTGTGTTACTTCCTAGGGCCCTCTTCTTTGGCCCATAAATGGATCTGACCGGGCCATCCGTTTTGCGAGGGTCTTTATGCGTGTCATGTGCCGGCTTATGTGTGGCGTCGCTTGCCGCTCTTGGCCTGTCATTTGGTCGCCTATCCGGCCAGGCGGCCTCTTTGCTTTTTGGTTGTGGGGGCTCTACGCCCTACTCGTCAAATTCTGGCAGCAGCTTGCGCTTCGGGTAGCTCTTTGTTTGGTGGCTATTGCCATATTTGTCCGCGTTCTTGAGTACTTTGCTCCACCTCATTCTTAGTATGTCTTCCGCTGTTTTGAGCTTCCATTTCTCCTTCTTCAAACTTCTTGCAGTGGCGACAAGCCTTTTTCGAAGGTTCTTGTGCTCCGGTGGTGTGTCCGGCGTGAGATCGTCTGGACTGTTGTTTTCGCCGGGGATGGATTGATTATCCGATTCATCCTACTCGGATGGTTGCTTGGTTGCATGCTCCTCGTTATCGCTCCCTTTTGGGGTGTCCACCATATATACATCATGAGTTGAGGTGGGCTTCCAGTGCTCGGTAGGCGCTGGTTCTTGATCGTCTCCGGCATCGTCGTCCATACCGCCGATGTCTTCGGAGTCATAGTCTAGCATGTCGGTTAGATCATCGACAGTGGCTACAAAGTGGGTGGTGGGTGGGCTTTGAATTTCTTCATCGTCCGCGTCCCAACCATCCTGACCGCAGTCCGGCCAGGGCTCTCCTGATAACGAGAGATACTTTAGCGAATTCAGGATGTCGCCAAAGGGTGAGTGCTGAAAGATGTCCGCAGCGGTGAACTCCACGATCGGCGCCCAATCGGATTCGATCGGCAGGGGCGCCGGAGGTTCAGAGTCCGGCAAGGAGTCCGGCACCTCGGAGTCACAAGCTTTGCAAGGGACAAGGTCAGTATTCGGCTCCATCGCCACAGAAGTTGCAGCCCCCGAGGCGGTGTCCAGCCACCTGTCCTCGGTCTGCGCGGTCGGCTCCGAACTACGGGTCAGAGCGGACTCGTGTGCAGCCTCCAGGGTACTGTCCGGCGGCAGAGCTAAGTCATGCCCATTGTGACAGTGCGGCGCGCTCGGTTGTGGCTCGAATCCATCATAGATCAAGTCTCCACGGATGTCGGCCGTGAAGGTTAGGCTTCCAAGCCTGACCTAATGGCCAGGGGCGTAGCTTTCGATCTGCTCCAAATGGCCATGTGAATTGGCCCGCAGTGCAAAGCCGCCGAACACGAAGATCCGTCTGGGGAGAAAAGTCTCACCCTGGACGGCGTTGTTGTTGATTGAAGAAGCCATCAAGCCTATCGGTGACGACATAGAGGAACTCTCAATGAAAGCACCAATGTCGGTGTCAAAACCGGCGAAACTCGGGTAGGGGGTCCCGAACCGTGCGTCTTGGCGGATGGTAACAGGAGACAAGGGACACGATGTTTTACCCAGGTTCGGGCCCTCTCGATGGAGGTAAAACCCTACTCCTGCTTGATTGATATTGATGATATGGGTAGTACAAGAGTGGATCTACCACGAGATCAAGGAGGCTAAACCCTAGAAGCTAGCCTATGGTATGATTGTTGTAATGGTTGTTCGTCCTACGGACTAAAACCCTCCGCTTTATATAGACACCGGAGAGGGCTAGGGTTACACAGAGTCGGTTACAAGGGTAGGAGATCTACATATCCGTATCGCCAAGCTTGCCTTCCACGCCAAGGAAAGTCTCATCCGGACACGGGACGAAGTCTTCAATCTTGTATCTTCATAGTCTTGGAGTTCGACCGATGATGATAGTCCGGCTATCTGGACACCCCCTAGTCCAGGAGTCCCTCGGACGCCTTCAGAGACAACTTCCAAGGTACCTGTGTTTGTCCTCCAGACGCCGATCACCTTAGTCACATAATCAAGCAACCCGGAGAATCAGCCCGGAAGCTCTGGCCAGGTTCTTAATTAAAAAGAACCAGATTGTGGATTGTCCGGACATCGTAGCCCTCGCGACCTTCAAACACAGCGTATGAGATGAGTGGCTCACCCGACACCTCGGCTAAGAAAAGCCAAAGTCTATGGCAGCCCTTACCGCACTTATGACCCACTTTTCCGTGGGAGAAGATGGCTGGCTAGGTCGTAGAAGCAATAGCACCAGTGACCCAGGCACCTCCGAAACCAGGGATGGCAATGGCAAGCCACGACGCAACAAGCACAAGCATCTAAACAATAACGAAGATACGGTGGTCAACGCCGGATTCAGTGGCTCCAAGTCCGGTCAACGAAAGAAGCCATTCAAAGGAAACGGAGATGGTCCATCCAGTTTGGAAAGAATATTGGATCGGCCTTGCCAGGTTCATGGCACCCCCGATAAACATGCCGATCATACCAACATAAACTATTGGGTCTTTAAACAGGCCGGCAAGCTCAACACCGAACACAAGGGGAAAGGGACTCCCAGCAAGGACGACGATGACGAGCCTCACCCACCGAACACAGGGGGATAGAAGAAATTCCCCCCCCCCCCGATGTTAAAACAGTGAATATGATCTACGCCACTCACATCCCTAAGCGGCAGCACATGCGAGCATTAAGGGACGTCTATGCCATAGAGCCGGTCGCCCCAAAATTCAACCGATGGTCATCTTGTCCGATCACCTTCGATTGAAAGGACCACCGGACTAGTATCTGTCACGGAGGTTCGGCAGCTTTGGTCCTTGACCCAATCATCGACAGATTCCACCTTACGCGAGTCCTTATGGACGGTGGTAGTAGTCTTAACCTTCTTTACCAGGACACTGTCCGCAAAATGGGCATTGATCCATCAAGAATCAAGCCCACTAAAACTACCTTTAAAGGAGTAATACCTAGTGTAGAGGCCCATTGCTCAGGCTCAATAAGATTGGAAGTTGTCTTCGGCTCGCCAGAGAACTTCTGCAACGAAGACCTGAACTTCGATATCGTCCCTTTCCGAAGTGGTTATCATGCATTGCTCGGACGAACCGCTTTCGCTTCATTCAACACGGTCCCGCACTACGCTTATTTAAATCTCAAGATGCCTCGTCCAGTGGCGTCATAACAGTCAATGGAAACATGGAACGCTCCCTCCGTACGAAGGAGCACACCGTGGCCCTTGCAGCCGAAGTACAGAGCGGCCCTAACAAGCCGCACACCTCATCGGCCATCAAACCGCCGGACATTGTTAAACGTGTTCAGTCAGTTTCGCATGCTGACAGCTCGGTAATTCTAGAGCTAGACTAGCAGTTTCGCCTCCATCGATTGCCGCACACACCCGCAGAATTCATACCGCGCATGCATAATTATCCACTCAAAATACGTTGGGCATCAATGGAGGCACAATACGGACAGGTCAATAGTACAGTTTGACCCTGTATGACCTTCCACCTTTTTTTCTTCGATTATTTTTTCTCTTCTACCACAGGTGCATTCAAACCTATATATCCTACGGACTCACAAGGACTCTCTTCGAGCCCGGTTTCGTGAAGATAGCTGAAGATCATTCCTCTTAAGGAACCTCTCTCTCCAAGGCGAAAGAGGCGCAGACGTGCGACAGGATGTCCAAAGGATTCTTTAGACCAAACTTTATTCAAGGACCTGTATTGAGCTTTTCTCCTTATTGTTAGACCCCCGGCATGTAAAATGGCCTTGGTGCTTATGGTGCCTTCTGTAAGATCACGTTTTGACGTATCAATCATATTCTAGTGAAGACAATTTTTTCGGTATCGACCTTATTCATAAAATTGTATTTCGTCTCCTGAGTTGTTTCACTCACGCACCTCGGCACCCATTGCCCGGGGCTCTATGTGGCCACATATGTGTTGCCAAACAAAAACCCGAGTAGCTGTATAGCACACATCGGTGTCCCAAACTTGGCATCATATGCATCGGCTCCGAATCATGTCTTTGGTCAATAGTTGGGTTGCCCGGCTCCTGTGTTTGCTACCTTATGTTCCGTTTGTTCGGCTAGGGTAGTAAAGGGAGAACTACTGCGATTGTGTTTCTAGTTCGTACGGTCGATCACCTCAGTAGAGAAAGCCGAAAAATGACTGTCATGATGCGGCAAGAGCTGGTCAGCCACTCAGCGACTTACTAAATCTTTAGCGATTTTTCCCGTATTATATGAAGGACTGTTTTTCGGTCACATACGTAACGCATCCGCATCCGGATAGCCCCGTACATACCAGGGGCTATCTTATAGCCCCATCATCAAACTCCTATGGCTAAGTGAGAGTGGTAAAGCCACATAATCTGATTGCCTGGTTCGCCACACTGACACCTCCTTTATGGACCAAGACGTTGGGTCAAGTGTGATCATGTGCTATTCCGAACACCCCCATAGTATCTACGTGGGGGACAAAGCCGACAACTGGAAAACTCTCAGGAATACAAAAAGGCCACACAGGAGGAAAGAAATTTCAGACAATGGCCCAAATATATCACAAAGCCTTAATATATACAGTAAGAATGTCTGGGCCGTTCGGATACGTTCATTCAAACATCTTGTCCTTTGAGCATTGACCCTCTATCAAGCGAGCGCCATCTAGGACGTCTTCTAAGTAACGCTCTGGCATGCGGTGGTCCTTGCCTCCGGGAGGACCCTCAACCGCAATGACGGGGCCTTCATCTTCGCCCAGTGCATCTTGACACGGGCGAAGGCCATCCGTGCACCTTCTATGCACACTGACCACTTGATTGCATCGATTTGGGGCAGGGCATCGACGAGTCGCTGCACTAGGCCAAAATAGCTGCTCAGAATGGGTTTGGCTGGACACAGCCGAACTATTACATCCCTCATGGCCGCTCCGGCCATCTTATGCAGCTCGGCCCACTGCGCCATCTGGTCGTTAAACAGCGCCGAGCGCTCCTGCGTTGCAAACTGCGACCAGAACAACTTCTCCGTCGCATGCCCCTCCTGGGCTCAGAAAAAATGTGCAGCATCGGTGGCACTCTTCAGAAGATCCGCAAAAGCGTCTGGAGAACTCCATAGACGATTAAGCAAGGCATACCTCTGATCACCAAACTTAGACTGTAAAAGAAAGGGCTTACCGGCCGCTATCTGTCCGGCCTGTCGGATCTCCTCGTGAGCCGCTCAGGATTCGAACCTCGCCTCTTGGGCTTCCTGAAGGGCTTTGGCGAGTTCGGCCGCCTTAGATTTATTCTCCTCCTTGAGGGACTCGGACCTACGAGTGATGTCCTTGAGCTCTTGCTCCACTTTGACCTGTTCCTCGAACTAGCGCCGGGTGGCCTGTTCGGCCTCCAAATCTGCAGCCGCCTTATCAGCAGCCGCAATGCTCACCCTTGCCTCCTCCTTCGCCTAGGCAAGGTCACCCCTAAGGCCTCGTTTGATAGGAAGGGATTGTGGAGGTTTTGGAAAGAGGGGACCTCAGGGGATTTGGTGAATCCCCCTCTTCCACCCAATCCCTTTGAAATCTCAAATCCCCCTCTAGCCACACATCCCCTCCATGCAGAACATTGTTTGATAGGGAGGGATTGTCATATTGCAATAAAATGGTATAGAACAGTTCAAAACCAAATCTTGCAACAATCCTTCACATCAACAACATAATTTCCTTGACTTGGAATCAATATATCATCACATGATTGTGTAGTCACATCACAACAAACATAATTGTGCATTCGCAAGTCCCAGGAAAGCGTACATTTAAGTATACTAGATAACAAAATACATAGGCATGCCGAGTTATTTGCGCAACAGAAAAACATCACATCTGTTCTGCAATGATTCCTGGAAAAGAGTACATGACAGGAGCACAAATTCGAACCATAAGACAGCAATAGCGCTGACACAAAAGCAATTGAGGAGACTCTCAAACGGATGATTTAGAGGGGCCCTGTAAATCTCCCATTCTCCCTCTGCTCGTTCCACTTCTTAACCTGATTCAGTGAGATCAAAAAAAGATGATTATACTGAAGAAAACAAGGTGATATAACAATAGAAGTTCCTTGAATTTGCAAAGGAGTTGCTTTTGAAAGATGGGAAAGATGCCTGTAGTCGCATTACGACCAAAAGACCTGATGGTCAGAAGAAGCACTTTTATTACCTAGAACTCCACTATGCAGACATGACACATGAGTGGTTCAAGTAGGGAATTAGTTGTTATCTTAATGCACAGCCAGTATGTATCAACTTGATTGGAGAAAGTATGAATGATATGAACACTCCAGGGGAAATAGTGACTAATATAGCATCACCGAAGTCATGTTGGATTTATAACCTAGAAACCAAGAATAAATGAAATAAAATAAAATAAACCGGCACATAATAGTACATTTGCTAAAAAGATGCATCTAGCACAAATGAGTACCTTCAAGTGGCACACAAGATCAAAAGATGAGCATAGCTAGTTCGGTACAAGAAAGCTTACCTTGGATACCTCGAGGCAACTATTCCATTTCGCTCCTATATCAAACTTTTTCCTTAACATTTGGCCTGCAATCTGTAATAAAAGCATATGCTCCAAGAAGTGTCGTGAAGCAAAAAATGAAATAGTTTCTGGATTCAATTGGTACAAATCAAGTTTATAACCTCAGCAATGAGAGAAGATGCCGCAGCACACGAGCATATCAAGAGCATGCTTCCCCTCAGTCTCCAATAAGACATGATAACTAATAAACAGCATTGTACGTTACAGACATGCAGTGCAATTCAGATTGATTATCCATACACTGAAGATCTAGGTAAAAGTCTATCTTGACTGGGTCGGCTAGGTCTCGACACTTCCGTGTGACCGTGTCCACATACTACGTAACCTATCTATCATCGCATACAATCAGTTTGCTTGCTACAGAATTCCAATTTCAAAAATTGATAAACGAAAAAACACTGAGCTCATGATTGCTACTATAGAACTCATCAGAAGTATCTGTTGAATTTCATACCAATAGTTTCTTTGACTGTTAAATATGTAACAATCGTCCAGGATTATAAGGCCATGCTCACATACTGAAAAGTAAAGTATGCTGTAGGATGGTGGAGCTTTGGAGTCGGATTATTTTCATGTGACTAATAAACCTACATAGGCCAACCTATGTTATAGTACCCGAGTTCTCTCAATGAATTAACACATACTAATATACACAAATGCACCCAAAAGCACAGAATCATCTGCTCTTGCCAACAAGTGCACATCAAACATTGAAATTAGTCGATCCTGAGCAGACCATGGCAATCAAACTTATTATTTCAACAAGGAATTCAAGATACGATATATTTAAAGTTCTAGAACAACAAAATATTATCAAGGGCAAAACATCATCCACTACATCCATCCATGGAGGAGGAGCACTCCATGGCCGAGCTCCTAGAATCGACGCGCGGATAGGAACGTGAGGGGCCGATGTGGAGGGGAACGGGTAGCGCAACGCAGAGGTACCTGCCGGGGTTAAATCCAGCTTTTCAGGCGGCGGCTACACGTCAAGAGGCTGCGGCCGGTGGTGACACGTCGAGGAGGCTGCAGACGGCGTCGTCGCATCGAGGAGGCGGCCGCGCGAGGAGGAGGCTGCGGTCTTCGGCGTGGATCCAGTTCCGTGAGGGCCTAGGCGTGCCTTCTGAGCCACGTGGGTCGGGGTGAATTGGAGGGGAATCGGGTGGACTGGGCCAACGAAACCTCGTGCACCAAATGGACCGAAGAGGATCGCAGGGGGTTCTGGGCCACGCGAGGAAAATCCACTCAAACCCTCCCCAATCCACTTCTACCAAACAAGGCCTAAGGGTCTCGACTTCAGCAGCGCCATATGCAATTATGCATACTGCAACGCATAAGCTTCAACTTAGCGTTTGCAAATTAATACAATCATGTACGGAGTATTTGAAACATACCTTGCGCCTTGTCGAGCTGCTTGTTAATAAGGATAATATCCTCATCAGCCAGCTGCAGTTTCTGCTTCAGTTCGGAAAGTTCGGCAGCATGAGCGGTTGCCGCTAACAGTGAAGCCTGTATTTTACCAAAAACATAAGTATGTTATTTCCTGCAGATGTCTATAGATCCTCTGTTCGCCCTTCTTCATGTGCCGAACAAAGTCTCAGGGGCTACTATCTATATACAGGCATATTTTTCGTATGGAAAGCGGCTAAACACATTACATCGCATACCTCGAAGCCTGTTAGTAGGCTCGTGAAGGCTTCATTTAGCCTGCTTTTAGCGGACTGAATCTTCTCAACCACCGTAACCATGAAGGTACGATGCTCCTCCAAGACGGACGCACTTTGCAGAGCGTCCATCAGCATCTTCGGGGCTTCCGGGTTAGTAGAGGTCGCCGCCGGAATAGTGGCTTCCTCCTCGCTCGGCGGGGGCTGCTAATTCGACTCCGGAGCCGTTTGTATCTCCGGAGCAGTATCCGGCTGGGGGTCAGATGATCCAAGACACCCGTCGCCGGTCTCCATGAGGGTTGCGCCCCCATGTTCTTGGTATCCAAGTTGTTATCCTCTGGCGCCGTCTTGGTCCTCTCCCGCACTACTCCAAAGCCCAGAGAGATCCTTTGGGACGACACCTCGGTGTCATCCGCCCTAGGAGGCGGGGAAGCTTGTGGAGGCATCTCGCTCACCATCATCTCTGGCGATAGATGCCCCGATGACGATGATTCGTGAGGGAGATAGCGGGCCGGACTGGAACACATGATTTAATATTATTTATAAAAGATTAATTGTATGTAAAGCATCCTAAGGTACATACGATACGGCAAGGGGCTTGGCTCGGGGGCGGTGCTTGGGGATAGCTTTGGCGTCGGAATCCGAGTCGTCCGAGAGGGATATATTTTCCCTCTTGGATGCCCCCTCCTCCGGATCTACGGAGGTCGCCCTCTTTTTCCCTTTGAGAGGAGGGTTCTCTTTTTCCTCCTCCTCCTCATCCTCGTCTTCGTCTCCCTTGTGAGAGGATGGAGCCTCAGTCCCTCTGGACTAGCGCCCGAAGTACCTTTGTGGTGGAGGCCACCTTCGGCCTCCTTGCCCTTCTTCTTCTTGTCCTTCTTCACCGGTGCCTGGTAGGGCGCCGATACCAGCATCCTCATCAACAGAGGCTCGGCTGGTCTTCGGGGAGCAGGGCCGGACATTTGGTTCGCTCCACCTTCTTTATCCAGCCCTATTCAGGGGATGGAATTTTCAGTACCCCTCCCTAAGATTGATGAACTAGGTAATGTTCGGAAATATGATACTTACTAGGGAGGCTGGATTGTTGCAGTCGAGGCCGGTGACATTAGACATCCTTGGCCATGGCTTCTGGCTCTTGAAGAGCAGCTTGCACATCCTTTTGTGCGTCGTGCCAAAGAATCGCTGCAGGATCCGTGGCCCTTCCGGATTAAACTCCCACATTTTGAGAGGCCGTCGTCGGCAGGGAAGAGCTCGGCGGATAAGCATCACCCTGACCACATCAGCAAGGGTGATGTCCTTTTCTATCATACTCTTGATACGCTTTTGCAGCATCGACACTTTGTCTGAGAATGCCCAGTCTAGACCCTTGTTGGTCCAGGACGCGAGCCGCAGTGGAGGTCCGGATCTGAAAGCAGGAGCGGCCGCCCACTTGGTGCCACGCGGTTCGGTGATGTAGAACCACTCCTGCTGCCATACCTTCACAGTGTCCACGAATGTCCCTTCGGTCCAGGTAACCTGGCGGAGCTTTCTCACCATGGCGCCTCCGCACCCAGCATTTTGGCCATCCACCACCTTCGGCTTCACATTGAAAACCTTGAGACACAGGCCGAAGTGTGGGGGGACGGGGAGAAATGACTCACACATGACGATGAATGCCGAGATGTGGAGGAAGAAATTCGGGGCCAGATTGTGGAAATCCAGCCCATAGTAAAACATGAGACCTCGAACGAAGGGATCGAGGGCAAACCCAAGTCCTCGAAGGAAGTGGGGGATGAATACCACCCTCGCCGCGCTTTGGGGTGGGAATGACCTGCCTCGAGGTAGGAAGCATGTGTGCAATCTTTGCCGTCAAGTACCTCGCCTCGCGTAGATCCTTGATGTCCTTCTCCGTTATAGAGGAGGCCATCCACTTGCCCTGGGAACTCGATCCAGCCATAATCGGAGAAGTTGGGGCGAAGGGAAAGATTGGAACTTGGGCACTGGAGCTCGAGGACGGAGAGGCGGGAATGGAGGAAGGTGTGGGGTAAAAGGATAGATCTTCATCCGTTTATATAAGCTGCGAATATCAATCGCCTCTCCCTTCATAAACCTTAAACCTCGACTATTCCCAAGGGGACGTGCGAACGACATGATTGGATTACCCAAACTCTCATTGAAGAGAATGCCGTGATAATGGGACAAGATCTCTGCTTTGACAAGACGTGTCAATGGTAGTTCCCCGAAACACGAAGCGGGGGCTGAAAAACGGTTCAGAATAATAACAAGTCCAGGACATAATGCCTCGCCGCAAAAGTTGCCAGTGGACGTGACTTACTTAGTTTTAAGTATTTTGCTCTTACAGCCTAGTGTTGTAATTATTAAACAGAGCCAGATACAGCTCTTATGTGTGGAAGATTTCTTTGGAGTATCCGGAGAAGGAACCTGCCTTGCAATGCCGAAGACAATTTGCATGCTGGATACATCGTCATTGAAGCCCGGTTCAGGGGCTCCTGAGGGAGTCCTGGATTATTGGGTCCTCGGGGAGCCGAGTTATGTTACATGGGCCAGACTAATGGGTCGTGAAGATACAAAATAGAAGGCCCTCCCTCGTGTCCGGATGGGACTCTCCTTTGAGTGGATGGCAAGCTTGGGTTCAGATAATATATCTTCCTTTCTCTGTAAACCGACTCTGTACAACACTAGGCCCCTCCGGTATCTATATAAACCAGAGGGTTTAGTCCGTAGAGGCAATCATAATCATACATGCTAGACATCTAGGGTTTAGCAATTACGATCTCGAGGTAGATCAACTCTTGCAACCCCTATACTCATCAAAGTCAGTCAAGCAGGAAGTAGGGTATTACCTCCATTAAGAGGGCCCGAACCTGGGTAAACATCGTGTCCCTTGCCTCCTGTTACCTTCGATCGTTAGACGCACAGTTCGGGACCCCCTACCCGAGATCTGCCGGTTTTGACACTGACACCTAGGCCCTAGCTTGGAGCTAATGATGCCAAGTAATGGTGATGGCGCCCGGGGAGTGGGCCTAGTCCAAGTCCAAGGTGAAGGGCTTGGGATCGTTAGAAATCCCAGTCTGCACTTTACTTGGAAATGGGGTTGATGTTGATGAGGACGGCGCCTTCCTGCCAACCAGGGTGAGGTGCAGCGCGCCTGAGGATTCCTGGTTGCTCCGGCTACTGGTTGTCTCTCCGGGGAAGATGACGGATTGCGGGTTTGGCATCTCCCGGAAGTGGTGGTGAAGGAGGGAAAGGTAGGGATGGCGGGGAAGGCAATTGATGGGGCGTCAGGTCGGAGTATGATGGCGTCGACACCTTCGTAGCGTATCCCCGACCGCCCGCCTTCCTGCTTCCCCCTTCTCTCCCCGGCACCATCATCACTAGTATGTTTGGGTGATAGCCGGGAACGGATGTTCCCTTGGTGCATTTGTCCTCCCTCTAGCGGTCTTCCAGCCGAGCTTTGGTGGTTGATTATCCCATCGCTCGAGCTGGGGCTCCTTGCTGGTCCTACGGGTGTCGATCAAGCGCGCCGCCGAGCTTCCCTCTGGGTCCCTCCTTCGCAGCCTCGCCACTCCTGACCTTGTCAGGCCGTGAGAAGATCAAGGTGGGCTCTTGCTCGGAGCGCTCCCCGGTCTTCTTCCCTTCCCACCTCAGTACCTGGTGGAGGGAAAACAAAAAGAGGAGATCACGGGACGCTTATGTTTTTTCAATCTTAAATCTATAGGCACTTGCCAAACTTTAGTTCAAATAATGTAATATCTTGAATGCATGTTTGTATCCTGTAAGGTTCATACTTGTTTGAAGCATATAAATGAAAAAGGTAAACCTTGTCGGGGACTCGTCCATGTATATGGCCATGCAAAGGTGGAACGCCTCTATATTTAAAATAAACGAGTTTCCCCAGTAGGCTCTCCTGCCGGTACCCTCTATTTGGATACCGGGGATCTATGCTTGACTGGCACAAATCATAATGAGGGACCAGCCCCCCACCAACTTTTCTTCATCAAAGGCCACTACGACAATCCTGACCGAAGCAACGTTCGAGTCAAAGGATGGGAGCATCTAAGTTTCAAAAAGTGGTGAGGTTTTCCTATGCCCAAGTTTACACTTACAAAACATGTATGGATAAGAGATATGACTTATCTATTTGGCCTGCTGGAGATTGCAATGCTAGCTTGTCTTCTCATCTCCTCTTAGGGATTGAATCCACGGCATGAGTTGTAGATTATGAATATGAAAATGATGCCAGATGGAACCTTATCTATATGAGGATGCAATGCTCATGATATGCTTATGCATGCATGCAACTTGTCGGGCCCCCCCAACGCTTCGTTTATTTCTCTGTTGCTCAGGGTCTGTGCCTGGCTTTGTACAAGGGGTTACATGCAGCTGAGGCAAGGCCTGTACAGAAGGGTGGCTGCCGGGCAGGGCCCGACAGCGGCTCCTTACGGGTAGAACTTGTGGCGATGCTCAATATTGCATGAGTTTTGCAATTTAATGCCATCTCCGGTCCCCAGACAGATTGTGCCAGGTCTGGTGAATCATACTATAGGTAAGGGCCTTCCCACTTTGGCGTCAACTTGTTTGCACCCTTGGCGGATTGAACATGCCTCAGGTCGCCTTCCTCAAAACACTGGGCATGAACCCTGTAGCTGTGATAGCAACGCAGGGCTTGCTGATAGCATGCAGCACGCATAGCAGCCTGAAGACGGTTCTCCTCGAGTAGCACAACATCGTCACGCCGGTGCTGATCTTGCGCTACTTCATCGTAAGAAAGCACTAGAGGGGGCCTTAAATGAGTGCCCTGGGGATAACACCTTCTGCCCCATAGACTAGGGAGAAGGGAGTTTGTCCGGTAGCTCGATTTGGTGTCATTCTGAGGGACCAAAGAACCACCGGAAGCTCATCGATCCATCACCTGTCGCACTTTTGCAGCGTATCAAATATTCTTGTCTTGAGTCCGCGTAGCACTTCATCATTTGACCTCACAGCTTGTCCATTGCTTTTGGGATATGCAACAAAGGCAAATGAGACCTTGCTTCCGAGGGCATGAACTTATTACATGAAGGCGTGACCCGTGAATTGGGTGCCCTTGTCTGTGATCATCCAGGCAGGAAACCCGAAGCGGCACACATAATCTTTCAAGAAATTGATAGCTGACTGAGCAGTCACGTTTCCCACGGCATCTACTTCCGGCAACTTTGTAAACTTGTCGATTGCAACGAACAAGAATTCAAAGCCCCCAGAACCTCGGGGGAAAGGGCCCAGGATATCGAGATCCCAGACTGAAAACAGCCATGACAAAGGGATTGTCTAAAGAGCTTGTGTAGGCAGATGGATGTTTTTGGAATGGAACTGGAAGGCTTCACATTTAGTGACTATCTTGACCGCATCTTGGAGGGCTGCGGGCCAATAGAATTCTTGCCAGAATGCTTTCCCAACTAACGCCCTTCATCCAATGTGGGAGCTGCACATGCCTTTGTGTATCTCCGCCAGTAGTTCCTTTCCTTCTTCCCGACAAATGCACTTCAATTTCACACCATTGGGCCTTCTTCTATACAGAGTGTCATCGACAAACTGGTACATACTGGCCCTCCGGGCTACTCTTTCAGCTTCATCTTCCTTGTCAGGAAGTTCTCCTGTTTGGTGGAAGTGGACTATGTGCCTTGCCCAAGTTGGAGCCTGGGGCTCGGCAACAAGGACTAACGGCACCTCTCTGCTCGCGGGGGTGCATTCCTCGTCTGCGGGGACTAGTGGTCCAACAGGAGGGTGCAGCTCGACAAGTGATGGGGAGTTGTTCCCGGTGGGGTCCCTGCCAGGAGCCCCGAGGGTCTCTACCGGGAGAGGCTTACCGGAGTCCAACTTTCTCCTTTTCTGGGCCATTATTGCCGGGGATACGGAGGGCTAAGTTAGATGGAGAACAAAAGTTCCTGGTTCCACATGAAGCTTTTTCTTAGCACACTTTGACAGATGATCAGCTATGATGTTTTCCGCATGGGGTACGTGCTCTGTTTGCAATTCGAAAAAGCATCCCTCCAATCTTTTGCCAGGACCCCAACTCAAAGCCACACCGATCTAGCATGTAACACCTCATATCACTTTGCGGCCTCACGCATGGTATTCCCACGGGTGTCGCCTTACCTTGCCCGGGACCGTTTGCGCCTTTTGGCACACGTATATGATAGTGTCGCTAGCATCCATATGACGAGGAGCCCGGGCTGACATGGCTAGTCGTGAACCGAAAGTGGCACTAACTTACAGGGACAGGCATACATGACCCAGCAACGAACGTGTCGGTCATCAGCGAGTGAATCCGGGCTGTAGCAACTGGGCTAGCAGGACTCCGGTAAACCGGGCTGTAGCAGGCTAACAGGACTCTGGTAGACACAGCGTGACATTTCCCCGAAGGGACAGACACAGGAACAAAGGACACATGCCGGCCAGCCTAAGTGTTCCGGAGGAGTAGCAAGCTACCAAGGCTCAGTGGAAGCACTAGGAGACATTTCCCGGTAAGAGAGGCTACCAAGGATAAACAACTAGATAGTGATATCCCACACATACCAAGCATTCCAATAGCATACACACAATATGCTCGATATGTGCAAATACAACATGGCATCACAACATGACTCTACAACTCAAGTATTTTATTCAATAGGCTCCGAGGAGCGAGATATTACATACATGGGTCTCTCGACCTAGCATTCAGAGCATACAAGTCAAAGCACAAGCGGAAGCTTAACATGTCTGAGTACAAACATCTACAAATGAAAAAGGCTAAGAAGCCGGACTATCTACCAAATCCTGCCGAGGGAACAAGATCGTAGCTGAGGTAACAAGCTAAACGTCGAAGGCCACGTGGAACTACTAGCGAGACTGAAGTCTCTCTACAAAAACATAAATTAAGCAAACGTGAGTACAAATGTACCCAGTAAGACTTACATCAGATCTAACTACATCTGCATCATTATCAACAAAGAGTTGGTGGGGTTTGACTGCAGCAAGCCAGCTTTGACTCGGTGACTATCCTGAACTACGACTGCAAGTAACTCTTTTGAGGTGGCGCGCACGACTCCACATATTCTGTTGGGGAACGTAGTAATTTCAAAAATTTCCTACGCACACGCAAGATCATGGTGCATAGCAACGAGAGGGGAGAGTGTTGTCCATGTACCCTTGTAGACCGAAAGCGGAAGCGTTATGACAACGCGGTTGATGTAGTCGTACGTCTTCACGATCCGACCGATCCAAGTACCGAACGTACGGCACCTCCGAGTTCAGCACACGTTCATCTCGATGACGATCCCCGGACTCCGATCCAATAGGGTGTCGGGGATGAGTTTCGCTAGCACGACGGCGTGGTGATGGTGATGATGTTCTGCCGATGCAGGGCTTCGCCTAAGCACCGCTATGATATGACCGAGGTGGAATATGTTGGAGGGGGGCACCGCACACGGCTAAGAACGATCACGAAGATCAACTTGTGTGTCATGGGGTGCCCCCTGCCCCCGTATATAAAGGAGCAAGGGGAGGAGGGCCGGCCAAGGAGGAGGAGGCGCGCCCAAGGGGGGAGTCCTACTCCCACCGGGAGTAGGACTCCTCCTTTCCTAGTAGGAGTAGGAGAGAAGGAAGGGGAAGAGAGAAGGGAAGGAAGGAGGGGGTGCGGCCCCTCCCCCTAGTCCAATTCAGACTAGGCCTTGGGGGGCGCGCGGCTTGTCCTAGGCAGCCCCTCTCTCTTTCCCGTATGGCCCAATAAGGCCCAATACTTCTCCCCGGCGAATTCCCGTAACTCTCCGGTACTCCGATAAATACCCGAATCACTCGGAACCTTTCCGAAGTCCGAATATAGTCGTCCAATATATCGATTTTTGCGTCTCGACCATTTCGAGACTCCTCGTCATGTCCCCGGTCTCATCCAAGACTCCGAACTCCTTCGGTACATCAAAACACATAAACTCATAATAAAACTGTCATCGAAACCTTAAGCATGCGGACCCTACGGGTTCGAGAACTATGTAGACATGACCGAAACACGTTTCCGGTCAATAACCAATAGCGGAACCTGGATGCTCATATTGGCTCCTACATATTCTACGAAGATCTTTATCGGTCAAACCGCATAACAATATACGTTGTTCCCTTTGTCATCGGTATGTTACTTGCCCGAGATTCGATCATCGGTATCTCAATACCTAGTTCAATCTCTTTACCGGCAAGTCTCTTTACTCGTTATGTAATGCATCATTCCGTAACTAACTCATTAGCTACATTGCTTGAAAGGCTTATAGTGATGTGCAGTACCGAGAGGGCCCAGAGATACCGCTCCGATGATCGGAGTGACAAAACCTAATCTCGAAATACGCCAACTCAACATGTACCTTTGGAGACACCTATAGAGATCCTTTATAATCACCCAGTTATGTTGTGACGTTTGGTAGCACACAAAGTGTTCCTCCGATAAACGGGAGTTGCATAATCTCATAGTTATAGGAACTTGTATAAGTCATAAAGAAAGCAATAGCAACATACTAAATGATCAAGTGCTAAGTTAACGGAATGGGTCAAGTGAATCACATCATTCTCCTAATGATGTGATCCCGTTAATCAAATGACAACACATGTCTATGGTTAGGAAACTTAACCATCTTTGATTAACGAGCTAGTCAAGTAGAGGCATACTAGTGACACTATGTTTGTCTATGTATTCACACATGTATCATGTTTCCGGTTAATAGAATTCTAGCATGAATAATAAACATTTATCATGATATAAGGAAATAAATAATAACTTTATTATTGCTTCTATGGCATATTTCCTTCAGTCTCCCACTTGCACTAGAGTCAATAATCTAGTTTACATCACCATGTGATTTAACACTAATGCTCACATCTGCATGTGATTAACACCCATAGTTCACATCGTCATGTGACCAACACCCAAAAGGTTTACTAGAGTCAATATCTAGTTCACATTGCTATGTGATTAACACCCAAAGAGTACTAAGGTGTGATCATGTTTTGCTCGTGAGAGAAGCTTTAGTCAACGGGTCTGTCACATTCAGAGCCATATGTATTTTGCAAATATTCTATGTCTACAATGCTCTCCACGGAGCTACTCTAGCTAATTGCTCCCACTTTCAATATGTATCTAGATTGAGACTTAGAGTTATCTGGATCGGTGTGAAAGCTTGCACCGATATAACTCTTTACGACGGGCTCTTTTATCACCTCCATAATCGAGAAATATTTCCTTAGTCCTCACTAAGGATATCTTTGACCAATGTCCAGTGATCTACTCCTAGATCACTATTGTACTCCCTTGCCAAATTCAGAGCAAGGTATACAATAGGTCTTGTACATAGCATAGCATATTTTTATAGAACCTATGACTGAGGCATAGGGAATGACTTTCATTCTCTTTTCTATTTTCTGCCGTGGTCGGGATTTGAGTCTTACTCAATTTCACACCTTTGCAACACAGGCAACAACTCTTTCTTTGACTGTTCCATTTTGAACTATTTAAATTTTTTGACAAGGTATGTACTTATTGAAAACTTATCAAGCGTCTTGATCTATCTCGATAGATCTTGATGCTTAATATGTAAGTAGCTTTACTGAGGTCTTTATTTTAAAAGAACTCCTTTCAAATACTCCTTTATGCTTTCCAGAAAAATTCTACATCATTTCTGATCAACAATATGTTACTCACATATATTTCTCAGAAAGGCGGTAGTGCTCCCACTCACTTTATTGTAAATACAGGCTTCATCGCAAGTCTGTATAAAACTATATGCTTTGATCAACTTATCAAAGCGTATATTCCAACTCTGAGATGCTTGCACCAATCCATAGATGGATCGCTGGAGCTTGCACATTTTGTTAGCACCTTTAGGATTGACAAAACCTTCTGGTTGCATTAGATACAACTCTTCTTTAAGAAAACCATTAAGGAATGCAGTTTTGACATCCATTTGCCAGATTTAAAAAAATGTGGCAATTGCTAACATGATTCGGACAGACTTAAGCATCGCTACAGTTGAGAAAATCTCATTGTAGTCAACAGCTTGAACTTGTCGAAAACCTTTTTGCGACAAGTCGAGCTTTGTAGATAGTAACACTACTAGCAGCGTCTGTCTTCCTCTTGAAGATCCATTTATACAATATGGCTTGCCGATACAACTCCCCCAAAGTCCACACTTTGTTCTCATACATGGATCCCATCTCAGATTTCATAGCCTCAAGCCATTTCGCGGAATGTGGGCTCATCATCACTTCCTCATAGTTCGTAGGTTTATAATGGTCTAGTAATATGACTTCCCAAACAGGATTACCATACCACTCTGGTGCGGATCGTACTCTGGAAGACCTACGAGGTTTTGTAGTAACTTAATCTGAAGTTTCATGATCATCATCATTAGCTTCCTCACTAATTGGTGCAGGAATCACAGGAACTGATTTCTGTGATGAACTACTTTCCAATTCGGGAGAAGGTACAAATTACCTTATAAAGCTCTACTTTCCTCCCACTCACTTCCTTCAAGAGAAACTCCTTATCTAGAAAGGATCCATTCTTAGCAACGAATGTTTTGCCTTCAGATCTGTGATAGAAGGTGTACCCAACAGCTTCCTTTGGGTATTCTATGAGATGCACTTCTCCGATTTGGGTTTGAGCTTATCAGGTTGAAACCTTTTTCACATAAGCATCGCAACTCCAAACTTTAAAAAACGGCAGCTTGTTTACTGCTAAACCATAGTTCATATGGTGTCGTCTCAACGGATTTAGATGGTGCCCTATTTAAAGTGAATGCAGCTATCTCTAATGCCTAAACCCAAAATGATAGTGGTAAATCGGTAAGATACATCATAGATCTCACCATATCCAATAAAGTGTGGTTACGACGTTCGGACACACCATTACGCTGTGGTGTTCCATGTGGCGTGAACTGTGAAACAATTCCACATTGTTTAAAATGAGGGCCAAACTCGTAACTCAAATATTCTTCTCTACGATCAGATTGTAGAAACTTTATTTTCTTGTTACGATGATTCTCCAGTTCACTCTGAAATTCTTTGAACTTTTCAAATGTTTCAGACTTGTGTTTCATCAAGTAGATATACCCATATCTGCTCAAATCATCTATGAAGGTCAGAAAATAACGATACCCGCCACGAGCCATAATACTCATTGCTCTGCATACATCAGTATGTATTATTTCCAACAAGTTTGTTGCTCGTTCCAATGATCCAAAGAATGGAGTTTTAGTCATCTTGCCCAAAAGGCATGATTCGCAAGCATCAAATGATTCATAACCAAGTGATTCCAAAAGTCCATCTTTATGGAGTTTCTTCATGCACTTTACACCGATATGACCCAAACGGCAGTGCCACAAATAAGTTGCACTATAATTATTAAATTTGCATCTTTTGGCATCAATATTATGAATATGTGTATCACTATGATCGAGATCCAACAAATAATTTTCATTGCGTGTATGACCATTTGAAGGTTTTATTCATGTAAACAAAACAACAATTATTCTCTGACTTTAAATGAATAACCGTATTGCAATAAACATGATTAAATCATATTCATGCTCAATGCAAACGCCAAGTAACATTTATTTAGGTTTAACACTAATCCCAAAAGTATAGGGAGTGTGCGATGATGATCATATCAATCTTGGAACTACTTCCAACACTCATCGTCACTTCCCCTTCAACTAGTCTCTGCTTATTCTGTAACTCCTGTTTCTAGTTACTAATCTTAGCAACCGAACAAGTATCAAATACTCAGGGGCTACTATAAACACTAGTAAGGCACACATCAATAACCTGTATATCAAAATATACCCTTGTTCACTTTGCCATCCTTCTTATCCACCAAATATTTGGAGTAGTTCCACTTCCAGTGACCATTTCCTTTGAAGTAGAAGCACTCAATTTAGGCTTTGGTCCAGCTTTGGTCTTCTTCACGGGAGTGGCAACTTGTTTGCCATTCTACTTGAAGTTTCCCTTTCTTTCCCTTTGCCCTTTTCTTGAAACTAGTGGTCTTGTCAATCATCAACACTTGATGCTCTTTCTTTATTTCTACCTTCGTCGATTTCAACATCACGAAGAGCTCGGGAATCGTTTTCATCATCCCTTGCATACTATAGTTCATCACGAAGTTCTAGTAACTTAGTGATGGTGACTAGAGAATTCTGTCAATCACTATCTTATCTGGAAGATTAACTCCCACTTGATTCAAGCGATTGAAGTACCCAGACAATTTGAGCACATGCTCACTAGTTGAGTGATTCTCCTCCATCTTTTAGCTATAGAACTTGTTGGAGACTTCATATCTCTCAACTCGGGTATTTGCTTGAAATATTAACTTCAACTCCTGGAACATCGCATATGGTCCATGACGTTCAAAACGTCTTTGAAGTCCCGATTCTAAGCCGTTAAGCATGGTGCACTAAACTATCAAGTAGTCATCATACTGAGCTTAGCTAAACGTTCATAACGTCTGCATATGCTCCTGCAATAGGTCTGTCACCTAGCGGTGCATTAAGGACATAATTCTTCTGTGCAACAATGAGGATAAACCTCAGATCATGGATCCAATCCGCATCATTGCTACTAACATCTTTCAACACAATTTTCTCTAGGAACATATCAAATAAACATATGAAAGCAACAACGCGAGCTATTGATCTACAACATAATTTGCAAAATTCTACCAGGACTAAATTCATGATAAATTTAATTTCAATTAATCATATTACTAAAATTGTGTTTGCAAATTATGACTAGAGAGATATGATTAGACAGACGTTTGAGCTTAGATTACATAATTTGCAATTTAAGTTCATGATAAATTTAAGTTCAATTAATCATACACGTGATAAATTTAAGTTCAATTAATCATACTACCAGAACTCCCACTTAGACAGACATCTCTCTAGTCATCTAAGTGATCACGTGATCCAAATCAACTAAACCATGTCCGATCATCACGTGACATGGAGTATTTTTCAATGGTGAACATCACTATGTTGATCATATCTACTATATGATACACGCTCGACCTTTCGGTCTCCGTGTTCCGAGGCCATATCTGTATATGCTAGGCTTGTCAAGTTTAACCTGAGTATTCCACGTGTGCAACTATTTTGCACCCGTTGTATTTGAACGTAGAGCCTATCACACCCGATCATCACGTGGTGTCTCAGCACGAAGAACTTTTGCAACGGTGCATACTCAGGGAGAACACTTCTTGATAATTTAGTGAGACATCATCTTAAAATGCTACTGTCAATCAAAGCAAGATAAGATGCATAAAGGATAAACATCACATGCAATCAATATAAGTGATATGATATGGCCATCATCATCATGTGCTTGTGATCTCCATCTTCGAAGCACCATCGTGATCACCATCGTCACCGGCGTGACACCTTGATCTCTATCGTAGCATCGTTGTTGTTACGCCATCTATTGCTTCTACGACTATCGCTACTGCTTAGTGATAAAGTAAAGCAATTACAGGGCGTTTGCATTTCATACAATAAAGCGACAACCATATGGCTCCTGCCAGTTGTCGATAACTTCGTTTACAAAACATGATCATCTCATACAATAAAATATAGCATCACGTCTTGACCATATCACATCACAACATGCCCTGCAAAAACAAGTTAGACGTCCTCTACTTTGTTGTTGCAAATTTGACGTGGCTGCTACGGGCTGAGCAAGAACCGTTCTTACCTACGCATCAAAACCACAACGATAGTTCGTCAAGTTAGTGCTGTTTTAACCTTCGAAAGGACCGGGCGTAGCCACACTCGGTTCAACTAAAGTGAGAGAGACAGACACCCGCCAGTCACCTTTAAGCACGAGTGCTCGTAACAGTGAAACCAGTCTCGCGTAAGCGTACGCATAATGTCGGTCCGGGCCGCTTCATCTCACAATACAGCCGAACCAAAGTATGACATGCTGGTAAGCAGTATGACTTGTATCGCCCACAACTCACTTGTATTGTACTCGTGCATATGACATCTACGCATAAAACCTGGCTCTGATACCACTGTTGGGGAACGTAGTGTCGGTGTACTAAAGTAGGGGTACCTTAGTATCCCGAACTTGTGCACGGGCAGTCGCAGCGTCCCGCGGCAAGGCTTGCGGGGCGTCCGCCAAGATCCTTCGCTATTCCTATTACTGCCATTCAAGAACAAAGTGTTTAACTGAGAAGACAGAGCCCCAGCAAGAGGAGCTTGCCGGGAAAGACAAGACCCCGGCAAGAGGAGCTTGCCGGGAAGGCCAACCAAGGCATTCCAAGAAACTTGCCGCGACGCATCGCGCGTCCCGGCAAGACCCGGCGAGCGGCAAGCTTGCGGGTGCGACAAGACAGCGACCGCGGCAAGGCGCTTGCCGCGGCGAAGCCACCACTCTGCGCCCATGCTCCAGCGCGTCCGACGACGTGTCATCGCAGGATCGTTCCTGGTGCACGTGGCGAGTAGCTGTGCAGCCAAGCGGAGCGAGGTGGCAAGTGGAGATGACTAGGAGGCCATCATGGCGATCGGTGGCACCCCTAACGGTCGCTTCCTGCACTGTTTAGGCGACCGGACGGGCATTAAATGCCCGTGTCCCCTGCCGTCAGAGTTAGGTAGGGGGCACTGTTGATAGCGGTTGTACCAACCCCTCTTTTTACTTTTTTACCCCTCTCTCTGCGTTGCCACCTGTCGGTGACCCCTTTAGACTATAAAAAGGAGGCCCATGCGCACGTAGAGGGGGTTTGACTCATTCGAAACTACAACACACCCACGCTCTCGAGCAAGAACAGAATATAGACACGAAGTAGCAGTAGGAGTTTTATCTCTCCGAAGAGCTCCGAAGCTGGGTAAAATCTCTCGCGTGCTTCGCCTCGATCTGCTCTTCGTGCGCTCTCCGCTCCCTTGCCGGACCGAAAGGGGCCCTGCCCCATAGGTGTTCGTTTCCCACGACATCTTTGGCGCGCCAGGTAGGGGGGCATCGAGGTCGTGCGTACCTGATCCGGCGTCTGCGCGCGCTACATCAACATTTTCATCGACATGCCACCGAAGAAGAAGGCTTCGGAGGTGGCTGCTCCGTCCACATCGATCCTATCATCACGGAGCAAACGGGCGGTGGGGTGGACGCCGGCGGAGGAGCGGGCGCCGACGGGGGGACTCAGGTCGTCACCAGGTCCAAGGACAAGGCCCCGCAAGCTTCGGTGTCTGTACATACACCGCACCCCTCCCAGGGAGTGCAGGATCGACAAAACCATGGTGCTCCTAGCACCGTACTCGCGTTGGAGCAAGGCCGAGCTGGTGGATCGCGGAACGCTCAAGGCCAGCATGCACGTCAACATGTTGGCACGAGCGCACTACGGTCGCCTGGGCGAGATGTTGCTCCTTCTAACACTGTTAGAAGTTTGAGCATACCCCGTTCCTCGCGTCGTTCGCCACCGCCACCCAAGACTCCATAGGAAGCGCTGGCCCGAGCCCAGCTGCTTCTAGATTACCCTCCAGCGCCAGACAAGACCGACGACTGGAGGGCCACCATTCAGAGCCTCATCGGCTTTGCCAACGGCGACAAGCCCCGACAACCGAGCACATCGAAGCCTTGGCAAGACGCCCAGGCGCAAGCCGACGCCGACAAGACCGCTGGGGGTGCCACCACCGTGCACTCCCCGCCTCGAATGCCAAGATCGCCGACTCGCCGGGCTAACCTCGACACCGATTCCACCGCGTCGTCGGACCCGCGAGCTCGTCGCGATCAGCGCCAAGTTCTCCAAGAACGATGACAAGAAGACGCTCGCACTCGCATCGAGCGTCGAAGAGAAGCGCGGCATTAGTCAGACCAGCGCGCTGGGCCCACTGTTGATATGCATGCGCCAGGGGAACCAGGCGACTTGCCGTACGCGGTAGGTTGCCCTGCGTTCACCCGTGAGCTGCGGCAGGTTCAGTGGCCCAGTACCAAGAACTTCAAGCCAGACGTGGCCGAGAAGTACGACGGCAGGATACATCCGTCAGAGTTCCTCAGCGTCTACACCATCGCGGTGCAGGCTGCCGGGGGGCGCGACGAGAAGATCCTCGCCAACTACTTCCCGTTGGTGCTCAAGCCCAACGTCAGATCTTGTCTCATGCACTTGCCGGACAACTCCATCTCTTCGTGGGCATACCTGTGCCATCAGTTTGTCGGCGCCTTCACAGGCAGCCACAAACCCCATGGCTAGGAAAGCGATCTTCATCTGCTCGCCCAGAAAGAAGGAGAACCCCTGCGCAAGTACATACAAAGATTCAGCCAAGTGCAGCGGCAACATCCCAGACGTCCACCTTGCCGCGGTTATCAGCGCGTTCCATCAGAACGTGCGTAATCGCAGGATGAGGGAGGAGATGGCGATGTGCAAAATCAGAGATGTCAGCGAGCTATATGCTCTGGCCGACAAATGTGCACGTGCTGAGGAGGGGAGGAAACTCCCCGGAGAGAACGCAGGAGCAAAAGGATCTGACAGTGAGGATGCCGCCCCGGCAAAGAAGAACCGGAGGCGGAATAACAGAAAGAGAAAAGCTAAGGATGTGCTAGTTGTCGAGCAGTCCGGCAATGGAGGTGGCGCCGAGAAGGCCAAAGCAGGTGACTCCGGCGAGGCTATGGTGGCCGCCGACAAGCAGGACGGCTCCGGCAAGCAGTACTGCAAGATCCACCGCACCAAGGGCCATGACCTCCAGGCCTGCAATAAGGTTGAGCAGCTCGTAGAGCTGCAGAAAGCTGAGTACGAGCGCCGCGACAAGGAGAAGGCCCAGGAAGGTGGCGGAGGATCCGGCAAGAAGCGTCTCGGCCGGGGAGGACGCCGCGGCAAGGCCAAGCAGCGGCAAGGAGACAGGCCTCCCCGCGGCCGCGACAAGGATGAAGACGAAGATGAAGACGATGAGATGGATGAGGATGAGGCCGACGAGCAGGAGTTTCAGAAGGAAACGGAGGTTTTGTGCATCGACGGTGGTGCTTCTCTGCATACCTCACACCGCCAACTCAAACAGTGGGTGCGGGAAGTGAATGCAGCAGAACCGTCCGTTGAGTCGCGCAAGCCCCTGAAGTGGTCCAGCATGCCCATCATCTTTGATGTCGAGGATCACCCTGATCGCATAACTGCGGTCGGGTGCTTGCCGATGTTGGTTTCACCAACAATCCGCAACCTCAAGGTCACAAAGATGCTGGTTGACGGCGGGGCCGGCCTGAATCTGATCTCTTCCGCGGTGCTCAAGAAGCTCCAGATCCCCGACAGCGAGCTCGAAGAGACTGGTACCTTCCAAGGAATAAATCCAGGAAGGAGCAAGCCGAAGGGGAAGATCACACTACCAGTAACATTTGGCAGCGAGCTGAACTTCAGAACAGAGAAGGTCACCTTTGACGTCGCTGATTTCCCATTGCCATACAATGGGATACTTGGTCGTCCAGCGCTTGCGAAGTTCATGGCTGCCTCTCACTATGCCTACAACGTGCTGAAGATGCCCGATCCGATAAGTGTCATTTCTGTCCATGGCGACAAGAAAGATGCACTTATCTGTACCGACAATATCTACCGGGAAGCAGCAGCCGCAGCAGAACGCAAACCGGCAAGAGTAGCTCTGATGCCCACTCCGGCAAGCGCACCTCTTCGGAGTGCTGCGCTACCATCGAGGACGCACCATCGAGCTCCACCGGCAAGTGCAAGAAGGCAAAGACAGCTCCACCAGAGACCAAGAAAGTGGCCGCCAAGGAGGACGGCACTGGTGGTACCTTCACCATCAGTGCCACGCTTGACCCTAAATAGGAAAGCGCGCTCGTTGCTTTCCTGCGGGCGAATGTCGATGTGTTTGCATGGCAACCATCTGACATCCCCGGTGTTCCCAGGAAAGTAATTGAGCACCACCTTGCCGTCTGCCCTCACGCGTGGCCCGTCAAGCAGAGAGTCAGGAAGCAAGCGGTGGAACGTCAAGAGTTCATTGCGGAAGAGATCAAGAAATTGGAAGCAACGGGCCTGGTCCGAGGAGTACTCCATCCAACGTGGTTAGCCAATCCAGTAGTCGTGCGCAAAGAGAACGGGAAGTGGAGGCTTTGTATTGACTTCACTGATGTTAATAAAGCTTGTCCCAAGGATCCATTTCCCTTGCCGCGCATTGACCAGATTGTCGACTCCACGGCAGGATGTGATCTGCTTTCATTCCTTGATGCATATTCAGGATATCATCAGATCTTCATGGCAGAAGAAGATGAAGAGAAAACCGCATTCATTACTCCATGTGGCACGTACTGCTTTGTACGGATGCCTTTCGGACTAAAGAATGCTGGTTCAACATTTGCAAGAGTAGTCAGTCATGCTTTTGAGCCACAGTTGCACAGGAACGTAGAAGCTTACATGGATGACATAGTGGTCAAGAGCAAGGACAGAGAAACGTTGATCCAAGATTTAGACGAAACCTTCACAAATCTGTGCAAGATCAATCTCAAGTTGAACCCCGAGAAGTGCGTGTTTGGAGTTCCTTCCGGCAAGCTTCTCGGGTTCTTTGTGTCCCAGAGGGGGATTGAAGCCAATCCCGACAAGATCAAGGCCATTGAGCAGATCGAAGCACCGAAGCGAGTCAAGGACGTACGAAGGCTTGCCGGCTGCGTTGCTGCTCTCAGTAGGTTCATCTCTAAGTCTGTTGAGCGCGCCCTGCCATTTTTCAAAATTTTGAAAAAGGCAGGTCCAATGAAATGGACTCCGGAAGCGGAGGCTGCGCTGTAGGACTTAAAGAGATACCTATGCTCCACTCCAATACTTGTCGCACCTAAGCCATAAGAGAAGTTGCTGCTGTATCTAGCGGCAACCAATCAAGTGGTTAGTGCTGCGTTAGTGGCTGAGAGGGAGGCGGATGATGAGCCAGCGGCCGTGGGGAGCGAGTCCAGCGACAAGCACGGGGCTTTCCCGACAAGCTCTGGTCCCGACAAGGATAGATCTGTGCAGCCGCAGGAAGAAAAACAAAAGAAGATGGTGCAGCGCCCAGTGTATTTTGTTAGTTCCCTTATGCAGGGGGCTAGATCAAGGTACTCTGGAGTGCAGAAGTTGCTTTTCGGCCTTCTCATGGCCTCGAGGAAGCTGCACCATTACTTTCAAGCACATGAGATTACAGTTGTCACTCGCTTTCCGTTAAAGAGGATATTGCAAAATCCAGAAGCAACAGGCAGGATTGTCGAGTGGGCACTGGAATTGTCAAGCTTTGGCCTCAAGTTTGAGAGTACCTCGACTATCCAGAGCCGAGCATTGGCAGAATTCATAGCAGAATGGACGCCAACACCTGATGAAGAAACTCCGGAAATGAGCATCCCCGTCAAGGAAGCAAACAAGGAATGGATCATGTACTTTGATGGTGCCTTCTCGCTGCAGGGCGCCAGTGCGGGCGTACTACTCGTCGCACCCACCGGAGAGCACCTCAAGTACGTGGTCCAGATGCACTTTCCCAAGGAGCAATCAACAAACAATACCGCAGAGTATGAAGGCTTGCTTGCCGGACTCAGGATCGCCGTGGACCTTGGGAAAAAGAAGCTTATTGTCAGGGGTGACTCGTAGCTCGTCGTCCGTCAAGTAAACAAAGATTATCAGGGTCCGTTGATGGAAGCCTACATTGATGAAGTGAGGAAGCTAGAAGAACATTTTGATGGCCTGCAGATGGAACACGTTCCACAAACTCAGAACGACATTGCAGACGGCCTGTCAAAGTGCGCCGCACTCAAGTTACCTGTGGAACCAGGAATTTTTGTGCTCAAGCTGAATCAACCATCTGTAACACCATCAACTAGACAGAGCAAGAGGAGGAAGTTGGTTACTAGCGACTACTTTCCGGCAGAGCTCCCCGAAGCCGCCATCAAGAAGGTCCCCAAGATCAACACAAAGAGTGCTGAGGAGCAGTCTGCTCTGACAAGCCCTAGGATTTGTTTCGTTGAAGTAGACGCTCCCGACAAGCTGTGTCCCGACACGCTTGCCGGGGAGCATCACGCTCCGGCTGAATCACAGATTCTTGTCGTGGAAGCAGATGTTCCCGTAGCAGCATTTGCGCCTTTAGTCCTTGTCGTTGAGCCACAAGCTCCGGCATGGGCACAGCAGATCGTCCATTTCCTTCAAACAGGAGAACTTCCCGAAGAGCAAGAAGAAGCGGAGAGAGTAGCCCGGCAATCAAGTATGTACCAGTTTGTCGATGACATACTGTACAGAAGAAGATTCAACGGAGTGAAATTGAAGTGCATTTCCCGGGAAGATGGACAGGAGCTGTTGGCGGAGATACATGGAGGCATATGTGGTCACCACATTGGCGCAAGAGCACTTGCCGGCAAAGCCTTCCGGCAAGGTTTCTTCTGGCCGACAGCCCTCTAGGATGCAACTGCACAAGTAACCAAGTGTGAAGCGTGCCAGTTCCACTCCAAGCAGATACATCCACCAGCTCAAGCTCTCCAAACAATCCCTTTATCCTGGCCATTTTTGGTCTGGGGGCTTGACATCCTCGGCCCCTTTCCCCGAGCTGTCGGGGGCTTTGAGTACTTGTACGTTGCAATCGACAAGTTCACAAAGTGGCCTGAAGTGGAAGCAGTGAGGAAGGTGACAGCACAGTCAGCAGTCAAGTTCTTCAGGTCAATTGTTTGCCGTTTCGGAGTCCCTAACATGATCATCACCGACAATGGCACACAATTCACGAGCCGCACCTTCATGCAGTACATCCAAGATCTTGGCGCCAAGATCTGCTTCGCTTCTGTTGCTCACCCGAGAAGCAACAGTCAAGCAGAGAGGGCGAACGCTGAAGTGTTGCGTGGGCTCAAGACCAGAACTTTTGACAGGCTGCGCAAGTGCGGAAGAAACTGGATCGAGGAGCTGCCGGTGGTTCTTTGGTCGATCAGGACGACGCCAAATCGAGCCACTGGCCAGACACCTTTTGCTCTAGTCTATGGAGCAGAGGCAGTTCTCCCCACGGAACTCGTATACGGATCGCCTCGAGTGCTCGCTTATGATGAGCTTGAGCAAGAGCAGCTGCGACAAGATGACGTGCTGCTCCTTGAGGAAGATCGTCTTCAGGCTGCTATACGAGCTGCTCGCTACCAGCGAGCTTTGCGTCGCTACCATAGCCGCAAAGTTAATGCCAGAAGCTTCGAGGAAGGCGACCTTGTTCTTCGGCGCGTTCAATCCGCCAAGAATTCCAACAAGTTGACGCCGAAGTGGGAAGGCCCTTATCGGGTGAAACGAGTCACTAGGCCTGGAGCTGTCTGCCTTGAGACCGAAGATGGCTTTCCGGTGAGCAACTCCTGGAACATAGAGCATCTTCGTAAGTTTTACCCATAAGGCGCGGTTGCCGGAACCTGTTCCGGCAACCAGCTTTTGTACAAGCCTTGCCGCTGTTGCATGTAACCCTTTGTACAAAGCCGGGCGCAAATCCCGTGCATAAATAAAGTTTATGTGCTCCGCACATCTTGTCAAATTTCATGCATTCTTTCTTTTTTGCATGTTTTATCCGACACTTTGTGCAGCACTTGTCCCCGGTAAGCAATAACGAGCCTTAAGGCCACATATCATTATTTTCTCTTCTTTCTTTTTTCTCAAAAGGAAGGTCCCTTCGCCCACAAGTTCACGGGGGGGGGGGGGGGGGGGAAGGAGAGGATAAAGGTATGGACCGGGCGTCGTTCAAAGAAGTATAGCCTTGCCGGGACACAGACGACAAAAAAAAGCTAAGTTGCTAAAGTTTGAGTATGATCAATTTTTAAAATTTTAAGTTATCTTCCTTGAACGACCGTGCTTTGTATGGAAAACCTGTGCGCGGAGGAACCTCCTCGTAGCTAGTTGCGCCCTTACTTTGTTTCGAGTCCGCTCAACAACTTAAGTGTGCTGCAACTAGTTGCGGCAAGGTTTCTTGCTAGAGGCAGTACTGCCAGCGGGCTTCTGATGTCCCGCACTCAGTGCTCACGGCAAGCGTGCCTGCGCCGGCAAGTCCCCTAAAAGCGTAGGGTAAAAACATACAAAGAAAAGAATCAAGTAAAGGAGATAACGTAGCAAGCATTGCCCAGAATAAAGTTATATTACAAAAGTAACTTGTTGCGGCACTGACTAAATTGTTCTCATAAATAACAGCGACAAGGAAAGGAGAAGAAGAGTGGCCTAATCCACGCGCTCGCCGTCGATCCTCCTGACTTCGTTCACCTTGTCCACAATGGGTGCGACAATGGCTTTGAGCTCTTCAAGATCAGCACCCGCCGGCAGCTTCTTGAGGACGCGGGTGAGGTCGAGGCCTGGATTGCGGAAGAGTATCTCCACCAACACCTTCTCTAAGACCTTGGCGCAGATCGCGCGTGACTCATCAGCCAGCTTCTTTGGGATCCTTTTCTGGAGCTGCTGGAGAGCCGTCACCACACCCTTGAAGAAAAGAGTAAGCTTGGCGCTGGGCTGGAGATTCTCGTCGGAAGAGTACCCGAAGCCCGCCAAGTCCAGTTCCGCCAGCTCTTCGTCAATGGCTGCAGCGATGTTGACAAGGCCCTCCGTCCAGAGCTCCACCGTAGCCTTGATGGTGTTTCGGGTCTCGGCGGCCCTCGTCAACATCTCCTTGTTGCCCTTGATCTCTTTCTTCAAGTCATCCTCTCGCCTCTTGGCGCCGTTCAGCGTCTCCGTCAGTGTGGCCAATTTCAGCTCTAGATCAGTGCTTGAGTCCTTGGCAGCGTTCAGTTCCTTGATCTTGTCGGCAAGTTGAACTTGCAGATCGCCATGGGCAAGAGCATCCTTCTCACGTTCGCGCTGGAGTGCGGCAAGCTCCTCACTCTTCCCTTTCATGTCAGCCTCCAGCTGCATCACCTTCGCTTCCAATTCCCTCTTGGCGGCCTCGGCAGCTGCGGCAGCATCCTTCACTTCCTTGAGCGCCCCGCCAAGTGATTGTTCCCGGGCAACGAGATCCCCCTCGTGGCTGTCCAAGTTAACCTTTTTCTGTGTCAGCTCACCTTCCCGCCTGGACAGCTCCTCGGCGGCGAGCCTCTGCTGCTCTTCGGCTTTAGCCTTTTCAAGGATGAACGCCTTCTTTGCCTCGACGAGCTGCGCCCTCTCCTCAGCAATGGACCGGAGGGCCTCCTGGTTGCGGTTCTGGAGCTCCTCCGCATGCTTCTCGATGTCAATTCCCGCTTGCGCGACAAGCACTTCCCGGGACTCCAACTTCGCTTGCCGGGCGCGGTAGAGTGACACCAGCTTCCGGAGCAGTTGCTCCTCCTCGGACTCGCCGCTGCTGCTGCTTGGTGCGTCAACTACTAACAGCCCGGCGGAGGCGAGCACCTCTCCATCAAAACACTCTCCCTCGATCGGCGCCCTGGAGCTCGACGCCCAGGGAAGATGGATGAAAACACCCTCGCCGGCCTTCAAGTAGGCGCCGGGCTGGGGCTCCTCGGAGCCCGGTGGTACATCAGCGGCAGAGGGGTCGGCGGTCGGTGCAGCTCCTTGCGCTCCCGCGCCCTCCGGGTCGTCAGTACGATCGCCGGGCCCCTCGCCAGCTCCTGCACCAACGGCCTTGGCGGCCTCTTCGCTGGCGGGGTCGTCAGCACCGGCCTCTTCCTCGTCAGCGGCGGCGTCTTCAGTGTGCCGCGTGCGTCTTCCTCGCCGGTGGCCTCAGTCTCCATCGGGTCGGTGAGAGGGGGATCTGAGGACAGGAAGAGGAAGGAAAAAGTCAAGCAAAAATCCAAAAAGAAGATCAGAAGAAGAACCCAAGGGAAGATTTCCGACAACAAGGGTTACCTGTGCTGGGCTCTGTGACCATGGGCTCCTCCACCGAAGGCTCACTAGTTCCTTCCCTTGCCGGGGACCTCTCCCTTGCCAGGGAGCGCTCCCTTGTCGGGGAATCGCCCCTTGGCAGCGTAGTCGAAGCAGACAGCACCTCCGGGGCGGCCTCTCCTTGCTCCTGATGGGCCTGTTCTGCTCCTACACAAATAAATCAACAATCAAGATGTCAGCAAAAGAAAAAGCACCCATGCGCGCCCCACAACAGGAAGTGAACCAAACACTTACGCTGGGGGCTGTGCTGGGGGCTGCTTCGAGGAGATGGTATCGGGTCCGTCAAGGTAGTCTCGGACGTATCCTCTGCCATCACAGCAGGATTGTCCTCGATGACGACCACGGGGACCTTTGCCCTCTTTACCGCTCTCTCGGCCAGAGTCCTGAAATGGAACGAGGTTCAGAGGGAAGCAGATCAGATACAAGACAAGAAACTACAAGAGTCGAAGAAACACAAGTACAATAAGAAGAAAGTCTTACTCCTCCTCTTCTTCTTCCTCCTCATCGGAGCTCAGCGCGGAGAGGTTGAAATCCGGCACCCTCTCAGCATGACGAGGCGGAGGAGTAGGCTCCCTTGGACGCTTGGCAGGAGATGCAGCAGGGTCAGGAGTAGCGGCTCGAGAGGATCCCGCTCCAATTGCCGGCACGGCATGAGACGCTCCCATGGCAACGGTGCTTGTCGCGGTAGAGCGTGTCCCGCGGCGCTGCGCCTGTTGGCCTGCCCGCCGCCCTACTGTGTCCCCAGTATTGCGGAGGCGCCTCCTCGGCTGAGCTGGGGCCTGCGCTGAGGGCTCCGTCTATGGCAAGCTGCTCGAAGATGGTTGGCCACTTGCGCCCCCGGCAGGCTCGCTCGCCTCGGTTTCGGGCTCCTCATCGCCAGCAACCTCCCCGCCAAGGTCCTCTCAGTCGGCAAGGCTTGCCGCCTCGGCCGCCTCTGCCTCCTCCAACGTGAACCCAAACTCGCCCGCGGCGGCGGCTGCCGCCGCCTCCTCGGCCCTGGTGGCGATGTACAGCATTTCGTCGTCGGTGGTGTCGCGGGTGAGGAGCCTCTGCTCATCGGCGCGGACCGCTACCTCCGCCAAGCTGTCAAAGAATTGCCGCACGATGTCGTCGGCGGGCTCCATCCAAGTTGGGACAGTCCCGTGCGAGTCGCACTCCGGCATCATTGCACGGATGCGATCACGCTGGGAGTTGTTGCCCAGTGGGATGACGCCCTGCGGCAGCCTGAACCACTCCGGATGGTTGGCGTCATGCTTGAACAGCTCCTTGAGCATCCCGTCAAGCTCTAGAACTGTGAAGTTGAAGTTGAGGCCTGGACGTAGCCTCATGATATCCGCTGGGCCGCCAAACAGCCAGGCGGGCCTCCTCCTCTCCTGCAGAGGGGTGATGCGACGGCGAAGGAAATCCGCGCCAACGGCCCCTACTGTGAGCCCGGCAAGCCTGAGCCGCAGGATTCGGGTGGTGGCGATCTTCAACTTGGCATCGTCCGGCGATAGAGCGCTCCAGTCGCGGCCGCGCACTACTCGAGTCTGGCGCAAACTGGTGAAGGGCTGTGGATCTGCGTCAACGATCCAACACCATTCAGCCCTCCACTCGTCCCATTTGCTGCGGAGCTCCCCCTCCAGATACACCTCCTTCTTGCCGACCCTTGAGATCCAGGAGACCCCGCCCGACAAGGGTTCTCCTTTCTCGACCCGGGGAATGAAATAGTGGCGTAAAAGAGCAACGTTGGGTTGGACTCCGACGAAGTTCTCGCAAAGATGCGCGAAAACCGCCATTGTCAGAATGGTGTTGGGGGTGAAGTCAAGAAGGTGGAGCCCGTATGTGTTTATGATATCGTAGAAGAAATTGGAAAAGGGCGGGCAGAGCCCACAATAGAAGAACAGGGGGAAGCAATAGTATCCCCTGGGACACTTTTTCGAAGTAGAAGCTTCGGCGGAGAGTACCTGCGTGCGCGGGTGCGCCCGCGTCGCCGTCGACCAGAAATGATAGAACTCCTCCCGCAGCGCCTTCGGGGTGAGCTCGGGGGAGAAAAGAGCTCGTTCCTTGCTCGGCCGACTTCACGCTCTTCCCGGTCTTCAGAGCCATGGTGGAAGCGGTGGAGAAGGTTGGCGGCGACCATGGCGACGGCGGCGACGGGCGGCGGAGCGCTGCTCTCTTTCGGCTTGGGAAGCGGAGGGGAGCGACGGAGCTTTCTGAGGAAGAAACCACAAGTGGTGAAGGTGGGGGAACGGCCCCTGTTTCCTCTGCTTATAAAGTGGTGAAGGTGGGGGAACGGCCCACGATCTCTCCCACGACGCTGCATTTGACGCGTGCCGTTACGGGAGGGCGCGGTGGATACGGAGTCAGATTTGGTATGGACCCAGGCCGCATGTGCCCGTGCCCTGTTTTGGGCCTGGCCCAACAGCGCTCGGCACCGTGTATGGCCCAGGCCCGGGGGCTCCTGTCGGTGTACTAAAGTAGGGGTACCTTAGTATCCCGAACTTGTGCACGGGCAGTCGTAGCGTCCCGTGGCAAGGCTTGCCGGGCGTCCGCCAAGATCCTTCACTATTCCTATTACTGCCATTCAAGAACAAAGTGTTTAACTGAGAAGACAGAGCCCCGGCAAGAGGAGCTTGCCGGGAAAGACAAGACCCCGGCAAGAGGAGCTTGCCGGGAAGGCCAACCAAGGCATTCCAAGAAACTTGCCGCGACGCATCGCGCGTCCCGGCAAGACCCGGCGAGCGGCAAGCTTGCGGGTGCGACAAGACAGCGACCGCGGCAAGGCGCTTGCCGCGGCGAAGCCACCACTCTGCACCCATGCTCCAGCGCGTCCGACGACGTGTCGCCGCAGGATCGTTCCTGGTGCACGTGGCGAGTAGCTGTGCAGCCAAGCGGAGCGAGGTGGCAAGTGGAGATGACTAGGAGGCCATTGTGGCGATCGGTGGCGCCCCTAACGGTCGCTTCCTGCACTGTTTAGGCGATAGGACGGGCATTAAATGCCCTTGTCCCCTGCCGTCAGAGTTAGGTAGGGGGCACTGTTGATAGCGGTTGTACCAACCCCTCTTTTTACTTTTTTACCACTCTCTCTGCGTTGCCACCTGTCGGTGACCCCTTTAGCCTATAAAAAGGAGGCCCATGCGCACCTAGAGGGGGTTTGACTCATTCGAAACTACAACACACCCACGCTCTCGAGCAAGAACAGAATATAGACACGAAGCAGTAGTAGGAGTTTTATCTCTCCGGAGAGCTCCGAAGCTGGGTAAAATCTCTCGCGTGCTTCGCCTCGATCTGCTCTTTGTGCGCTCTCCGCTCCCTTGCCGGACCAAAAGGGGCCCAGCCCCATAGGTGTTCATTTCCCACGACACATAGTAATTTCAAAATTTTCCTATGCACACGCAAGATCACGGTGATGCATAGCAATGAGAGGGGAGAGTGTTGTCAACATACCCTCGTAGACCAAAAGCGGAAGCGTTATGACAACGTGGTTTATGTAGTCGTACGTCTTCACGATCCGACCGATCCAAGTACCGAATGTACGGCACCTCCGAGTTCAGCACACGTTCAGCTCGATGACGATCCCTGGACTCCGATCCAGCAGGGTGTCGGGGATGAGTTTCGCTAGCACGACGGCGTGGTGACGGTGATGATGTTCTGCCGACGCAGGGCTTCGCCTAAGCACCGCTATGATATGACCGAGGTGGAATATGGTGGAGGGGGGCACCGCACACGGCTAAGAAACGATCACGAAGATCAACTTGTGTGTCATGGGGTGTCCCCCTGCCCCCGTATATAAAGGAGAAAGGGGAGGAGGAGGCGCGCCCAAGGGGGGAGTCCTACTCCCACCGGGAGTAGGACTCCTCCTTTCCTAGTAGGAGTAGGAGAGAAGGAAGGGGAAGAGAGAAGGGAAGGAAGGAGGGGGTGCGGCCCCTCCCCCTAGTCCAATTCGGACTAGGCCTTGGGGGGCGCGCGGCCTACCCTAGGCAGCCCCTCTCTCTTTCCCTTATGGCCCAATAAGGCCTAATACTTCTCCCCGGCGAATTCCCGTAACTCTCTGGTACTCTGATAAATACCCGAATCACTCGGAACCATTCCGAAGTCCAAATATAGTCGTCCAATATATCGATTTTTACGTCTCGACCATTTCAAGACTCCTCATCATGTCCCCGGTCTCATCCGGGACTCCGAACTCCTTCGGTACATCAAAACTCATAAACTCATAATATAACTGTCATCGAAAGCTTAAGCGTGCGGACCCTACGGGTTCGAGAACTATGTAGACATGACCGAAACACGTTTCCGGTCAATAACCAATAGCGGAACCTGGATGCTCATATTCGTTCCTACATATTCTACGAAGATCTTTATTGGTCAAACCGCATAACAACATACGTTGTTCCCTTTGTCATCGGTATGTTACTTGCCCGAGATTCGATCATCGGTATCTCAATACCTAGTTCAATCTCGTTACCGGCAAGTCTCTTTACTCGTTATGTAATGCATCATTCCGTAACTAACTCATTAGCTACATTGCTTGCAAGGCTTATAGTGATGTGCATTATCGAGAGGGCCCAGAGATATCTCTCCGACGATCGGAGTGACAAAACCTAATCTCGAAATACGCCAACTCAACATGTACCTTTGGTGACACCTGTAGAGCTCCTTTATAATCACCCAGTTACGTTGTGACGTTTGGTAGCACACAAAGTGTTCCTCCGATAAATGGGAGTTGCATAATCTCATAGTTATAGGAACTTGTATAAGTCATGAAGAAAGCAATAGCAACATACTAAACGATCAAGTGCTAAGTTAATGGAATGGGTCAAGTCAATCACATCATTCTCCTAATGATGTGATCCCGTTAATCAAATGACAACACATGTCTATGGTTAGGAAACTTAACCATCTTTGATTAACGAGCTAGTCAAGTAGAGGCATACTAGTGACACTATGTTTGTCTATGTATTCACACATGTATCATGTTTCCGGTTAATACAATTCTAGCTTGAATAATAAACATTTATCATGATATAAGGAAATAAATAATTACTTTATTATTGCCTCTAGAGCATATTTCCTTCATATTCACCATATCAATACACCACTATGGATCCGCTCCTGTGTCCCTACGAGAACGCCATCCATAGCACTCACGCTTATCTTGCGCATTTTAAAGTATCCACTTTCACTTCTCTATGAACTGTGTAGGCAACCCAGATGTCCTTTACCGCGGACACGGCTATTCTAATAGATCATATTAACCCTGCAGGGGTGTACTTCTTCACACATGCTCTCGCCACTTACCGCCATGTACACGTCATGTATCTCGGCAACCTTCAAGTGGAAGCCTCGCGAGGGTGTCGACCACGACCTGACTAACCACGCAAGACTCTAGTCTAGGTTTATTGCCTATTCGGGTTCCATCCGCAAGGAGATCTGGCCGGGGTGTCGCTCACGGCCCCAAACAATGTGTGCAGGGTTCCAAGCCCACCAAACGGGCGGTGCTTCGCATACCCGGCCACGGTGCCTAGTCTGACCCATGCCCACCTGTAGTGGGTGCCACTTGGTAGACTACTAACACAACCTACAAACACCAGAAACTAGTTGCAACTCCTGGACAAAGATCAGGCTGATTAATAAGTCGAGAGGGGTCAAGTTACCGGAACCCAATGTGTGGTAGTAACTATTCATGGATCACAAACACAGAAGTCAGTTCCTGAGGACGGCTTCAATGAGACAACCCACCATGTACTCCTACATGGACTCTCATCGCTACCTTTACCAAATCATGTTCACACACTTAGCTCTCAACAGTAGGACATGTTCACCACATTCCAATTCATCCCCGATGAATCAGACCTGACACAACTCTAAGCAATAGCAGGCATGATAGACAAGCATGAATGAGTACGCACATCAGGGCTCAAACAACTCCTACTCATTCTAGTGGGTTTCATATATTTACTGTGGCAATGACAGGTCATGCAGAGGAAAGGGGTTCAACTACCGCTGTATGTAACAGTTGAATCATTGTTGTCCTAATGAAGTAAAAGAGAGCAGGAGCGTGAGAGTGCGATTGTATCGGAATGAACAAGGGGGTTTTGCTTGCATGGTACTTCTGAAGATAGTATAGTTCTTCATCGGTGTCGATCTCATCGTCGGTATGTCGTCTACAGAGAGGGGACAAACATCGGCACACAAGGAAGAACACAATCAATGCAATGCACAATATGATGCATGATCATGAAATGGCAATATGTTGTGGTTTGAGCTAATGCAACTAGCAACCAGATTAAATGAAGTTGGTTTGAATCCAAGATTCAAATTCAAACTCCATATCTGGATATTTAGATGCCATTTATATGATTTGTGCTAAGCAGCAGCTATAAGTTGTTCTAACATGCATGAAAATGGTACAGATGGATAGATTGGATTTTTCTGATCATTTTTCATATATAATTTATTTCATTTGGAGTTATGGTTGAATTTCTATGATTTTTAGAAGTTTATACTATTTTCTGGAATTTTATGAATTATAACTAATCCAGGAAATGACTTATTGCGTCAGCATTAGGTCATGCTGACCTCAGCAGATCAACAGCCCTCGTCCAGGTCAAACCTGACCAGTGGGGCCCCCTGGTCAGTGACTCAGTTGATTAACTAAGTTAATTAGAGTTTAACTAAACTTAACTAAATGTCAGCAGGTGTGGGCCCACATGCCAGTGGCTTAACTAATTAACAAAATCAATTAACACTAATTAATCTAACACCTAATTAAACAAGGCCTGGCCCACACGTCAGTGAGTTAGAGTGGATCAAAGTGCGGTCAAACCCGGGTCAAACTCGCCGGAGTTGAACCGCGGCTCGTCGCCGGTGACGCCAGTGACGGCGGAGAGCGTCGGAAACGCTCCTCCGGCGACCAAATCGGCGGCTGAGGGGCTTTACGCGTTGCTGGAGCTCTTCCGCATCCAACGGAACCAGAGCTAGCGGCTGGGGTGGACTGAGCTCGTCGGAAGCGAGCTCACGGCAGCGGCCGGAGTTCGGCCAATGACGGTTTGCATGTTGCGGAGCATGTCAGGAGCTGTGGATGGTCGTGATCGACTCGCGGGAGTGCAGTGAGTGTGGCGGTGGGATCGGACGCGAGCTTGTGTGGTCGTAGTCGCGGTGGTGACATGACCGCGGTAAGGAGCTGTCGGCTCCGATGGCCATGGTGTTTAAAGGGCGCAGACGAGCACGGGGAGAGAGGGGAAAGGGAAAGGGGCTCACAGCGAATCCAGCAGAGGCGACGGCGAGGCCGGGGAGAGGCTGGAGCTCGCGAATCCCTGACGAGTCTGCCGGCGGTCATAGGTTGAAGACGAGGTTGGGGACGACGCTGCAGGGCTTTCGGAGGGGCGTGGCTTGGTGGGGAGGAAGAGGGGGGTCGAGGCGGAGCTCCTAAGCTCAGCGGCAGGGCGAGGGGTGGCCGGTGGCCGCAGGAACGGCGAGCGGCGGCGACGGGCTCTGTTCGGGAAGAGAGCAAAGGAGGGGGAAAAGCACTTGAGAGAGTGAAAGGGCCTGGGGGGTGCATGGCGACGCTGTGGCGTCATCTAGGAGCAACGGGGAGGAGCCAGGCAGGCAGGGAGGGAGGAGGTGGCCGGCGTGGGGCGGGCATGTGCCTCCGTCCTCCTGGCAGGGAGGAAGACGGTAGGGGAGGAGGCGGTGGTGGGCTGGGCCAGCTCCTGGGCTAGCCAGATGGGCTGCAAAGGTGAGGCCAGGTAAGTCTCCTCCCTTTTCTAAATTTGTTTCTGTTTTCTATTTTCCTGCAATTGTTTTGACTTAATTAAAATGCTCAGGCATTTTCAAAAAACCTGAAAATAATTGTGGGCTCTTTTTGGAATGTTTCCAATAGCCCTCACTCAAGTTCAGAATTATTTGGACATTTAAAATATTATATAGCATTTAAATGCCCAAATACAAATAAAGTATGATTTAATTCATTGACCTTAGGTGTCCTAGAAAAATGTGAACCAATTTTGGCAGAGGTTCTAAACCAAGATAAATATGATGAACATTTTAGAAGGGCATTTCAGGTTCATTGAAAATGATTTTAGGTTGAACCTATTTGAATTCCATTTGATGCTAGGGTTTGAACATCCCCATTTCAACTTAAATAGAATTTAAACATGATGCAACAAGATGCAAAACACTAGGCTGTAACAGAAGCTAGGGATGTGACAGCTCACCCCCACTAAACGAGAATCTCGTCCCGAGATTCAAGCGTGGGGTGAAAGGAAAAAAGGAACTCGAACTATCACTATCTTCATGATCCAACTGCACTTCATAAGAACATTGACTGCTTCCATCATGTTGATGTTGACATCCTTGCTTTCGAGATCTTTGTACAACAAAGTGACGACAGAAGAAACTCTACAGGAATCGATCTTAATGATCGAGCAACTCACGATCAACTCATGAAATGAGGCGTTGAATATCTCTTGAGCTGAGACACAGAACACACATCAGGGGTGAAACAAAATAGATGGCAATTGCTCAATTTGGTAGGCAACAATTCCACAATGGAGGAGGATGGTGCATGATTTTCAATGTAGCGAGGAGATAATTGCCATGATTCCATAACGGGACTCCTCAGGGAAGGTGACTCATAGAATTAATCCCTGAAGTGAAAAAAATAATTACTTTTGATAGATAGATCATTGGAACTCTTCATTCCAGCCCGAGGCAAATCACAATTGATCGTTTGAAGGAATTCAAAAGAATGGCATACTCAGTTTGGAAAGGAAACTAGAGTTATAAGACAACTCGGCAAACGGAAGACACATTCCAATTGATATTGGGGATATAACATAGTGTCTGAGCGTGCTCTCAAGAACTTGAGCACTTCCATATTCATCAAGGTCTTACCAACATCCATGTCAAGGATCCTGGCAACACATCATACTACCATGATGAATAGTGATGGACGATGCAGATGCAAAGGAAGACAACACCTTCTCAGATTTTACCTTAGCAATGCCAAGGCCAGAAAATCTTGATAATCGACCGAGGGACATTTAGCACTCCGCTTCTAATGTTCTCCTTAATGTGCTAGCGTATCCCATTCATAGATATGGTTTGATATCTAGAACATCAAGTAAAAGGTCGGACTTCGGGAACACAAAAATCCATAGGGACAACTAGGGAGTAAATTCTACGAAATCCTTATGGGGAGGTGGCCAACTTCCTCAATCAAGATACTGCAATAATGGTCTTCCGGCTGGGTGTGTTGGCCATGATATCTACTTTACCGGGTTACAGATAGGCCAATATTATAGACATTCCAGACTCATCAAGTCTAGAAAAATGAAAGTTTGCAACACAAATCGATGAGATGGCATTGCAAGATTCTCGGGAAATGAACTACGATAGCAAGCTCCAAAACATGAACTGGTTCTGCTACATACATGTGAACACACTGTCCCAATCAAGCATGGCCACGTAGTAGTCTTATAATAAAACACTACCGAGTTCAGGTGGGTAACCATCAACGAGGATATTGAAGTCTTGTGCATGAACTAGTATTCGCACATCAATTCCTTTTCCTTGAACAAATCAATCAGTGGCTTGGTGTGCTAGGGATGCATAAGGAATGAAGGTAGCTAATCTCACAAACCAATGTATACTTCGCACATGCATGACTGACTTGGGATGATTCCAGAGGAAGCAACATTGAATTCCTCGGCTTCACGGCGGCAACTTGCATCAAATGCACATGAATCTGAGAAAGTCACTTCTTTCATCCAACACATGCTCCATGAATGGGACATGAAGATAATGCTTATAGAAGTTTCCAATAGTAGCTTAATGTTCAACAAAATCATGGAGGATATGAGGATGTTGTCGATGGGCTCATCAACAATTCATCCAGATTCCCATGGAGATGGAATTCCATAACTATGTGAACAAGGTGATAGTATTAGTCAGACCCAAAAGATATAATGGTGTATGCTCGAGGAAAATCCATGAGTAAGACAACATTACGAACATCGTTGGTTCTGATTTGATTTGAGAATAGCCCACACTCAAATCAAAGATTGGATAAGATGATAGGTCCATTAACTGAACATAGGGACCAATCGGTGAAGATATCATCTTTCTTCAACTCACACGCACAAAAAGATATCCCTTAACATGAACTAAGTCAGACAACCTTTATCTTCCAACTCTCCAAGTTGTTGTTTGGCTTAACCAACTAGCTTAGGGGTATCCCACACAGATTCTTGGAGAATGGGTGGTTTGGAGGAAAACCAACATGATCACGAACTCAACATAGCAGTCAGGTGACAACCTGGTAATACTTCCGAGAAGATATTCGGAACATCACGAACCACCGATATGTTACTAAGCTCGAGAACAATCTTGCTTTTCGGAGCAAGACGATATGATCAAATAAGCAAGGGATTGAATAATCCTAACTCATTGATCGAAGAGTGCACCAGAAATAAGGACTAGGTAGCACAATCTATCTTAGAATGATGATTTAATACCAACACGCTAAGAATGAGGTTATTGTCCATTAACTACCAAGCAACAGGGTTGCTAGCAGTATTGATTTCACACATCACGGTTCACTTGTCGGCATTCCGGTTACAATAGCACGGGAACCGAGGAATTACCAATAATGGCAAGAAGTATTACTACGTCAAGAATTCATAAGAGGTGGTGCAATTCTCATGACACTCTTGACAAAAAAATGGTAACACTCCAAGGTAGAGCAGAGCAGAAGCTGGATTGGCATTTTGATCTGCGGAATACAATTGCTTTGACCCAATCCTAGATATGGATGAGGTTCTGGAGTTTGTTTCTCCTATTCATTCTAGTATAGAACGGTTTGACGGACCACAAGAATAGTAGGCATCGATGAACGCGAATGCACACATACCCCTGACTATCTACTGATAGACGAGGTCGGAATACAACTAAAGAGGGACAACTCAAAGAACGTATAGTTTTCTGAGTTGTGCATGGATTGGTATTTCGAACGAGTTCAACATATTTCTTCTGGACAACCCATACAGAAAGGTAGAACTGGCAGAGTCACAACATAGAATTGACAACTCATCAAGAACTTTGGTTGTGATCTTTGGTTCAAGAACTTCGGCCATATTGGTTCATGGTACCAGAAGAATGATATACCACAAACCTCGAGGACTATCACAAGGTTCACTAATGTCCTAAGGAACTAGCAAACACTATCAACATGAAGCAAGTAGGGTGAATCTCGGGTTCAATATCCCAGGAATAGAATGCCTACTAACTAAGTGGCATAACGGGATGCTTTCGAGAATGATGGCCAGGATCATCACACTGGGAACACAAAACATGGATAGATTATTAGGTGATCCTCTAAGACACCTAGGGTCATAATAATAGCTCCAACATATATGTCGAGGCAACAAAGTACCTCAACTCACCGAATAGTATGCTTGAACTGGCCCAAAGGGACATCGGGAACGGAAAGAAGGGATTTGCAAATGCATCAGACTATTTAGAAACCTGGGATGACTCGGACAGCATAACGGCTGCAAATGCTCAGAAGAAGATTTGAGACATTCACAAGGATTTGCATAGTCACTCAACAACATCATATCAAGGTTCTGGTTCAATTGATAACATACCAAAGTAGTAGAAACTGAACTGAGGCCTGGAACCAACAATCCTAAGATTCTATGGATTAGTAACACGTGATCCTGATAGAGAGAAGAGAAAGCATAGTTCCTTAACCCCGGTAGAAAAGAAGAGGTTGACTCAGATCAAAAGGGCATAAGGTATAAGGAGTAAAAAGAGCCTTACGTTCCGTTCCCCAATCAATTCCCTTACATAACTAAAGCATTTCTAGACACAACTTCGACCAGTTTGGCTTGGTAATGCTACAGGCAGTCAGGCTTTGATACTAAACCTGTCAGGACCCCGACTCAAAGCCACACCGATCTAGCATGTAACACCTCATATCACTTTGCGGCCTCACGCACGGTATTCCCATGGGTGTCGCCTTACCTTGCCCGGCACCGTTTGCGCCTTTTGGCACACGTATATGATAGTGTTGCTAGCATCCATATGATGACGAGCCCGGGCTGACATGGCTAGTCGTGAACCCAAAGTGGCACTAACTTACAGGGACAGGCATACATGACCCAGCAACGAATGTGTCGGTCATCAGCAAGTGAATCCGGGTTGTAGCAACTGGGCTAGAAGGACTCCGGTAAACCGGGCTGTAGCAGGCTAACATGACTCTGGTAGACACCGCGTGACATTTTCCCGAAGGGACAGACACAGGAACGAAGAAGGACACATGCCAGCCAGCCTAAGTGTTCCGAAGCAGTAGCAAGCTACCAAGGCTCAGCGGAAGCACTAGGAGACATTTCCCGGTAAGAGAGGCTACCAAGGATAAACAACTAGATAGTCAGATCCCACACATACCAAGCATTTCAATAGCATACACACAATATGCTCGATATGTGCAAATGCAACATGGCATCACAACATGACTCTACAACTCAATTATTTTATTCAACAGGCTCCGAGGAGCGAGATATTACATACATGGGTCTCTCTACCCAGCATTCAGAGCATACAAGTCAAAGCACAAATGGAAGCTTAACATGTCTGAGTACAGACATCTCCAAATGAAAAAGGCTGAGAAGCCGGACTATCTACCAGATCCTGCCGAGGGCACAAGATCGTAGCTGAGGAAACAAACTAAACATCGAAGTCCACGTGGAACTACTAGCGAGACTGAAGTCTCTCTGCAAAAACATAAATTAAGCAAACGTGAGTACAAATGTACCCAACAAGACTTACATCAGATCTAACTACATATGCACCATTATCAACAAAGGGTTGGTGGGGTTTGACTGCAGCAAGCCATCTGTGACTCGGTGGCTATCCTGAACTACGACTGCAAGTAACTCTTTTGAGGTGGCGCACACGAGTCCACATATTCACCATATCAATACACCACTATGGATCCGCTCCCGTCTCCCTACGAGAAAGCCATCCATAGCACTCACGCTTATGTTATGCATTTTAAAGTATCCACTTTCACTTGTCTATGAATTGTATAGGCAACCCAGAGGTCCTTTACTGCGGACACGGTTATTCAAATAGATCATATTAACCCTGCAGGGGTGTACTTCTTCACGCACGCACTCGCCAATTACCACCATGTACACGTCTTGTATCTAGGCAACCTTCAAGCGGAAGCCTAGCGAGGGTGTCGGCCACGACCTAACTAACCATGCAAGACTCTAGTCCAGGTTTATTGCCTATTCGGGTTCCATCCACAAGGAGATCTGGCCAGGGTGTCGCTCACGGCCCCAAATGATGTGTACAGGGTTCCAAGCCCACCAAACAGGCGGCGCTTGGCATACCCGGCCATGGTGCCTAGTCTGACCCAAGCCCACCTATACCGGGTGCCACTTGGTAGACTACTAACACAACCTACAAACAGCAGAAACTAGTTGCAACTCCTGGACAGAGATCAGGCTGATTAATAAGTCGAGAGGGGTCGAGTTACCGGAACCCAATGTGTGGTAGTAACTGTTCATGGATCATAAACACAAAACTCAGTTCCTGAGGACGGCTTCCATGAGTTAACCCACCATGTACTCCTACATGGCCTCTCATCGCTACCTTTACCTAATCGTGTTCACACACTTAGCTCTCAACAGTAGGACATGTTCACCACATTCCAATTCATCCCAGATGAATCAGACCTGACACAACTATAAGCAATAGCAGGCATGACAGACAAGCATCAATGAGTAGGCACATCAGGGCTCAAACAACTCCTACTCATGCTAGTGGGTTTCATCTATTTACTGTGGCTATGACAGGTCATGCAGAGGAAAGGGGTTCAACTACTGTAGCATGTAACAGTTGAATCGGTGTTGTCCTAATGCAGTAAAAGAGAGCAGGAGCAAGAGAGTGGGATTGTATCGGAATGAACAAGGGGGTTTAGCTTCCCTGGCACTTCTGAAGATAGTATAGTTCTTCATCGGTGTCATCGATCTCGTCGTCGGTACATCGTCTACCGAGAGGGGACAAACACCGGCACAGAAGGAAGAACACAATCAATGCAATGCACAATATGATGCATGATCATGACATGGCAATATGTTGTGGTTTGAGCTAATGCAACTGGCAACTAGATTAAATGAAGTTGGTTTGAATCCAAGATTCAAATTCAAACTCCATATGTGGATATTTAAATGCCATTTATATTATTTGTGCTAAACAGCAGCTATAAGTTGTTCTAACATACATGAAAATGGGAAAGATGGATAGATTGGATTTTTCTGATCATTTTTCATATATAATTTATTTCATTTGGAGTTATTGTTGAATTTCTATGATTTTTAGAAGTTTATATTTTTTTCAGGAACTTTTTGAATTATAACTAATCCAGAAAATGACTTATTGCATCAGCATTAGGTCATCCTGACCTCAGCAGGACAACAGCCGCCGTCCAGGTCAAACCTGGCCAGTGGGGCCCCTAGTTAGTGACTCAGTTGATTAACTGAGTTAATTAGAGTTTAACTAATCTTAACTAAATGTCAGCAGTTGTGGGACCACATGCCAGTGGCTTAACTAATTAACTAAATCAATTAACGCTAACTAATCTAACACCTAATTAAACAGGGCCTGGCCCACACGTCAGTGAGTCAGAGCGGGTCAAAGTGCAGCCAAACTCGCCGGAGTTGACCCGCGACTCGTCGCCGGCGACGCCAGTGAGGGCGGAGGGCGTCGGAAACGCTCCTCCGGCGACCAAATCGGTGGGTTAGGGGCTTTACGTGTTGCTGGAGCTCTTCCGCATCCAACGGAACTGGAGTTAGCGGCTGGTGTGGACCGAGCTCGTCGGAAGCGAGCTCGCGGCCGCGGCCGGAGTTCGGGCAACGACGGTTTGCACGTTGCGGAGCATTTCAAGAGTCGTGGATGGTCGTGATCGACTCGCGGGAGTGTAGTGAGTGCGTTGGTGGGCTCGGACGCGAGCTTGTGTGGCCATAGTCGTGGTGGCGACATGACCGGCGACGAGGAGCTGTCGGCTCTGATGGCCACGGTAGTTAGAGGGCGCGGACGAGCACGGCGAGAGAGGGGAAAGGGAAAGGGGCTCACCGTGAATCCAGCAGAGGCAACGGCGAGGCCGGGGAGAGGCTGGAGCTCGCAAATCCTCGACAATTCCGCCAGCAGTCAAAGATTGAAGAGGAGATTGGGGACGACGCTGCAGGGCTTTCGGAGGGGCGTGGCTCGGTGGGGAGGAAGACGGGGTTGAGGCGGAGCTCCTGAGCTTAGCGGCAGGGCGAGGGGTGGCCGGTAGCCACAGGAACGGCGAGCGGCGGCGACGGGCTCCATTCGGGAAGAGAGCAGAGGAGGGGGGGAAAGCGCTTGAGAGAGTGAGAGGGCCTGGGGGGTGCGTGGCGATGCCGCAGTGTCGTCTAGGAGCAACGGGGAGGAGCCAGGCAGGCAGGGAGGGAGCAGGTGGCCGGCGCGGGGCGGGCATGCGCCTCTGTCCTCCTGGCAGGGGAGGAAGACGACAGGGGAGGAGGCGGTGGTGGGGTGGGCCAGCTCCTGGGCCAGCGAGATGGGCTGCAAACGTGAGCCCAGGTAAGTCTCCTCTCTTTTCTAAATTTAGTTATGTTTTCTATTTTCCTGCAATTGTTTTGACTTAATTAAAATGCTCAGGCATTTTCAAAAACCCTGAAAATAATTGTGGGCTCTTTTTGGAATATTTCCAACAGCGCTCACTTAAGTTCAGAAATATTGGGACATTTAAAATATTATATAGCATTTAAATGCCCAAATGCAAATAGAGTATGATTTAATTCGGTGACCTTAGGTGTCCTAGAAAAATGTGAACCAATTTTGGCAGAGGTTCTAATCCAAGACAAAAATGATGAACATTTTAGAAGGGCATTTCAGGTTCATGGAAAATGATTTTAGGTTGAACCTATTTGAATTCCATTTGATGCTAGGGTTTGAACATCCCCATTTCAACTTAAATAGAATATAAACATGATGCAACAAGATGCAAAGCACCAAGCAGTAACAGAAGCTAGGGATGTGACATCTTCTCACTACCTCAACGTATGCCTCCATCAATGGACTTACGTAATCCTTGTTGACTTGTCTCACCACAAGTTGTGAATCTCCTCAAATGATGAACTTCTTAATTCCCAATTCAACGGTTATCCTGAGCCTGGCAAGAAGTCCTTCATACTCTATTGTATTGTTGGTTGCTTGCTCCCGGGGAAAATGCATCTAGACGACATACTTCAAGTGCTCGCCAGTGGGAATAACAAGAACCATGCAAGCCCCTGCGCCTTGCGGGGAGAAAGCACCATCAAAATACGTAGACCATTCTTGGGGCATTTCCTTGCTGGGAATAATTGTTTCCATCACTTCTTTGTGAGGGGTTGGCGTCCATTCTGCAATAAACTCTACCAATGCCCTGCTCTGGACTGTTGAGGTGCTCTCAAACTTCAGGCCAAAACTGGATAACTCCAAAGCCCACTCCACAATTCTACCAGAAGCCTCAGGGTTTCTAAGTATCCTTTGCAACAGGAAGCGGGTGACAACTATAATCTCATCGGCTTGGAAGTAGTGGCGCAGTTTCCTTGAGGCCATGATGATGCCAAAAATCAACTCTTGCACGCCAGAGTGCCTCGATCTAGCCCCTATAGCAAGGAGCTAACAAAGTACACTGGGTGCTGCACCACTTTCTTCCTTGTCGCGTCCTTGGAGTCACTCCCGCTGTCGTGCTCTTCTTTGTCCTGATCCTTATCTGGTCCTGCCGGGCTTTGCTTATCCTCTATTTCCTCTACTTCCCGCTGTGCCACTAGAGCTACACTAACCACTTGACTGGTTGCTACCAAGTATAGCAACAACGGCTCTTGTGGTTTAGGGGCTACCAAAGTCGGGCATAGAGGACAAGTAGGTCTTCAGCTCGTACAGTGCTGCATCTCCCTCTGGGGTCCATTTCATGGGTCTTGTCTTCTTGAAAATTTGAGAACTTCAGGGCGCGCTCGGCAGACTTGGAGATGAATCTGCTAAGTGTGGCAACACATCCTGTCAAACGCCTCACATATTTAACTGTCCTTGGTGCTTGGATCTGCTCTATAGCCATGATCTTATCTGGATTGGCCTCGATCCCGCGATGGGACACGAAGAAACCAAGTAGCTTGTTAGAGGGAATGCCAAACACACACTTCTCCGGGTTTAGCTTCAAGTTGATCTTCCGCAGATTAGCAAACATCTCTTCCAGATCGTGGATGAGGGTGGATTTGTCCTTGGTCTTGACCACAATATCATCCATATAAGACTCAATTTTTCTGTGCAACTGTGGTTCAAAACCAATTTGGACTGCCCTTTCAAAAGTAGACCCGACACTTTTTAACCCAAAAGGCATGCACACAAAGTAGTACGTACTGCGTGGGGTGATGAATGAGGTATTCTCTTCGTCTTCCTTGGACATGAAGATCTGATGATATACAGAGTATAAGCCCATAAAAGAAAGCAAATCACAACCTGAAGTGGAATCCACAATCTGGCGATGCGCATCAAGGGAAATGGATCCTTTCGGCAAGTATTGTTGAGGTCTGTGAATCGATGCACAACCACCATTTCCCATTGGCCTTGCGTACAACCACTGGGTTTGCTAACAACATTTGGTGCATTACTCCTCTAACCAAACCGGCTGCCTCAAGCTTCTTAATATCCTCGGCAATGAACTGTTGCCGCTCCAAGGCCTGCTTCTGCACCTTCAGCTTGAGGGGTCGGGCATGTGGGCACACATCAAGGTGGTGCTCGATTACCTCCCTAGGAACACCGGGGATATCAGATGGTTTCCAGGCAAACACATCGATATTCACACATAAGAAGGCAACGAGCGCACTTTCCTATTTGTCATCAAGGGTGGCGCTGATAGTAAAGGCACCATCAATGCCAGCCAGCCTTGCCGAGACCTTCACATGGGGTGCAGCAGCCGTGGCCCTCTTGCTATTGGAACACTCCGACATGTCATCAACGGGTGGCGTGCACTCGGTAGGGGAATGCTTACCGGATTCCTTGTCGGAGTCCCTACAATCCTTCTTCTTTCATTTACTTTCCTTGGCGGGCATTGTCGGTCTCAAAACCGGCGGATCTCGGGTAGGGGGTTGTCGGTGTCAAAACTGGCGGATCTAGGGTAGGGGGTCCCGATCTGTGCGTCAAGGCTGATGGTAACAGGAAGCAAGGGACACAGATGTTTACCCAGGTTCGGGCCCTCTCGATGGAGGTAAAACCCCTACTTCCTGCTTGATTAATATTGATGATATGGGTAGTACAAGAGTAGATCTACCACGAGATCATAGAGGATGAACCCTAAGATCTAGCCTATGATGGTATGATTGTAATTGTGATCGGTCTTCTAAGGACCAACCTCTCCGGTTTATATACACTGGAGAGGGCTAGGGTTTACATGGAGTCGGTTAGAAGGAAGGAAATACAATATCCGGATCGCCAAGCTTGCCTTCCACGCAAAGGAGAGTCCCATCTGGACACGGGCCGAAGTCTTGAGTCTTGTATCTTCACGCTTCAATAGTCCGGACGTTGTACACAGTCCGGCTGTCGGGATACCCCCTAATCCAGGACTCCCTCAGTAGCCCCTGAACCAGGCTTCAATGACGATGAGTCCGGCACGCAGTATTGTCTTCGGCATTGCAAGGCGGGTTCCTTCTCTGAATACTCCAAAGTTCGTGTTATGACGAATAATGTCCGGCCTTCAATCAATGTTGTGCTCCTTGGCTTCAGTGCCTCAGTAATGACCATCTCCATGTGTCGAGCGAATGCAAGGAGTCGAGGCATTTTCGCATTTGCCACCCTCGATCCTCGGGCCAACCTTCTATTTGAAGGGACAGGGATTCTCAGATCCAAACCTCACTTCCCTCCCTTGAGCTAGCACCCTAGAGCGCTCCGCGAAAAGCCATTCCAACATGGCCGGCCGTCGCATCTCTTCTTCTTTCCCTCCTCACTCTAAGTCGGGGGATTGGGGAGAGTGCTCAGTTCCCCACAGCCATTTGGTGAAGTTACAAACCCAAGGGTTTCTCCCACCGGCATTCACGGTCCCCGTCCAAGCTGGAATAGCCACTTATGATGGAGGGGAACAAGCTAAGGGATCTCCTAACCCGTCTCTGGAGGAGCGGATATGCCTCATCTCGCATCTGCTGAGGGGCGTCTGGTTTCCTATCCACCCGTTTCTTCGCGGGCTCCTGGAGTTCTACGGCCTCCAGTTACACAATCTTACCCCAGCCTCTATTCTTCACATAGCGGGGTTTGTCGCCCTTTGCACATTGTTTTTAGGCTGCGAACCACACTTCGGATTATGGAGGAAGTTGTTCTGCCTTGTCACCCGCACCCAGGGAGAGTCCCTATGTCAAGTGGGCAGGGCCAAAGTATGGCGCATCGCCGAGACCGGATACCTGTCCGGCACTCCTGAGAAGGCACCAGAAAACTAGCCTTCAGAGTGGTTCTATATAAATGACGTTCCCCTTCCGGATCCAGTCTGGATAGGTCTCCCCAAGTTCAGCAACGCCCCACCAAGGGCACGCTTAAGATGGCGTCCTCGGGGCCCTCAAGAAGAGGACACAAGGGAAATATTCCTCCTGATGAACAGGATAAAGTTGTTGGCCAAATCTGGACTGACGATAGTCGAGGTCATGGCGATATGCATAAAGCAGGGAGTGCAACCGCTCCAATATCGGGGGAAGCCCATGTGGCATTTCAACGGGGAAGACGACGCCACCTGCTGCAGCCGTAAGGGTCCAGACTCCGCTGCCGCTTTGGCAAGGATATTGTCCGATCTGTACAAAGGGGAAGAGGACGAATTCCTTCGCATAAAAACGCAGGACGGATTCTCCATGTACAACCCCCCAGAGTGGGTAAGTTTCCATTCTTTTCCCTACTTCACTTGCTCTAGCGTTCTTCTACTAAGATTACCTGCATCAATGCTGCTGAGCAGGAACTGAGGAGGGCCGTAGAAGGAATCTTCAGCCCCTCCCCGCAACCAGAGGACCCTGGAAGGGCCCTAGATTCGGGACTCAAAGTAGATCCAGATATTACTGTGGAGCTTGTCAACGGGGTATTTTATCAGGCGAGCTGGGATGGCGCCCTGGTGGCCATTACGGCAAACTACCTAGACTACTCCCCGCGTCGCGTGTAAGCCGAGCTAAAAAAACCCTATCCTCCGAAGAGGACTCCCCCCAGGTATTATAATTTACCCTTGAGGCGTCATTCTATTTGCAGAAACGATGGCCAGAGCGAGGGGCCGAGCCCCTAGGGACTCGTCAACCACGGGCGTCCGGATCGGACAGGCTCAAGAGCAAGGCGGTGAGGGTTGACACACCGCTACAGAGGTAAAGTAATGACCTGTCCTGTAATTTATAGAATTTGAAATATGACAGCGCCCTTTGTATCTGGCAGGAAGAGGAATATGTGTTCGGCCACGAACTCCGAAGTGGAGAGCGACATGAATCACCGGCGCCGGAGGGCCGTGCTCCGGAACAACATCTTTTCCGAAGAGGCTTTTAATGCCTTCAATTCGGCGGACGCATATGTCCGAGCTGCTTGAGGCGGGCTGGCCCAGGCGACGAACCAGTACACCAAAGATATATGGGTGAGAAATTTTGATGAGTATATATAGCAGTAGCCCCTGAGACTTGGAATAGTTGGGACAACTGTTTGAAGGATCAATATATGCACAGGTCCTTGTGGACAAGAATGAACAATTGGTGCGGGAGCTGGAAGCATGCAAGGCCCAGCTGACTGATGCGGTAACCAAGTTAGAGGGATCCCGAAAGGCCCCCTCTGGTAATATTTGTCTCCATTATACGCAGATGTACCAGTTAGTAAATGGCTGGTGCGGTTAGTCTAACAGAAGATTCTGCAGACAATCCTGGGGTGAATCCGGAGGGCGTAATGGGTGACCACTCGCATCTCCAACGGCAGCTAAAGGCTGGCTAGCGCGTCCTTATGCAGGTGATGCAAGAGAAGAACAAGCTACAAGATGCCAATATTCGTCTGGATGTGGAATTAAAGGACGTCCGCGCTCAACTGGCGGACTCCGTGAAGGAGAACAAAAAGCTTCGACGCGGCATTTATGGTAAGAGCTCAAGCGAACTGTTTGATAGTTCGGCGAGGAAGTTTATTGAAAAGATTTTTCCTTGCAGGAATGTTAACGGGTCGCCCTGAAGAGGAGATGCCCTCATCTGCAGGTGATTTGCTGCAAGAACTGTCGCAGACGCACGAGCGTGCTCGGCAGGTGATGCACGGCGTTGCTCAGGCCTTGTGGCCATCAAGCCTCCTGCCGAATGGCATGGGGGAGCTTGCGGACCTGCTTCAAGGAGCCCGGCGGCGCTTCCGTCTGTGGAAGATATCAGCATGTCGGCAAGGAGCAAGAGAAGCCTGGGCAATGGTGAAGACGCGCTACACCAAGCGGGACCCGAACCATATGGCCGAAGTAGGACCAGCGGGGCCCGATGGGCAAGAAATTCCCGTGAGCCTGTATATGACCAGGTAGCGTTAGCCGCTAAGTATTCTCAATAGGATTGTTGGCTAGACAGCCTGTTAGATGGTATAGAGGAGGAGTATAGTCAGTCTCAGTGACTTTGTAATTTAATTGGAATAAATAGCCCCTAGGTGGATTGAAATCATTTGTCATGGCGGACCTTTTCGCTTCGGCCCCCGGACCCTATAGTGCGAGGTGTGTCCGAATACCCGCTCGGTTATACAAGAACCGGGGTATGTGTGGAGACCAGGCGTAGGGGTCATAAGTGCTTGAACAGACAAGAACCCAACTAGTTATGTTATATTGCATGGGTAGCAAGAAACATCTTCCAGGGAGAATAGTTCCATTAGGGGTTCCTTTCCCTGGGAATGCATGTGTCGATGCACATGTCCGGACTACGAACGACGGCGCGGGATACAAAGCTTCTGGGATTTTTTATTGTAACCAACGAATACATCCTTTGTTCACCGATCAAATATTCTCTTAAGGAAACTAGCTTTCGGCTTCACCCAGTCTGAGGTACACATCCGACTTAACTGGCAGTAACAATCGCAGAGGTGCTCCCCTTATGCCCTAGACGAATTAACGGGAACATAGGGCATAAACACAAGAGCCAGGCAACCCAGCTTGGCCACATCTTAAGTCATATCGATGCATATAATGGTGAAGAAAAGTCACATATGGAATAAGGAACACATATGCAATGGGCAAAAAGCGTGTAGAGTAATCATGTCTAGCTTCCGGATAGGAAGCCCCCAGGTACAGCTCACACACATAGTACGGCCGGAATGGTCCGGGAGTCCGCACTGTATTAAATACTTTGTGTGAAGAGAAAAAGGGTCGAGAAAGGAGAAAAAAGGGGTGGAGCATAATTAAAAAGGAGGGGTAAGGAGATGAACACTGAGTTCGGCGTTAGGCGTAGAATCTCCGGAGTCTGGCCGCGTTCCATGGGTTCGGCTCGAGTATGTTATCAGATGCATTATGTAGACGGTACGCTCCTCCTGTGAGAACTTTGTCAATGATGAAGGGACCTTCCCATTTGGGTTTGAGTTTGTCCTTCTTCTTCTCCGGTAGGCGTAGAACGAGCTCTCCAATATTGTAAGTTTTGGCCCGCACTTCCCTGCTTTGATATCGTCGAGCCTGCTGCTGATAGAATGCGGAACGGGCTTTTGCAACATCGCACTCCTCCTCCAGGGCATCCAAGTTATCCTGTCGATCAAGCTCGGCTTCCTTCTCTTCGTACATGCGTACGCATGGCGAATCATGTATTATGTCGCACAGTAGTACTGCTTCCGCACCGTACACCATAAAAATGGTGTGTATCCGGTGGTTCGATTCGGTGTGGTCCACAGCCCCCAGAGTACGGAGTCGAGCTCCTCTACCCAGTGTGTATCCGATTCTGTTAAAGATCACACTAATCTGGGTTTTATGCCGCTCATGATGAGACCATTTGCCCGTTCGACCTGGCCGTTTGTTTAGGGGTGGTAGACGGAAGCGTAGTCGAGCTTAAAGCCCATTTTGCTGCACCAAGTTTTCACTTCATCGGCTGTGAAATTTGAGCCATTATCAGTGATGATGCTATGGGGGACACCGTACCGGTGTACAACCCCGGATATGAAGTCTATTACTGGTCCAGATTCGGCCGTTTTAACTGGTTTGGCTTCGATCCATTTGGTGAATTTGTCCATCATGACCAATAAGTATTTTTTCTTATGGCTTCCCCCTTTAAGAGGTCCGACCATATCCAACCCCTAGACCGCGAAGGGCCAAGTTATGGGGATTGTTTGGAGAGCGGCAGGGGCATATGACTCTGATTGGTGAAGAGCTGGCAGCCGACGCAATGTTGGACAAGGTCCTGTGCATCTGCTCGGGCCGTCGGCCAATAGAAGCCCATACGAAAGGCTTTGCTGACTAGCGCTGGAGCTGCGGCGTGGTGTCCGCCCAGTCCGGCATGGATTTCAGCCAGGAGTTGCCGCCCTTCCTCTTTGGAGATGCACCTTTGGAGCACTCTGGTCGCGCTTTTCTTGTAGAGTTCCACTTCGTGGACTTTGTAAGCTTTGGAACGCTGGACTATGTAGCGTGCTTCATTTTGGTCTTCGGGGAGCTCCTGCCTATTTAGGTAGGCCAAGAAAGGCTCAGTCCACGGGGCGATTACGGCCATGATTTCGTGGGCCGAAGGTGTTATTTCGGTGGTAGAGCCTCTGGTTGTGTCAGATGGTTCGGAGTCGGGGGGTGTATTCGGATCCGTGCTGGTATTGTCGGACTCCCCTTCCCATACTACAGATGGCTTGAACAGCTTTTCCAGGAATATATTAGGTGGGACAGGGTCGCGTTTGGCGCCGATGCGGGCGAGGACGTCCGTCGCTTGATTGTTTTGTCGAGCCACATGGCGGAATTCGAGCCCTTCGAACCGAGCTGACATTTTGAGGACGGCGCTACGATAGGCCGCCATTTTCAGATCCTTGGCATCAAAGTCTCCGTTTATTTGTGATATTGCGAGGTTCGAATCCCCGCGCACTTCCAGGTGTTGGATGCCCATAGAGACTGCCATCCGAAGACCATGCAACAGGGCCTCATATTCGGCTGCATTGTTGGAGTCTGTGTATAATATTTGTAGGACGTACTGGACCTGTCCCCGGTGGGAGACTTTAGGACTACCCCTACTCCCAGTCCGGCCAGCATTTTGGAGCCGTCAAAGTGCATGATCCAGTTGGAGTACGCACCGTACTCTTTAGGGAGTTCGGCTTCTGTCCATTCGGCGACAAAGTCAGCCAATACTTGCGACTTAATGGCTCACCGCGGTTTGTATATTATGTTGAACGGGAGGAGCTCGATTGCCCATTTAGCAATCCATCCTGTAGCGTCGCGGTTATTAATTATGTCGTTGAGTGGTACTTCGGAGGCAACGTAATCATACACTCTTGAAAGTAGTGTCTTAGCTTCCAGGATGCCATGAAGACCGTGTATGCTATTTTTTGATAGTGTGGGTATCGGGATTTGCATGGGGTGAGGACCCTGGATACGTAGTAACCCGGCTTTTGAAGCGGGAATTTATATCCGTCCACCTCTCGTTTGACAACAAGCACTGCGCTTACCACTTGATGTGTTGCAGCTATGTATAATAGCATAGGTTCACCGATGTTTGGCGCTGTTAGGACCGGATTACTTGCCAATAAGGTCTTTATCTCATCAAGTCCGGCCGCGACTGCATCCATCCATACGAAGTGTTCGGTGCGCTGAAGGAGGCGGTAAAGAGGCAATGCCTTTTCTCCTAGCCTGGATATAAAGCGGCTCAAAGCGGCCACGCATCTAGCTAGCTTATGGATGTGCTTGAGGTCTGTTGGTATGGCCAACTGCGACAGAGCTCGGATTTTTGCCGGATTCGCTCCTATTCCTCTATTGGAAACAATGAAGCCCAGGAGCTTCCCCGAGGGGACACCAAAAACGCATTTTTCCGGATTCAACTTGATGTCGTATGTCCGGAGGTTATCGAATGTTAGCCTCAAGTCATCTATTAGGGTTTCGACGTGTCTAGTTTTTATGACCACGTCGTCCACATATGCTTCCACTGTTTTGCCGATTTGTTTTTCCAGGCATGTTTGAATCATGCGTTGATAGGTTGCGCCGGCATTCTTGAGCCCGAAGGGCATAGTGCTGAAGCAAAAAGGGCCATATGGCATTATAAAAGCTGTTGCGGCTTGGTCAGACCCTGCCATCTTTATTTGATGGTATCCAGACTATGCGTCGAGAAAACACAGCGAGTCATGTCCAGCTGTGGCATCGATGATTTGATCGATGCGAGGGAGGGGAAAGGGATCCTTGGGGCAAGCCTTGTTGAGGTCTTTGAAGTCGACGCATAAGCACCAGGATTTGTCCTCTTTTGGTACCATTACCAAATTCGCCAGCCAATCCGAATGTTTAATATCTCTGATGAATCCGGCCTCAAGTAGTGTCGTGGATTTGTCACGGCAGATGTCCTAGTGAAGGGACTTAGTCGTGGAGCCATCGCTACGGGTTTACTTGAAGGGGTTAAAGCGGACACAAAGACACGAGGGTTTTATACTAGTTCGGCCCCTTCGATGAAGGTAAAGCCTACGTCTAGTTGTTGGTTAGGGAGCAAACAAGCTTCGCCTAGGCTCGAGTTGTTGGTTGTCTCCCTTGAACCGCCGCCGGGTCGTCCCCTTATATACACGGGTGACGCCCGTCGGTCCGTAGAGTCCCTACTTCATACTCGTATTCTGGTTGGTACCTCTCTATTCCTATCTTACAATACAAGTCATACATCCGGCCGGTTTATGGCTACACGTTCTAAACCGACTATAGGCCTTGGGCCTTTATCTGCTTATACCACTAATGAAGTTAACCCGGCCCAAGTAGGCCGGTTTACGCCTAGTGGTAATATCCCCAACATTAGGCCCCAGATTGATTTGAACTGGTTCATGTCAATCCTTCACATAATCTTGCGTCTTGGACATCTTCTGGTAATTGGTAAACCTCCATGTCGTCATCGTTTTTGGTTGCTGTAAACCGGCATGACGTCATCAGTTTTGGTTACTGTAAACCGGCATGACGTCATCATGAAATTTATAACGCCCTCTTAATGACAGCTCCTGGATCCGCGCGCTTGACCTAGCTCGGTTGCCTTATAAATAAGGCCGAAGGGTCATTTCCCTTCTCTTCCCTTCGTCCCTTCTTCTTCTTCTTCCTCACGTCGCCGACATTGGGGCTCCGCCACCGCCGTCAAACTCTGTCTTGTCTCGGACCGCTGCATCAACCTGAACGTACCAGAGTGTTGCGGCGCCTTTCCGCATCTTCTCCGTTCCTGGTAAGCTCTCTTTCCTTCTTAACCTAGATCTGTTCTTAGGGTTCCATGTTCATGCTATGTTCATCGCGCGTTCATAGCTGTTCTCTGACCTTGAACGAATCTATGAACTCTTGCTGTGCTTAGTAGCGACCCCTTTAGCATCCGCTTGCTATTTCTCATCCAAGCTCATAGATCTCCCGCACATACCCGCTCAATGGTTCACTTCTGTTTCCGCCTTACTCTTTGAAATATTTCCTGTTTTTGTGAGCTTGCTGTAGATCCGCGGCTGTAACAAGATTTTGTGAAACTTGTTTCTGCATACCTGGTTATCCATAGCTTCAATTGCTTCCGATGCTTTAGGTCAGGCGGTTTAACTTTACCATAGAAAAAATTTCTAAACCGGTATATATCATTAGTCCCCTGGTTGAACCGCCAGAATCCACATGATGCCGTGTTGTAGAAGTCCGGTTTATAGGTAATGCCTCCGGTTTATCGTAGTTAGATCAACACTTTCTTTTACCTAGCGTATTCTTGAACCGGATCGCCTATTTCTTGTAGATCTCGCCATGGCCAAACAGGTGTATGAGTGCAATTGGGTTCCCTCTCGTGTCACAAAATCGCAGTTGGACGACCTAGTCCTGATCGGCGCTTTGGATGATATAGATACAATCCACTGGAGGGTTCCTGGAGATGAATGTCCTCCCACACCCCAGGAAGGAGAGGTCGTGGTCTTCGCAGATCACATGGCCCGGGGCTTCAAACCGCCCGGCTCTAAATTTTATCGGGATGTGTTAGCCAATTTTTAGCTCCATCCACAGGATATTGGCCCCAACTCGGTCACCAATCTGTGTCACTTTCAAGTACTTTTTGAGGCATACCTTCAAGAGGAACCTTCAGTCGAGTTGTTTAGAGATCTCTTTCATCTGAACCGCCGCACTGAATTCATCGATGGTCCTAATACCGAACTGGGCCGTATGGCCATTCAGAAGAGGAAGGAAATCACCTATCCCCATGTCAAACTTCATACTCACCCCAAGGAGTGGAATGCCACTTGGTTTTACTGCTAGGATACATCTCCTGACAATGAAAATCCCTTGCCTGGCTTCCGTCCGGAACGGCTCAGCAACACTCACCCCTTTCCACAAAGGCTAAGCGCCAAGGAGAGAATCAAATATGCTCCTCAACTGTCCAAGCTCCGAGCCTTCATGGCCAATCGGTTTAACAGGAATAGACCTTGCACGCTGCTGGATATCATGGAGCATTCTGCCTCTGAGCCGGCGCCCCGGTTTGATGTGCGAATACGCTGGCAGTGTCGATGACCCACTCCGACATATCAAAATCCAGGTCTCCGACCACGAGGTCATAGAATCTGTAAAGAAGATGTTGAATGAACCGGAGCACCTCTGTGCTCAAACCGGTCTGCTTCCTTACTGCACCACCAACGAACCGCCAGCGGTAAGATTTTACTTTCTCTATTATTGAACCTGTTACTGCTTTATCTGTCTGACCTTTAATTATTGTTGATCAAGAGTGACAATCCGTTTTGGAGCAAGAAGCTTTCACAAGATAAAACGGAGAAGGCAGGGCGGCCAACCCGGCCCAAGACCAAGGTTATCAAGAAACCAGCTCGTAAGAGAAAGACCACCGCTTCATCTGACCCAGCCATTGATGATGATGTGGGTAATCCGGATCTTGAGGTAGAACTTGATTCACTTGGCTTACTTTTTACCCGCCTTATTGATGATGATGCTTGTCAGGATGACGCTGAGGCCAGCAATGCGGGCTTCGTTGAGGTAACTATTCTCTCTTCTGATTCAGAAATCTTGCCTTTGCCAAAATCTCGCCGGGCAAACTGGAAAGTTAAATTTTCTCATCCTCTTGCTTATTTGGATCCCAACTTTCTTATGAAGACCCAGCAACACGAAGCTCGCCGCACAACCCGGCACAGCGGCCAGGTAGTTACTTCTGCCGGTTTACCGAACAGTCCGGTTCGAAAACGCCGCTCCGAGGTCTCCGACCTTTTTATTGATTTAAATCCTAAAGCGGGTTTCTTCCGTCAACCTCTTAATCCATCCGACTCCGATTATCAGGTCACTTCTCATTCATCGTCTGGTGAATCGTCGGCCACTCAGCTACCACCTTTGAAAACCGTTGTTGGGTAAGTTAAACTGAGCATATGCTTCCAGTGTACTGCGCAATGGCTTATACTTTTCCTTGACTTTTTGTTTTTCCTTCAGGGCCAAACCGAAACCAAGCAAGAAGGTCCGCATGGATAAAGCGGCTGAAGAAGATGTAGCCCCCGAACATAACCAAGCGCCGGATCATGAAATGTTTACTTCTGAAGATATCCCCAATGATCCTCCTTTGCAAGACGATGTTATTCCCGAAGAAGGGCTTACTAATACTCCAGCCTCTGCTGATCCGCCTGCCAGCTCAGTCCAGATTGAGAAACCCCACACTCTTGCTGACAAACCGGCCGCGCCAACACAAACCGGCGAGTCCAGAGATGATGATGTTGTGATTACCGGTGTGGGCCACTCTGAACCCGGGAATCCTGTCACCCTTACCAAGCATACCATCAAAGAGGATTTTTCCGCTTTGAACAAAGGAAAATGGGATGTTGAACTAGAGACATATGCTGCTCTGAGCGCCCAAGATCTTCACTCCGGCTATTTAAACCGGCTTTACACGAGCCGTGACTGCGAAGCTGGCCTGGTCAAAATGATGAGGGACAAATTTGAGGTAACTTACTTCTTTCCTTGCTGCCATTGCCTTCATCCTTGTAGCCCCCAAGGGCCGGTTTGTAACCTTGGTCAAACCGGGACTTGATCCTGAACATGTTTGAAACCTGTCGGCATAACCCTCAAGGGCCGGTCTAGCTTAGCATAAGCAAACCGGGGCTCCAAATAGAAAACTGTCCTCAGAACATAACTTGATGAAATAGCCATTAGCCCCCAAGTGCCAAGTTGAATACTTGTATTGAGCTTGCGACTTTGTAATCTAGCAATACATAAAAATTGAAGGTGCATTAGCCCCCAAGTATCAGGCATATAACTTTGTTATGTGGTTGATACTTCAATTTCTTGGATCGCCTGTGCAAAGCTTAAAACGCTGTCTGTATGCAGGCTGAGGTGAAAATCAAGGAGGACCAGATTGCCGATTTGCAGGATGCCTTGAAGACCCAGCAAGCTGAAACAGATAAGTCAAAGCAAGAATTAACCAGCGCCTTGAGCACGGCTGAACGGCTGAAGGAAGGCTTCAAGAAAGAGCGGACTGACTGGGCCACTGGGAAGGTCGGTTTAACCAAACAAGCGGAACATGCCGAAGCTGCCCTTAAACCGGTGGTGGATGAATTGACTGCCGTACAGCGGCAAATACACTCCATGACTGTTGCAATCTTTGGTAAGCTCCTTTTAACATCTGTCATAATTTGAACCTGCTGTAGCGTAAATCCGGTTTGAGACCATTCCAATCTTGTTGTAGGCACACGAATTGGGCACTTAGGAAATGATGTGCGGATGAAACTGAAAGCTGCCTACACCTTAGTGGAACAATTGTATACCGGAGCCCAACGGATCATCACCGCAGCTTCTCATAACAACCCGGCGCCCTCCTTAATCCAGGACACTCTTAGCCGATTGTCCATGCTTCTAGCCCGGATTGAGGAACTGAAAAAATCCGCTGCCCGAACCGGAGCCATCAATGCCTTAATCCGGGCAAAGGCATGGGTGCCCGATTTTGATCCTGTGGAAGCAGCTCAAGGCTATCCCAGCCTGAAAGAAGATGGCTCTGAATTCAACGAAGAAGATTTAAGGGCCATAAACCGTGCAGTGCGCCCTCTGGCTTGCCAGCTAGCTGAAGAGGCAGATTTGACGCATTATCAAGTGCAATATAACGATCAAAACAAGCGAGTGCCTGCCCCAACTGTTGAAGCGGAGAATCTGATCCCTCCAATCCGTAAGCACACTTATGCTCCTGATATTGAACCGTCTTCCCTGATCCATGAAGAGGCGGTTTTCCAAGCTTTAATGGGAATCGACTGGACCACTGTTGATTTCCAGCCAATGGGTAGAGACGAGGAAGCTGAAGCGGTGGAAGATGAGGAGCAGGCTTGAACCGGAAGCCGGTCTGGAGAGCTATTTATAACATCTTTCCACAAGAACAATGATTTTGTTTGGGCCCCGTGCTGCCTTGTAATAGGATAGTTAAAACTTCTGCCTGGAATATGCCTTCGTGCATAAGTACTGAAGCTTTTGTTTGAAAAACTTTAATTGATATTCCCTGCAATCAGAAAAATTTGAACTTCGGTGGCAGTTATACCGCCAGCCGGTTTATGATCTTGATATGTGTATAAGTAATATAAAAAATAGATGATACATAAATACCTGCCATGTTCGGGCATGAAGCTGGCTTAGCCAAGCCTGAAGCGGCGGTTTTATAAACCATTACCGTCAAAAAGGGGGAGAAAGTAGCTCCCGTATAAACCGTACTGAATCAATACGAGCCCCCTTGTTACTCCATGATGTTAACAGGGAAAAGGTAAACCGGGCATACTCCTCCGGGTTAAAGGGGGACCAAAACCATCGGCTGAACCGGAAAAATATGTTTGTCGATATAAAAGAAATCCAACAACGGCAAAGAACAAACAAACCATGAAAATGACATGGAAGCAAAGGCAATGATAAAAATTGTTGGCAAAAATATGCTATACTGAGCTTGTTCAGATGGTATTACCATGGTCGGACAGGATCAAGGCCCCCAATAGGAGTGACAATGATTCAAGTCAGCCAGGTCCCCAAATGACTCGTGGCATTTATGCCAGATCAAGAGGCGTGACAATGGTTCGGGTTCGACCATGCCCCCAAGTGATTTTGTGGCCTTAGGCCGACCAAGAGGCGTGACTGGTTCAGACTTGACCATGTCCCCAAATGATCAGGTGGCTGTCGCCTATCAAAGGGTGTTCGTTGGTTCGGACACGACCAAGGCCCCCGGTGATATATAAAAAACATATGTCAAGGGTTAAACCGGAGGACGCTTTAAATAGAACCACTCCGTGTAACCTCGCATGATGAGACAGACAGAGACCCCGCTTTAGCTGAGGCTCCGGTTTAATATATCAAAGATAATATATACATTGTCATGATATGTACATAGATAGAGCCGATGGCTCAAGTATAGTAAGGCCGAAGATGAGCTATGTTCCACGGCCTGTTGGTCTCCTCCTCTGATGTACGTGAGTCATGATGCTCTCGAATATCAATCAGATAGTACGACCCGTTGTGCAGATTCTTGCTGACCACGAAAGGTCCTTCCCAAGGTGGGGATAACTTGTGCATATCTGTCTGGTCCTGGATTAGCCGAAGCACCAAATCTCCTTCTTGAAAAGTTCTGGTTCTAACAATAAATCCAGCTGCTAAAAGCCTGGCCACTTCCTCTCCAATGGCTTTGCGTCTTTCTTCATTAAACCGGTGGAGGAACTGTTTCACCGGTTTGTACTTAGGATCCACATTAAGAGTGTGCTTAGCGAGTTCCCTCGGTACACCTGGCATGTCAGACGGCTTCCATGCAAAAATGTCCCGATTCTAACGGATGAACTCGATGAGCGCGCTTTCCTATTTGGGATCCAGGTTGGCACTGATAGTGAACTGCTTGGATGAATCGCCGGGCACGAAGTCAACAAGCTTGGTCTCAGCTGCCGATTTGACTTCAGATCTGAATCATGCTCTGTAGTTGGTTTCTTCAAAGAGGTCATATCCACCGGATCAACATTATCCTTATAATATTTCAACTCTTCTGTGGCACAGACCGACTCTGCATACGCCGCATCACCTTCCTCACATTCCAAAGCGACCCTACGGCTCCCATGAACCGTTATCGTCCCCTTGAAACCCGGCATCTTGAGCTGTAAGCAGATGTAACAAGGCCGCGCCATGGATTTGGCATAAGCGGGCCTCCCAAACAAGGCGTGATACGGGCTCTGGATCTTCACCACCTCAAAGGTTAATTTTTCCGTCCGAGAATCGTGCTCGTCCCCAAAAGCCACATCTAGGGCTATCTTACCAACAGGATATGCAGATTTGCCTGGCACAACACCATGGAACACCGTATTCGACGGTCTGAGATCCTTGCCTGTTAGTCCCATGCACCGGAATGTCTCATAGTATAGTATGTTAATACTGCTTCCTCCATCCATGAGCACCTTGGTGAACTTATAACCCCCCACCTGAGGGTCCACCACTAATGCTAGCGGGCCCGGATTATCAACCCGGGGTGGGTGATCCTCTCTGCTCCACACGATGGGCTGCTCTGACCAGCGTAAGTAGCGTGGTAAGGCCGGTTCAACAGAATTCACCGCTCGCTTGTGGAGTTTTCGGTCGCGCTTATCCAAGATAGTTGTGAAGACATGGTATTGCCCATTGCTCAACTGCTTGGGCTGGCTCTGATAACCCGACTGCTGTTGCTGCCGTTCTGATTATTCTGGTTATTGTGACCGCCCTGATTGAAACCTGAACCGGAAGCTCCATCGTGACCCGGACCGTGTAAACCGGATCCTGAACCGCCACCTGACCCATGGTCATACCGGAAACCATTAGAGTTTTTAAACTCCTGCATAATATAACAATCCTTCCAAAGGTGGTTAGCCGGCGACTCCTTCGTCCCGTGCTTCGGGCAAGGCTGATTCAACAAATAATTCAAACGGCTTGCATTGGGATTGGGAGCTCCATTACGATTTGCCGCTTTACCTCTGCGCCGCTGCCCTCTGTCCTGTGCATTGGTATTGGCCACAAAATCCATGCTACCATATGCCTTGCGCGTGCCTCCGTTTCCATGACCCGCCGGTTTGTGCTGCTGTTGTTTGGAGTTGCTATTCTTCCTTCCCTTCCCTGCTTCATCATCATCAGGCTCGGGATCCTTGGTACTGTCCGAATCAACATACTTCACTAAAGCGGCCATGAGGGTTCCCATGTCATTATAGAACTGCTTCATGCGTCCCAATTTCAATTTTAAAGGCTCAAAACAGCAGTTGCCTTCCAGGGTTAAGATCGAAGAGTCAGCATTAATCCTGTCAGACGAGTGCAAGATTTCCGAAACGCGGCGCACCCAACGGGTCATTGATTCTCCTTCCTCCTGAACACAAGCCGCCAGGTCTACTATGGACTTGGGCTGTTTACAGGTATCCTTAAAATTCTGTATAAACCGTGCCCGCAACTGGGCCCATGAGCTGATAGAATTGGGTGGTAGGCTCTTCAACCAAGTACGAGTCGTACCCTCAAGCATCATGGTAAAGTATTTTGCACACGCGGCCTCATCCACGTCCAGCATCTCCATGGCCATCTCATAACTCTCTACCCACGCTTCAGGGGGTAAATCCGTGGTGTAATTCGGCACCTTGCATGGACCTTTGAAATCTTTGGGCAGGCGCACATTACGCAAAGTGGGGATTAAGCAAGGCACTCCCAAAGCGGATGTGACTCCTGGTCCGACGAAGGTGGTAGAGCGAACCGGTGTAAGCTGACCCGCATTATCCTGTGCTGCTAACTCGGCCTCCCTTTGTGGCCAGGCCCGATCCACCACATCCTGTGCATCGCGGACACCACCTGCCGGGCTATTGCCACGGGCTGCTTCACGGCCTCGCGCATTGCTCGATATGGCCGGTTCATTCATGCGCCTGCTATAGCTCCGGCTTGGACGGGGCGTAGAGTGAATCCGATCACGGTTGTACGAATACGCTTCCTGCTGAATCAGCGCAGTCCGGAGAAGCTCCTTAACCCGACGCGTCTCTATCGCTTGCGGAGAGTCCCCTTCGACTGGGATGGCCTCTAATCGTGCAGCGGCCGCAACGAGGTTGTCCATAGGATTCGAATAATGACCCGGGGGTGTTTGGACCGGCAGAGGGGCCATGATGTTCTGCTGAGGGGGTTCCATCAGGCGGGGCTGGACCGTCGCTCCTGGCCCTGGTGCTTCAATCCGGTTTGCCTCCAGATACTGCGGCGGATTACTGGGCCCTGCTCCTGGAGTGTGAAAGAGATTTCGGGGGTCAAACCCTAACGGCAGGCGTGATCTGTGCTTCCGCTTCAAGACCTCCTGTGATGCATTCTGGTCAAGCATGAGCTTATAGGCCTGGGCGTCCAAAGCAGCCCGCTCTGCAGCCATCCTGTCCTTCTCTGCTGCCAGATCCGCTTTGGCTTGCACGATCTGCTCCTTCACCTTTGCAATCTCTGCATCATGAGCCTCTTGATCCGCCGGATTGGCCTCTGCCATAAGCGCGACTAGTGCATCAAATAAATCGGATAAGACTTGAACCGGAGGGCGCATAAGGCCTCCTACCCCTGCTGCCGCTGCTGATCCGGAGAGTATTGCTGCGGCGGTCGAAGAATGATTCGCCGCCTGGGTGCCGGCCATGAATATTCCAACCCGGTTGATCGGGCCAGGGGGGTCCGGAATACTGTCGCCATCGGAACTGCCCCTAACCTGGTCATCCGGCAACTGATATAGTGATTCGGTCTCTCCGGTCGAGGACTCGTTGCCGGAATAGACGACGGTCTCGCTGCCGTGTTCTGACTCGTCCTCACGCTCTCCTCCGTGGATGACTCCAACGAAGGCACGCCTCATGGCCGGTTTGGCCTGGGTAGATCTCGCACGCTGAGCCATCTCGACGAGGTTGGTGCAGATGTCCGGCTCAGGCCCAGGCTCACCGATCTTGCCGATGAAAATGTGTATACCACCGAAGGGGACCCGGTACCCGTACTCAATTGAATCGGCCTCGGGACCCCATCCTGCGTCGTCGATGTAGATCCTGCCGCGACGACTCTTGGTCATCCAGCCCACAACATAGCCTTCGAGTCCCTTGAGCTTGCCCTCCAAGATCGTCAAACCATCATGCGATAGCCCCACGGTGGGCGCCAACTGTCGTGGATTTGTCACGGCAGATGTCCTAGTGAAGGGACTTAGTCGTGGAGCCATCGCTACGGGTTTACTTGAAGGGGTTAAAGCGGACACAAAGACACGAGGGTTTTATACTAGTTCGGCCCCTTCGATGGCTAGGGAGCAAACAAGCTTCGCCTAGGCTCGAGTTGTTGGTTGTCTCCCTTGAACCGCCGCCGGGTCGTCCCCTTATATACACGGGTGACGCCCGTCGGTCCGTAGAGTCCCTACCGGTTCATACTCGTATTCCAGTTGGTACCTCTCTATTCCTATCTTACAATACAAGTCATACATCCGGCCAGTTTACGGCTACACGTTCTAAACCGACTATAGGCCTTGGGCCTTTATCTGCTTATACCACTAATGAAGTTAACCTGGCCCAAGTAGGCCGGTTTACGCCTAGTGGTAATATCCCCAACAAGTAGCTTGGCTAGCTCTTCCCCCATGGCTTGTCGTTTGGGTTCTGAAAACCGCCTTAGAGTCTATTTGACCGGTTTGTAACCCTTTAGTATATTGAGGCTGTGTTCGGCCAACCGGCGTGGGATGCCTGGCATGTCCGAAGGGTGCCAGGAGAAAATGTCCCAATTCTCCCATAAGAAATCTCGTAGTGCGGCGTCCATCGTGGGGCTCAACTGTGTCCTGATAGATGTTGTCTTCGTGGGGTCCGTTGGATGGAACTGGAATTTGACTATCTCGTCTGCAGGTTTAAAAGAGGTGGACTTGGGTCGCTTGTCGAGTATCACGTCGTCCCTGTCCACGGTGGCCTGTAGTGTTGTTAACTATTTGGCTGCTAGGGCTTCGGATAATGCTTCCAGGGCTAGTGCTGCGGTTTTGTTTTCGGCGCGAAGTGCGACATCCAGATCACTGGCTAGAGTGATGATTCCGTTGGGTCCGGGCATTTTAAGCTTCACGTACCCGTAATGGGGTACAGCTTCAAAGCTTGTAAACGCGTCCCGCCCGAGGAGGGCGTGGTATCCGCTGCTAAAGGGAGCCACTTGGAATGTGATTTCTTCGGACCTATAATTCTCCGAGGTGCCGAATACCACATCGAGTGTGATTTTTCCTGCAAACCGCGCTTCCCAAGTAGGGATGATTCCCCTGAAGGTGGTGCCGCTTTGCTCAATGCGGCCTTTATCAATTTCCATTTTGTTGATCGTTTCTTCATAGATCAAGTTTAACCCACTTCCGTCGTCCATGAGTACTTTGGTGAGCCGAAAGCCATCCACAATTGGGCTAAGGACCAGAGCGGCTGGTGCCCGGATATTCTGGAATCGAGGTTCATCACTGGCATTGAAAGTTATAGCAGTGTCGCTCCAGGGGTTTATCTCTGCCACATGGCAAATTTCCGCAGAGCTTCGATGAGCCCACTTGTGCCTGTTGTTCGAGACAAAAGTCTCAAAGACTGTTAGTACCGTATTGTGTCCGCTGGCAGGATGTTGTTCCGCTTTATGGCTTACAAGAAGATCCTCGCCGCTTTTTGCCACCTGCCGGAGTATCCAACATACCCTAAGGCTATGAGTTGGTATTGTATCCGGAGTGTTGTGGAGCTTACATGGCACATCGAGCCATTCCTCCAATACGGATCCCCGCCCTAGGGTGGGCTTTGGTTTCTTGGGGATTGGATCGGATGACTTACGAGAGTTCATCCGTTTAGTTTGGACAAAGGTCTTGGTGAGAGCGGTACTATCCCAAAATTTGGTTTGGGTCTTCCAAGCGCTTTCCATTGCACAGTACTTTCGTACTATGATTGCCAAGTCCATGAAACGTACTATTTTGTGGCGGCTTATAGCATTGAGGAGCCCTTCGTCCGTGCAGTTTTTGCAGAAGAGTGAGACCATGTTCTCCTCGCGATAGTCCTTGACCTTGTTAAGCGCAAGGAGGAATCTGGCCCAGTAATGATGTACCGTTTCCTGGGGCTCTTGCCTGATGCGGGAGAGACAGTTTAGGTCCAGATATTGTTGTTAGCAGAATCCGGATTATGATCCGATCTAACACCCAAGGGCGCGGGCGGTTCCGAGCCCGACAACTCGGAATCTGGAATGCTACCCAATTTCTTTGGCCCAATGCCTGATTCTAAGTCCGGGACCTGGGTCAGGTTGTCCTCTGAGCAGATTTTCGGCTCAAGGAGTTCGGTGATCCGAACGTAATTCGTCCTCAAAGTTGGGGGACGATCTGCGTGTGGCTCCTCCACTATCGCTATCTCATGGGTGGCCGGTGGGGATCTGATGACCCTTCGGTCGGGTTTAAGCCCAATCCAGTCATAGTTCGTAGCGACTCCCAGAGCGGCGATGCGATCCAAGAGTTCATTAAGGGAGGAGAGCTCCATTGGATCCATCTATTCGGCAAGTTCCGAACTGACCCGAGAGGCCATCGTCGGCGCAGTCGCTGACGGGGCATCCATGATAAAGCCGCCGAGCCGGAGCGTCTGGCCTACAGCCAGAGCTCCCTCCAAAGTAATGTCGTCCTTGAAGACGAGACGAGCCATCAAGCCTAGCAGCGACGACACAGAGGAACTCTCAATGAAAGCACCAATGTCGGTGTCAAAACCAGCGGATCTCGGGTAGGGGGTCCCGATCTGTGCGTCAAGGTTGATGGTAACAGGAAGCAAGGGACACAGATGTTTACCCAGGTTTGGGCCCTCTCGATGGAGGTAAAACCCTACTTCCTGCTTGATTAATATTGATGATATGGGTAGTACAAGAGTAGATCTACCACGAGATCGTAGAGGCGAAATCCTAAGAGCTAGCCTATGATGGTATGATTGTAATTGTGATCGGCCTTCTAAGGACCAACCTCTCCGGTTTATATAGACACCGGAGAGGGCTAGGGTTTACATGGAGTCAGTTACAAGGAAGGAAATATAATATTCGGATCACCAAGCTTGCCTTCCGCGCAAAGGAGAGTCCCATCCGGACACGGGCCAAAGTCTTGAGTCTTGTATCTTCACGCTTCAATAGTCCGGACGTTGTACACAGTCCGGCTGTCCGGATACCCCCTAATCCAGGACTCCCTCAGGGGTCCCGAACTATGCGTCTAAGGCTAATGGTAACAGGAGGCAGGGGACACAATGTTTACCCAGGTTCGGGCCCTCTCTATGGAGGTAATACCCTACATCCTGCTTGATTGATCTTGATGATATGAGTATTACAAGAGTTGATCTACCACGAAATCGTAGAGGCTAAACCCTAGAAGCTAGCCTATGATTATGATTATTGTTCTACGGTCTAAACGCTCCAGTTTATATAGACACCGGAGGGGGCTAGGGTTACACAGAGTCGGTTACAGAGAAGGAAATCTATATATCTGAATTGCCAAGCTTGCCTTCCATGCAAAGGAGAGCCCCACCCGGACACAGGACGAAGTCTTCAATCTTGTATCTTCATAGTCCAACAATCCGGCACAAGTACATAGTCCGGCTGTACGAGGACCCCCTAATCCAGGACTCCCTTAGTAGCCCCTGAACTAGGCTTCAATGACGATGAGTATGGCGCGCAGATTGTCTTCGGCATTGCAAGGCGGGTTCCTTCTACGAATACTCCAAGCTAGATTTTGAACACATGAATCGTGTCCGGCTCTGCAAAACAAATTCCACGTACCACCGTAGAGAGCACAATATTCCACAAATCTAATCTGCTGACAACTTTTTATAGCATGACATCAAGCCACATCCCAGTTATTTTATGAACCGTTTTTCTCAACCTGCTACCGCACGTCTTGCGAGGCAGTTTTATTGGCACGTCTTGTCACAGCAGAGATCGTGTTCCCCTTATCACGAGATTCTCATCAATACGGGCGTGGGTAACCCAACCATGCCGTTAGTATGACTCCTCGGTTTTAGGCAAGTTCCAAACGGCCACGCGGAGGACGCTTGATATTCACCCTCTTTATAAAGAGGTCAAGATTTGTCCTTTTCTTTCCACACCCAATCATTCCCTTCCCCTACCTCGAGTTCCATCACCCAAGGTTCAGTCTAAGCGCTCTGGACCTTCAACCATGTCTGGATCCAACCTTCAAGGCCAGTGGATGGCCTCTTCTGTTACAGAGGAGGACATCAAGAAGCTTAGGGAGGCTAGGTATCTGTCGCCGAAATCCTTCACAGATTACCTACTCAAGGGCAGGTTATCCGCACCCCCAAACCCAACGAGAGTGTTGTATTCGTCTCCCACTTCCTCCGAGGGCTAGGCTTTAGTCTTGATCCCTTCGTTAGAGGGCTCATCTTCTATTACGGGCTAGATTTTCATGATCTAGCTCCAGATTCCTTCCTTTTCATCTCGTCGTTTATCGTCGTGTGTGAGGCCTTCCTCCGCATTACACCAGACTTCGGCTTATGGCTCAAGACCTTTAATGTGAAGCCGAGGATGATCGACGGACGACACGCGGAGTGCAGAGACGCCATAATAAGCTAAGGTGCCGACGCCCCATGGCCAAAGGGTTCCTTCCCAGAGGCGTCCAATCTATGGCAACGGGAGTGGTTTTACATCACAGCACCCTGAGGTACAAAGAGAGCAGCTGCCCCAGCCTTTCGCTCTGCCCCTCCACCCCTACTGGAATCATGGGTTAACAAAGGGCTGGACTGGGGGACCAGTTAATGACGTGCTTATATTGCAAAGCCGCATCCGAGATCTCCTCAAGAGGGATACCAGTCTCATCAAAGTAATTCAAGTAATGTTAGTTCATCTGGTCCTGCCATGCCAACATCGATCTCTCTATATGTGGGAGTTCAACCCGGAAGGACCGCGAACCATTCAACCCTTCTTCGGCGTGACGCTCGAAGGGATGTAACCATTATTCTTCAGATCACGAATAAAGTGTCCGGACACCACCGAGGATGCGGGTCTCAACTGCAACCGTCCAGATACCCAAGTAAGTAACTCCGCGACCGAACATGCTGTCATTATATTTGTCACAACATTATTCTGAAAAATTGCCCTCGGCTAGGACTGGATAAGAAAGGCGGAGATGATCAGGTGTTTGGCCCCTCTTCCCGAAGGCTAGCCGGATCCTGTACTAACAAGGATGCTGGCTCGCGCACCCTATCAGCCATCAGGAGAAGATGAGGGGAGGAATAGAGAAGCCAAAAGCGGGCTTCATACGTTACACATCCGACCCGAGGGAATTAGTGCCTCTGTGTTGGAGGATGATCGGGGAGGTGAATCTAGAATCCCCTCTCCCCACGGCAAGAAAAGGACCGCCTCTGTAGACTTGGAAACGGAGGTTTCCAAACCCTGCCCCAGAGGGCGTCCTTACCACACAGCTCCCACAAGGGGGCTAGCCGTCAACCGAGCCGTAAGTGAACAAAGGCACTTTAGTAAATATATCCTGCTTTTTCCCTGAGAATAACAACCAAGACATATGTTTTGCAGTCCGGCTCATGGCCTTCTCAACAATGTTCGTCCTCGGGGGATCTTCTACCGGAGATGATGGAGAATGAAACGCCTCCTCCTGCTTCCCCGCCTCATGAGACGGACGACCCTGAGGTGTCGTCGCGGAGGATTTCTCCTGATCCACAAAGGTAAGAAGGCAACTCATCGACAAACCCGAAGTCTGGAGTTCTCGGCTCCTAAGGAGACCAACAGAAAAAGCCCGGGCTTGTCCGGTGTACAACCGGACACATTGATAGGTCTACTGGAGCAAGCGGCTATCTCAGAGGCACATTGTACCTTAATGGGTACGGTGGTTGAGAGGATTTCATCAGCAAAAAGCGGGTTGAATGAAGCTTTTACGAGCCTGCTAAGAGGCTTTGAGGTACGCAAAGTAATATATATATATATATATATATATATATATATATATATATATATTACTGTACCGCACACGCAAGGTGTGCTTTGTATAGATAGTAGCCCCTAAGACTCTGGTTGCCGTCCAGATGCGGCGAGAAGAGGATCATCGTCTCAGGTAATAATAGCACTGCTTTCATCCGTAGGTGGCTGCAGATCCAGCGGCTGACCGAACTGCTGATTTTGCCGAATTGAGGTGGCAACTTGACGTGGCGGATGCGAACATCACGCTTGTGAACAAGCGGCTTGAGGAGGCACAGGGTATGTATATTCGGGTGGTCAGCAAATATTAAGAGGAGCATGATGCTAGCATTTATAATATGCTTTGACTGCAGATGGAGCTGCCGTCGTGGAGACCCTTCGGGCAGAACTAGCCCGAGCCAAGGAACAAGCCAGGAGAAGTGATGCGGCCGCCCTGAAGGTAGCCGAAGAGTTAAAAGCCGAACAGGCTGCTCATCGCCAGAGCGAAGATAAAATAGCCAACATGGCTCTTGAGCTGCAAAATGCCACCAGCCGATATGAGCTCCTCGAAAGGGAAAGCCGAGCGAAAACGGCTGACATAAAGAAGGCCTTGGAAGCAGCCAAGTAAACTTGCTCTGAAATCAGAGCTGCGCGGGAGGAGCTTCGTCAAGCCGGAGATATCGCGGCTGGGAAGCCCTTTTTATTACAAACGATGTTCGGCGATCCGAAGTATGCCCCTCTCGATCAATTGTGGAGTTTGGCAGACACATACTTGGATTTGGCAAAGAGTGCTGCTGATGCGACTGAGTATTTTAAAGATCAGAAAGATCATGAGGTGGAAAGATTGTTCTGGTCGCAGTTCAGTAATCCAAGACGTTCGCTGCTGTTGAGTGGGCAAATGGCCGAGTGGGCTGAGCTCCATAGGTAGTCCGGGCTTGCCATGAAGGCTGTCGTGGATCATCTGTGGCCGAAGAAACCAAGTCCAGATAGTTATTTTGGTTTAGTGCAACGATTTCTTTGTGATGAACCGCATATCAACGCTGTCAAGAGGTCGGCGTGCATAGAGGGTGCGCGGATGGCTCTTGCCCATGTTAAGACATATTGGGCGAAGATGGAGGCCACCGCTGTTGCAACCAGGGGTCCACCCGGGGGTCAGGACTCGCCCGAGCACTATTTTGAAGAAGTCCTAGAAGGTGCCCGTTTAATAGAGGCTCAGTGCTCAAAGAGTACCATGTCCCAGTGACATGCATCTTGATTGTAAAAAAATGCTTTTTTGATAATAAAGGCTATATTTATACTTTTGCCCGTAAAGTATTGTAGTGCCTCCTGTGCGGCCGTTTATGTATGTATGTATATAACCTAAAAGTTTGCAGTCGTTGGCTTCAGCCCCCATGCATATAATGTGGGGGTGTTCAGTAAAGCGCGTAATCACACTTGATCCAACGTCTTGGTCCGTTAAGGAGGTGATAGCGCGGCTAACAAGGCAATTGGACTATATAGCTTTAACACTTTCACTTAGCCATAGGAGTTTGACGGTGGGGCTACTATATAGCCCCTAGTATGTCCGCGTTCATCCGAATACGGTGCGCGTACATGCAAGACCGGGAAACCGGTCCTTCGTTAATGAGGAGGAATCATGAAGATTCCGCTGGGCCATCGAGTGGTTGACCAGCCTCTTGCTTTATCATGACAATCAGTTTTCGGCTTTCTCTACTGAGGTGCTCATCCGGATGAACCAGGGCACAATCGCAGTAGTTCTCCCAGTGCCACCTTAGCCGATAGAGCAGAACGTAAGGTAGCAAAACACAGGAGCCGTGCAAACCCAACTATTGACCAAAGACATGATTCGGAGCTGATGCATATAAGGCCAAACTCGCGACGCCAAACACTCCCGAAGGTATTCAGACTTTACAACATATGCTGGGCTGAGTAATGCCCTCGATAATGAGCCCTGAATTTCCAGGTACGTGCATTAATCTGGCATGATGAAAGAGCTTGCCAATAACACCAGTATCCCTCTTGGTTGTTTTAAGTGCCCGGAGGGTGGGAGGCAACAAGAGACAATAAAAAAGGTTTACACAGGGTCTTAATCTAAAAAGAAACCTTTGAACGGGGCCCTGCTGCACGTGTGCGCCTTTGTCTCCGTTGTGTCGTATCCTGGAAGGGTGTAGCACGATGGTCATCTGTAAAAAAAAGAAAAACCCAGGTGAAAGAATCTGGTGTGACCGTGCAAAAAGTTGGTTATTCTTAATGAACCATGAAAATTTAATCTATCATGTATTAATAGGGTCAAGCCGAACTGTGGACCCTTTTACATGCGGGCAGCCCCTGGCACCACATATGGGGGCATATCCGTCGACCAAGCTCAGGTTTATCTGGGCAGCTACAATTAGTGGTGCACCGGACACGTCTAGCTGTGTCCGTGGTCTTTGACGACCGATCATTTATTCGGGTTGGAGAGGCCGTTCAATGGTTCGGCTGCTAGAGCTGCCACATTTTCTTCCGCACGCTAGGAACGCTCTGTATTTCCGCTGATTGTGATGACGCCATGTGGACCGGGCATCTTAAGTTTAAGATAAGTGTAATGCGGTACTGCATTGAAACGAGCGAAGGCCGTTCTTCCGAGTAGTGCGTGATAGACACTTCGGAATGGAGAGATGTTGAAGATTAGTTCTTCGCTTTAAAAGTTGTCGGGAGAACCGAATACAACCTCTAATGTTAGAGAGCCCATACAGCGGGCGTCTACGCCTGGTATTACTCCTTTAAAGGTAGTATTGCTTTGGCTGATTCTTGACGGGTCTATCCCCATCTTACGGACGGTGTCCTGATATATTAGGTTAAAACTATTGCCGCCGTCCATAAGGACTCGGGTGAGATGGTATCCGTCAATTATTGGGTCGAGCACCAAGGCAGCCGAACCTCCATGTCGGATACTAGTCGGATGATCTCTGCGATCGAAAGTGATCGGGTAGGCCGACCATGGGTTGAATTTGGGGGCAACTGGTTCTACAGCGTATATGTCTTGGAGTACGCATTTGCGCTTACTCTTTCGTATGTGAGGTGCGTAAATCATGTTCACTGTTTTGACCTCTGGTGGAAATTTTTTCTGTCCCCCAGTGTTCGGCTGGCTAGGTTCGTCCTCGTCTTCACTTGGCGGTTCCCTCCCCTTATGTTCGGCGTTTAGCTTGCCGGCCTGCTTGAAGACCCAGCATTCTCTATTGCTGTGATTCACAGGTTTCTCGGGGGTGCCATGAATCTGACATGATCTGTCTAGAATTTTGTTTAGGCTGGATGGTCTGTCTCTGCTGCCTTTAAATGGCTTTTTCCATTGACCGGGTCGAGAGCCCCTGAATCCGGCATTTACCACCGTGTTGTCTGGGATGTCTTCATTATTTCGACGCTTGTTTTTATTGCATTGCGGCTTCCCATTGCCGTCCCTGATTTCGGATGTGCCTGGGTCGCTAGTGCCTCTACGAGCCAACCAACTGTTCTCGCTCGCGCAAAAGCGGGTCATAAGGCTTGTTAGGGCTGCCATTGTCCTCGGTTTTTCCTGGCCGTGGTGTTTGGCGAGCCATTCGTCCCGGACACTGTGTTTGAAAGCCGCTAAGGCTTCAGCATCCGGGCAATTGATGATTTGGGTCTTTTTGGTGAGAAATCTTTTCCAAAGCTTACGGGATGACTCTCCAGGTGTTTTGATTATGTGACATAAATCGTCTGTGTCTAGAGGTCGTACATAGGTCCCTTGAAAATTGGCCCCAAAAGCGTCCTCGAGTTCCTCCCAACTTCCAATTGAGTTTTCGGGGAGGCTTTTCAACCAGTGCCGAGCTGGTCCTTTCAACTTGAGGGGCCGGTATTTGATGGCGTGGAGATCGTCTCCGCGAGCCATATGGATGTGAAGAATGCAAGGTCTACCATTCCGTCGTATGCCTCTATGTTTCGGGTTTAAATCCCTTTGGAAATTCATGATCCAACACCTCATCGGTGAAGCACAAGGGGTGCGTGGCACCCCTGTATCTGGATGTGTCGTGGCATGCTTCTGACAGATGTAGTGTTCGGTGTTGATTCCGAGCTTGTATTCGATCAGTATAGTCGTTTTGGTGGCCGTGATGCTGCGTAGGAGCACGCTTCCTGTATCCATAGATGGATCTGTCCATACCAGCTCTTTTGTACAGGTGCTCACGTAGATCGTGAGCTGACTTGTGTGCGGCATCATTAGCCGCTCTGTCTTGGCCAGGGGGTAGTCGGTCCGGCAGATCGGTCGTATTGTTTTTCGGTGGGAGGAACTCTAAAGCCTCGTCATCGAATTCGGGTAGCAGCTTGCGCTTTGGGTAGCTCTTTGTGTGGCGATCGCCACCGTATTTTTCGTCAGGGTTGAGCACTTTGTTCCATCTGTGGTTGAGCGTATCCTGCACGGCCTTAAGCCTTTTCTTCTGCTTCTTCAAGCTCCTTGCGATGGCGATAAGCCTTTTGTGGAGGTTCTCTTGTTCCAAATGCTTTTCCGGGATGATGAGTGCATCGTCGTCTGGAGTTTTCTCCTCTCCGGAGACAGGTTTATGAGTTTTATCTTCGCCATCGCTATGATCAAACAGCGGCCCCAGACTTTGTTCGCCGTCCCCTGGCTCATCCTGCTCCATCGCTAGGTCCATGGGGTCATTGTTACCTTTGGAGTCGACCGAGGTATTATTCTTTTTTATGTCGTTATCGTTGTTTTTGCTGAGGCGGAATTTAGAGCGGCGCCGACATCGGCGCTTTGGTTGCTTCTCAAGAGGGTTATCCTCCGCTGCATCCTTCCATTCCTCGCCGTTGTTTTCTGTAACGCCCCGGATACAACTTTCCATATTCGTAACTCCAACTCTTTCCTTTTCCGGAGATGCGATATGATATTCCCTTCGTGGTTGGGTTTTTGTCTTCTGTTTTGCATTTTGTTCATGGCGTGCATCTCATCGCATGGCATAATGTGCATTGCATCCGCATGTTTTCATAAAACTTGCATCCGCTCATAGTTGATGCGTCCCCCCTTGCTTTTGTTGACCGCCCCGAGACCAACCGTGTTTTTGTTTCCTTTTTGTCCGACCACCTAACCTCTCTTGCCAGCTTGCAGCCCCCTCGCGCGTGTGTCTGAAACTTCTCCCGAACCTGAACAGATCTGTCGTTACCGATGGATCCGGATCATCCCCAAACATCTATAAAACATTTGCGTTTATTTGTTGGACTCCCCTAAGCCATTTATTCTGGACCGCCCGATCATGATCGGAGGATCCAAATCATCACCCATTTCGTATATATATAGACACCTAACCCTAGATGCCGTCCCATCCGTAAAATCCTCCCCTGCCTAGTCGGCCGCCGCCACCCTCTTCCTTGGGATCGCTCCCGATCCGAAAATCCACCAGCCAACCACTTCTCCCCGATCCAAATCCTCCCCGACCAGTTTCCTTATTTTCCGCGGATTCTCGCGCCTCCACCTGATCCCTCCTGTCCAATCCCCGGGCGTCCTCCTCCCGCCTGCCTGTGCCCGTGGGGCTTGCCTCGAGTGCCGCTGCAAGCAGCAGCGACTCCCTCATCCCTGACCGCGACTGTAGCCGGCGACCAGCAGCTCACCGGAGCCAGCAGATGATCGCCTCCCTTCTTCTCTGCTTCGTTTCTTCCCTTGATCTCCCCGTCCCCTGATCTCTCTCCCTTGCTCTTTCATACAGGAATTGTCCCGAGCACCATGGACAGGAGCCTCGCCATGGATCTCCAAGCCCGCTCGTATGTGTTGACCCGCAGTCCCCGCCAGACCTGCTCCGTTCCTTGCACGAACCAGCAGGTCGTCCTCACCGCCTTGCTTCTTTCCCTCCTTCCCTGAGCTCTCCTTGTCTCGCTGAACTCCCTCTCTCTTCTCTGTAACAGTGGCGCCTCCATCTTCCTCCCGGAGGAGGTGCTCGAGGAGAACGCCGCCCGCGGTGCCCCGATGTTCCCTGGCGCGCTCTTGTGTGCGGACGCCCTGCGCCGTCGTCCCCAAGCTCCGGCGTCCTGGCCTCGTTCGAGATCAGATCCGTCCGCGCCCAGGCTGGCTCTCCTTTGCCTTTGATTCGCGCCACCGCTCTGCTGCCATGGCCGCCCGATGCAGTTCAGGCCGCCTCCGCTCCTCCTCGCCTTGTCTGCGCTGATCCCCGTCTTCCTCCTCGTCGCGCCGTTCACCGGTCCCGCCGCCGCCCTGCCAAGTCCGTCTCGCCGGAGTCCTTCCCGTCGCTGGCCTCTGCCAAGCCCTCATCGCTGGCCTCCGCCAAGCCCTCATCGCCGGCCTCCCCTGCTTCTGCATGCAAGGAGACGACCAGCAGCCAAGCCGCATCGAGCGACGACCGCCTCGCTGCGTTGACCGCACCCTTCCTTCGCCTACGTGGACCGCAGCCACGCCTCCGGCCCAGCCGCGCCCCTTCAGCCACCCCAGCCCACCAGATCCGCTGGCCCAAGGCCCTCTAGTGAGCCTCAGCCCAGCCACTGTTGCCCTGTGCATTGTTAGGCCAATCAGTTTCGGCCCATAACCTGTTTTTTTTCTGTCCAGCGATTTTGCCATTTATCCAGAGAGTGCAGTTTTGTAGAAAAAAACCCGTCATGTTCATGCATTTAATAACTCAACAACCGTGCATCAGATTATAATGAATTATATATGTAAAATGCTTAGAATTTTGTGTAGATTAATAATTTGCCACTTTCATCCATGTTTAATATGTTTAAATTTGCTGTTTGTTTAATTTTGCATAAATGCCATGTTAAAATGATTTAATTCATAACAAAATAACCGTAGCTCCATTTTAAATAAACTTTATACGTATTTGGGGTGGAAAAATGCCTAGTTTAACTTGGTGGCTTTGTTTTGCATGTTTAACAACTCTAAAATATGGTTTAGGGCAGAACAGTACCAAATTCGAAATATGCATATTGGGATTTTCCGAAATTGATGTTTGTTGTTTCCGGCCTCATTTAAACTTGCCTAAATAGTTAGTTTACTTTTGTTACACCTCTTGCCATGTTTAACAACATTTAATATTGTTTGGTAGCTTAAACGAGATTAAACTAAATATGTCAATGTGGTGTTTCATCAATATGCAACTCGTTGCATATTGAGCTCCACTTAACTTGTGGTATTGTTTGTTGCACTTTGCCATGCCATGCCTCATTAAACCAGACATGCATCATACTTGTTCGTGCATCATGCCATGTTTATGATTGTGCATTTACCATGTTGTTTGTTTCTTTCCGGTGTTGCTTCTTAGTTCCGGTAATGTTGCGTTCGTGAGGATTCGTTCGACTATGTTGGTTCATCTACTTCATGGACGCGTTCTTCTTCCTAGCGGGATTTCAGGCAAGATGACCGTCACTTGGATCTCATTACTATCATTGCTATGCTAGTTGCTTCGTTCTATTGTTTTGCTGCACTACCTATCACTTGTTCTTCAAGCCTCCCCAAATTGCCATGTCAGCCTCTAACCTTTTCACCCTTTGAGGGAGTCCTGGACTAGGGGGTGTCCGGATAGCCGAACTATCATCATTGGCCGGACTCCAAGACTATGAAGATACAAGATTGAAGACTTCTTCCCGTGTTCGGATGGGACTTTGCTTGGCGTGGAAGGCAAGCTTGGCAATACGGATATGTAGATCTCCTACCATTATAACCGACTCTGTGTAACCCTAGCTCTCTCCGGTGTCTATATAAACCGGAGGGTTTTAGTCCATAGGACGAACAACAATCATACCATAGGCTAGCTTCTAGGGTTTAGCCTCCTTGATCTCGTGGTAGATCTACTCTTGTACTACCCATATCATCAATATCAATCAAGCAGGAGTAGGGTTTTACCTCCATCCAGAGGGCCCGAACCTGGGTAAAAACATCGTGTCCCTTGTCTCCTGTTACCATCCGCCTACACGCACAGTTCGGGACCCCCTACCTGAGATCCGCCGGTTTTGACACCGACATTGGTGCTTTCATCGAGAGTTCCTCTGTGTCGTCACCTATAGGCCCGATGGCTCCCTCAATCATCAACAACGACGCGATCCAGGGTGAGACTTTTCTCCCCGGACAGATCTTCGTATTCGGCGGCTTTGCACTGCGGGCCAATTCGCTTGGCCATCTAGAGCAGATTGAAAGCTACGCCCCTGGCCATTAGGTCAGATTTGGAAGTTTGAACTTCACGGCCGACATCCGCGGAGACTTGATCTTCGACGGATTCGAGCCACAGCCGAGCGCGCCGCAATGTCTCGATGGGCATGATTTAGCTCTCCTGCCGGACAGTGCCCTGGAGGCCGCACAAGAGTCCGCTCCGACCCTTAACTCGGAGCCGACTGTGCCGATCGAGAACGGGTGGCTGGACACCACCTCGGGGGTTGCTACCTCTACGGCGATGGAGCCGAATACCAATCATGTCCCTTGTGAAGCTCGTGACTCCGAGGTGCCGGACTCCTCACCGGACTCCGAACCTCCCGCGCCCCTGCCAATCGAATCCGATTGGGCGCCGATCATGGAGTTCACAGCTGCGGACATCTTTCAGCACTCGCCCTTCGGCGACATCCTGAATTCACTAAAGCATCTCTCGTTGTCAGGAGAGCCCTAGTCGGACTGCGGTCAGGACGGTTGGGATGCGGACGACGAGGAAATTCAAAGCCCACCCACCACCCACTTTGTAGCCACTGTCGACGATCTAACCAACATGCTAGACTTCGACTCCGAAGACATCGACGGTATGGACGACGATGTCGGAGACGACCAAGAACCAGCGCCTACGGGGCACTGGAAAGCCACCTCTTCATACGACATATACATGGTGGACATCCCAAAGGATGGGAATGGCGAAGGAACAACGGAGGAAGATCCTTCCAAGAAATAGCCTAAGCGCCGGCGTCAGCGGCGCCGCTCTAAATCCCGCCACAGCAAGAATGGAGATTCCGGCACCGGAGACAACAACACCCCGGACAGTGCCGAAGACAACCCCCTCCAGCAAGATTCAGCACAGGAGGACGGAGAAGCCAGCCCTCGCGAGAGAGCGGCAGACGAAGAGGTAGAGGACGATAATTACATGCCTCCCTCCAGAGACGAGGCAAGCCTCGACGACGACGAATACGTCGTGCCTAAGGATCCCGTCGAACAAGAGCTTTTTAAATGCAGGCTTATGGCCACGGCGAGCAGCCTCAAGAAAAAGTAGCAACAGCTTAGAGCTGATCAAGATCTGCTAGCCAACAGATGGACTGAAGTCCTTGCGGCCAAACAGCATGAACTCGAGCGCCCCTCCAAAAGCTACCCCAAACGCAAGCTGCTGCCCCGATTAGAGGAGGAAGCATATAAACCTACATCACCAGCGCACAATACGGCCGACCGGCCACCTCGTGGCCGTGACAGAGAGGCCTCTAGGCCTTCTACTAAAGCCGTACCCCGGCATCGCTCGAAAAGTACAAAGCCACGGGGAGATGCGCCGGACTGGCGAGACATATTGGAGGACAAGGCAAGACAATCAAGATCGATCTACGGATCGCGTGGGCGCCCCACGACACGCGACGACAACCATCACGCTGGATACAGTAATTCCGGCTGGGCCGAACACAGTAGACAAAGCTCGCTTGAGCTACGTCATGATATAGCCCAATATAGAGGTGCCGCACACCCACTATGCTTCACAGACGAAGTAATGGATCATCAAATCCCCGAAGGGTTTAAACCCGTGAACATTGAATCCTACGACGGCACAACAGACCCCGCGGTTTGGATCGAAGACTACCTCCTTCATATCCACATGGCAACGGCGACGATCTTCATGCCATCAAATACCTCCCACTCAAGCTTAAAGGCCCAGCTCGGCATTGGCTTAACAGCCTGCCAGCGGAATCAATTGGGTGTTGGGAGGACCTGGAAGCCGCATTCCTTGATAACTTCCAGGGCACATACGTGCGACCACCAGACGCTGATGACCTAAGCCACATAATTCAGCAGCCAGACGAATCGGCCAGACAATTCTGGACAAGGTTCTAAACCAAGAAAAATCAAATCGTCGACTGTCCGGATGCAGAGGCCCTTTCAGCCTTCAAACACAACATCCGTGACGAGTGGCTTGCCCGGCACCTAGGACAGGAAAAGCCGAAATCCATGGCAGCCCTCACATCACTCATGACCCGCTTCTGCGCGGGAGAGGACAGCTGGCTAGCCCGCAGTAACAACCTCAACAAAAATCCTGGCAGTCCGGATACCAAAGACCGCAACTGTCGGTCACGTCGCAACAAGCAAAAATGCCGCATTAACGGCGATAATACTGAGGATACGGCAGTCAACGCCGGATTCAGAGGCTCCAAACCCGGTCAGCGGAAAAAGCCATTCAAAAGAACTACTCCAGGTCCGTCCAATTTGGACCGAATACTCGACCGCTCGTGCCAGATACACGGCACCCCCGAAAAGCCAGCTAACCACACCAACAGGGATTGTTGGGTATTCAACCAGGCAGGCAAGTTAATTGCCGAAAACAATGACAAGGGGCTGCATAGCGATGACGAGGAAGAGACCCAGCCGCCGAACAATAGAGGACAGAAGGGTTTCCCCCCACAAGTGTGGACGGTGAACATGATATACGCAACCCACATACCCAAAAGGGAGCGGAAGCGTGCACTCAGGGACGTATACGCAATGGAGCCAGTCGCCCCAAAGTTCAACCCATGGTCCTCCTGTCCTATCACTTTTGATCGAAGGGACCACCCCACCAGCATCCGCCATGGCGGGTTCGCCGCATTGGTTCTAGACCCAATCGTCGATGGGTTTCACCTCACTAGAGTCCTAATGGACGGCGGCAGCAGCCTGAACCTGCTTTACCAGGATACAGTGCGCAAAATGGGCATAGACCCCTCAAGGATTAAACCCACAAAGACGACTTTCAAGGGCGTCATACCAGGTGTAGAGGCCAATTGTACATGCTCAGTTACACTGGAAGTGGTCTTCGGATCCCCGGATAACTTCCGAAGCGAGGAGTTAATCTTCGACATAGTTCCATTCCGCAGCGGCTATCATGCACTGCTCGGACGAACCGCGTTTGCTAAGTTCAATGCGGTGCCGCACTACGCATACCTCAAGCTCAAGATGCCAGGCCCTCGAGGAGTCATCACGGTCAACGGAAACACTGAACGCTCCCTCCGAACGGAGGAACACTCAGCGGCCCTCGCGGCAGAAGTGCAGAGCAGCCTCTTAAGGAAATTCTCGAGTCCGGCCGTTAAGATACCGGACACCGCCAAGCCCGCCCGGGGTAACCTACCAGAAGACCACCTGGCACGTTCCGAGCATGCGTAGCAATGCGGCCCCAACCCCAGCCCCTGCAAAATTGCAAAACCAGTACTTCGCATACATAATTACGCTCTGGAGATACCATAGGCATAGGGGGAGGGGCACGACCACGGCAGGCCCAGAGTGCGGCTCAACCACACCAGGGGCTCCCAAGTGTGTCATCCTTTTTCTTTCTTCTTTTTTTTATCCTCAGGATTCCATTTACCAAAGGCCCTGTCCGGCAGCAGACCTGCCGAACTCACGATGCAACATCCAGGAAAGGAGAAAAGCTACGACGAGTATCCAGGTGGTCTCCATTATGAGCATTATACATGTTTTATACACCATTCCGCAGGCTACCCCTGGAGGGGGACAAGCCAAATAGTTCCACCCCTTGCTCACCGCACTATTTGTATCATTCTGCATTCACAGCAGTATTATTTGAACAAACAATGCACCGCCTTTTGCCTATAATTGCATTCCTTTTTATATACATATGTTCATTTATGACATGATTGCATCCGTACACTTTGGTACGGCTGAATACACCAGGGGCTTAAGTTCCCCACATCATGGTGTGATAAGTCCGAATATTTTCACAAGTGCGGCACCCCAAACTTATAGCATTATATGCATCGGCTTTGAATCATGTCTTGGGTCAATAGTTGGGTTTGCCCGGCTCCCATGTTTTGGTACCTTACATTCCGTTATATCGGCTAAGGTAGCACTGGGAGAACCACTGCGATTGTGCCCCAGTTGAGCTGGGTGAGCACCTCAGTGGAGAAAGCTAAAACTGACCGTCATGATGAGGCGAGAGCCGGTCGCTGTTCGAGAGGTTTTTTCAAGTCCCTAAATACTTATGCTGCTTAGAGCGAGGAACCGACTTTGTCCGGCCCAGGCGTGGATAGCGCCCCAAATTCGGCCTTCCGAACACTAGGGGATTCGCCGAAATTTAAAATTATAGAATTCTATGGCTGAGTGAGAGTGTTCAAGCATTGTAAGTCTGGTTGCCTTGTTCGTTGTGTTGAACGCCTCCCTAGATGGACCCAAAAATGGGAACAAGAGCGCTCAAGTTTATCTCGAACACCCCAGCACTCGTGGCATGGGGGCTGAAGCCGATGACTTGCCATCTCTCAGATTTGATAAACGGCCGCACATAAGGTAATATTTTAAATTAACAGGCGTTGCTTAGCACATATGAACAAAGTTTTTAGCGCACAGGATAACAAAATGCGAGTCTACTCAAATATTACATCTTTGGAGCACTCACCCGCAATAATGCGGGCACCCTTCAGGACACCCTTATAATACATCTCGGGTGTGCGATACTCCTTGCCCGGTGGTGGTGCGTCCGTCACAAGCTTCTCAGCATCCATCTTGCCCCAGTGCACTTTAGCACGGGCAAGGGCCCGACGGGCACCTTCAATGCAGGCGGAGTGTTTGATGACTTCAACCAGGGGACACGCATCCACCAGCCGCCGCACCAGGCCGAAGTAGCTCCCAGGCATGGCCTCTTTGGGCCATAGCCGAACTATAAGGCCCTTCATGGCCTGTTCGGCCACCTTGTGGAGCTCGACCAGCTGCTTCAGCTGGTCGCTAAGGGGCACCGGATGTCCGGCCTCAGCATACTGAGACCAGACCACCTTCTCCGTCGAGCTCCCCTCCTCGGCTCTGTAGAAAGCGGCAGCGTCGGACACGCTGTGGGGCAGATCTGTGAACGCTCCTGGAGAGCTCCGAATTCGGGTAAGTAACAGGTAATTCACTTTTACATGCTTGCTTTGCATGAAGAATGCCTTACCCACCGCTATCTTCTTCAATTCCTCGATTTCCTGGAGGGCCTTGTCGGCTTCGGCCTTCGCGGCTTTGGCCCTCTCAAGAGCCGACGCAAGCTCGGACTCTCGAGTCTTCGAGTCACGCTCCAAATTCTCGTGTTTTTCCACGAGAGCCTGGAGCTCTTGTTGTACCTCCGCCACCCGCGCCTCCTGCTTCTCTCGCCCGGCGCGTTCTGCGGCCGCATTGCGTTCGGCAGCGAACACCGCCTCCTTCAGGGTCGCCACCTCGTTCGTAGCCCCTGGAGTACCCACGTTATCCTTGTCATTTCTCTTGCAACCAAATCCTTTTCTATAAGGTACAACTTTAATACGGTGTTACTCACCTTCCTTGTCCTCGAGCTGCTTCTTGGCACGGCCGAGCTCGCTCTCGGACCGCTCGAGGCTCTGCTTCGAGGTATTGACCTCCGCAGTCAGTGCGGCAGAGGTCAGCAGCGCAGCCTGCATTCCCATATTCACATATTTTTTAAGACTCCTGCGTATATATTTTTAGATCCTCAGTCCGGCTTTTCTTTCCGAACACCGAACCGAGCATCAGGGGCTACTGTCTATGCAGTATTATATTACACATCTTAAAACTCTTCCTCAAAGCCTGTTAGAAGGCTGCGGCAGGCTTCGGTCAGCCCGCTTTTGGCGAGCTGAACCTTCTGAATCACCGCACTCATGACAGTGCGGTGTTCTTCTTTGATGGATGCGCCATTGAGCGCCTCCAGCAAGTTATCCAGCGCCTCCGATTGGACGGAGGTCGTCGACGTCACGATCTTGGCCTTCTTACGAAGGGGCCGCACGCCGGACTCCGGAACCACTGAAGGTTCCGGTGCGGAGTCCGGTCTGAAGTCCGGGAGGTTGCCCTGCGGCACCTCAGGGGCCTCCTCTTCCTGGTGGGTCCCTTTCCGGGATCCCACCTCGCCGTCGTCAGCGTCGTGGGGGGAGGAGGCGGCCGGAAGTGAAGTGCTATTCACATCCGACGTGCCCAAGGACCCGCTCGACGAAGCGGGAAGATCATCCTTGGGAGGACTACAGGTTGTATGCGGCGTTAAAAGATGCTATGCGACAAAAACAAAATTATGAGTTATTCAGGAGTCCGGATACTTACGATCTCGCCAGGGGCTTGGCCCTTGAGGGCCACTCCTCGTCGCCGTCGCCGGCGTTGGCGGAGCAGTCCGGGGAAGGGTCCTTCCCTTCTTGGACCCTTCGGCCTCCCCAGTTGGGGAGGCCTTCTTCTTCTTCTCTCCCCCCGCTGGGGGAGAGGCCTCTTTCTTCTCCTCCTCGTCCTCGTGGGAGGAGTCCGCCTCGGAGTCATCGGACGATGAATCCGATAACACCTGGCGCCGGGAACTCCTCCGGATTCTCGTGGCCTTCTTCTTGGCCTTCTTCTCCGGCACCACGTAAAGTGCCGGGACCAGCAGCCCTGTTAGATGGGCATCCGCTGGGTCTTCTGGAAGGGGAGCCGGACAGTTAACCTGTCCGGACGTCTTCTGCCAGGCCTGTTAAAGGTATTGGGAGTTTAGATCCCGCATAGAGTCAGCAAGTGTCCCATAAAGGATAACATGGCTTACCTCGTCAGCTGGACGCTGCGAGCTGAATCCACGATCTTCAGTAGCGGATGCGGGGGCCTCGGCGCCCTTGAACAGCACCCTCCAGGCGTCTTCGTACGTAGTGTTGAAGAGGCTGCTCAGGGTTTGGTGCTGTGCCGGATCGAACTCCCACAAATTGAAGTCCTACTGTTGGCAGGGGAGAATCCGGCGGATGAGCATGACCTGGATCATGTTGACAAGCTTGAGCTTCTTGTTCACCAGGGTTTGGAGACAGGATTGGAGTCCAGTCAGCTCCTCCTAACTACCCCACAGCAGGCCCTTCTCTTTCCAGGAAGTGAGCCACATGGGGATGCCAGATCTGAATTCAGGGACCGCTGCCCATTCAGGGTCACGCGGCTCGGTGATGTGGAACCACCCCGATTGCCACCCTTTGATGGTTTCCACAAAGGCGCCCTTGAGCCAAGTGACGTCGGGCATCTTGCCCACCATGGCGCCTCCGCACTCCGCTCGGCTGCCCTTCACAACCTTCGGCTTGACATTGAAGGTCTTTAGCCACAAGCCGAAGTGGGGCTGGATGCAGAGGAAAGCCTCGCACACGACGATAAACACCGAGATGTTGAGGATGAAATTCAGGGCCAGATCATGGAAATCCATGCCGTAGTAGAACATGAGCCCCCGGACAAAGGGGTGGAGTGGGAAGCCCAGTCCGCGGAGGAAATGGGGAAGGAATACCACCCTCTCATGGGGCCCGGGGGTGGGTATGAGCTGCCCCTCGCCGAGGAGCCAGTACGCGATGTCACTGGACAGATATCCGGCGCTGAGCAGCTTCTTGATGTGCCCCTCCGTAACAGAGGAGACCATCCACTTGACTCCCGCTCCGGACATGGCTGGAGAAGGTTGAGGTGAGATGTGCGGACTTGTGCGCTGGAGCTCGAGTGCACGGAGATGGATAAGCAAAGGAGGAAGAAGGCGTAAGGTAAAAAGGTGGATCCTTATCCCCTTATATATGGGCGGATGAAACTATGCATCACCACCAGCCTGGTAAAACTCGCTTATCTCCCAAGCGCCACAATCAATGGCGCGGTTGGGTTACCCACGTCCATATTGATGAGAATCCCGGAATAAGGGGACACGATCTCTACTTCGACAAGACGTGCCAATGAAACCGCTTCGCTAAACGTGCTGAGGTGGAATAATAAAAACGATTCAAATAAAGGCTTGGTGGTGGTGTGACGTCACACCAAAAAATACATCAGCAGATTGAACTTGTGTAAATATTATTCTCGCTACGGTGGTATGTGGAATTTATTTTGCAGAGCCGGACACTATCCTGGCGTTCACAATCTTCTGCGAATTATTCGGAGGAGTAACCCGCCTTGCAATGCTGAAGAAAATATGCGCGCCGGACTCATCGTCAATGAACCCTGGTTCAGGGGCTACTGAGTGAGTCCTGGACTAGGGGGTGTCCGGATAGCCGGACTATCATCATTGGCCGGACTCTAAGACTATGAAGATACAAGATTGAAGACTTCGTCCCATGTCCGGATGGGACTTTCCTTGGCGTGGAAGGCAAGCTTGGCAATACGGATATGTAGATCTCCTACCATTATAACCGACTCTGTGTAACCCTAGCCCTCTCCGGTGTCTATATAAACCAGAGGGTTTTAGTCCATAGGACGAACAACAATCATACCATAGGCTAGCTTCTAGGGTTTAGCCTCCTTGATCTCATGGTAGATCTACTCTTGTAATACCCATATCATCAATATACATCAAGCAGGAGTAGGGTTTTACCTCCGTCGAGAGGGCCCGAACCTGGGTAAAAACATCGTGTCCCTTGTCTCCTGTTACCATCCGCCTAGACGCACAGTTCGGGACCCCCTACCCGAGATCCACCGGTTTTGACACAGACACCCTTCCTAGCAAACCCTTGCTTGGCTATGTTACCGCTTTGCTCAGCCCCTCTTATAGCGTTGTTAGTTGCAGGTGAAGTTGAAGATTGCTCCATGGTGGACAGGATTATGTTGGGATATCACAATATCTCTTATTTCATTAATGCATCTATATACTTGGTAAAGGGTGGAAGACTCGGCCTTATGCCTGGTGTTTTGTTCCACTCTTGCCGCCCTAGTTTTTGTCATATCGGTATTATGTTCCCGGATTTTGCGTCCCTAACGCGGTTGGGTGACTTATGGGACCCCCTTGACAGTTTGCTTTGAATAAAACTTCTGCAGCAAGGCCCAACCTTGGTTTTACCATTTGCCTCACCTAGCCCTTTTTCCCTTGGGTTTCCAGAGCCCGAGGGTCATCTTTATTTACCCCCCGGGCCAGTGCTCCTCCGAGTGTTGGTCCAAACTAGAGCCACTTGCAGCGCCACCTCAAGGAAACTTGAGGGATGGTTTTAGTTGTACGTAGTGTTCATCCGGTGTGCCCTGAGAACGAGATATGTGCAGCTCCTACCGGGATTTGTCGGCGCATCGGGCGGCTTTTCTGGTCTTGTTTTACCATTGTCGAAATGTCTTGTAAACCGGGATTCCGAGACTGATCGGGTCTTCCTGGGAGAAGGAATATCCTTCGTTGATCGCGAGAGCTTATCATGGGCTAAGTTGGGACACCCCTGCAGGGTATAAACTTTCGAGAGCCATGCCCGCGGTTATGTGGCAGATGGGAATTTGTTAATGTCCGGTTGTAGATAACTTGACACCAGATCCGAATTAAAACGCATCAATCGCGTGTGTAGCCGTGATGGTCTCTTCTCGGCGGAGTCCGGGAAGTGAACACGGTTTTGGGTTATGTTTGACGTAAGTAGGAGTTCAGGATCACCTCTTGATCATTACTAGTTGACGACCGTTCCTTTGCTCCTCTTCTCACTCTCATTTGCGTATGTTAGCCACCATATCATGCTTAGTCGCTGCTGCAACCTCACCACTTTACCCCTTCCTTTCTCTTTAAGATTTGCTAGTCTTGATACCCATGGTAATGGGATTGCTGTGTCCTCGTGGCTCACAGATTACTACAACAACAGTTGCAGGTACAGGTTATGTGATGATCATGACGCGAGAGCGATGTTTGCTTGTTTTGGAGTTCTTCTTCTGCTTCTTCTTCGATCAGGGGATAGGTTCCAGGTCGGGAGCCTAGGCTAGCAGGGTGGATGTCGTTTGAGTTTCTGTTTGCGTTTCATCCGTAGTCGGATGGTGCTCTTATGTAAGATGATGTTGTATTCGTGTGGCATTGTATGCCTTATGTATGTATCCCTATCTATTATGTAATGTTGATGTAATGATATCCACCTTGCAAAAGCGTCTTCAAGATGCGCTTCTATCCTTGGTGGGACCTTCGAGTTCCTTTAGGATAGGGTCGCATCTTGGGCGTGATAAGTTGGTATCAGAGAATCGACCGACCATAGGAGACCCCTTGATTGTTGGCCGTTGTTGAGTCTAGAAGAAAACTATTTTGAGTCTTAGGATTATATATATCGGAGAGTAGGATTATTTTTACTCCTCATCCCCCTTCGTCGCTCTGGTGAGGACTCCTGACGTAGATGTTTTGTCTTTCCTCTCCTCAAATTTCACGAAATTTTTTTAGGATCACGCGGGTATCTTGGAATCATTCCGATAGTCTTGTGACAAGAACATTGTTCTTGGTGCCTCCTGACATTTAGGGGTTGTGGCAGTGTCCCGGGGAGTTGAGCTCCGAGGTGTTGTTGTCATAATTTTATCGTTGCAGTTCTGGAATACCTGAGTTTTGCCGACATCGAAAATCTCTTTTATGCAGTTGTTGGTGAGATAACCTCGATGCCACCCAGTACTAGGGAGTTCCGGAGTATTGCCATAGTTCGTATAACGGATGCTTTTCGAAGGTTGAGGTACACGATTTCCGGAGTTTTCTTGGTTATGTGTTGACGGATGGATACAGCTGGATGTAGGGATTGTTAGTTTGAGTGAGATATTATGCTTCCCCTGTATCCCCAACACCAGATTGCATAACCAGAAAGTTTCGGGAGTTTTTTAGGTGGGAATTCAAGTAGATCCTAGAATATCTTTCCCACAGATGCATGATATGGGATTGGGTAAATCTCTATCGTATGTATTTGTTCCGACTTATTCTGCAAGCCAAATCCTTTGTTTTGTTTTATTTGTGGTATTCGAGTTGCTTCGATGTCAAGTGTTTAATCCATACCTTTCCCTAAACGGTGTTCTCATATTGCTACATGAATACTAATCCTTTTTTATCATTGAGGTTGTCATGTTAATTATTTTCCAACCGGTGCACTTCTCTTCGAGATGATCCGATCATTCTCTCCATCCGCAAGATCAATTCTAAGTTTTCTCAACGGTGTTTGTTTCGTTCATCCCAAGTTGTCTTTGTTTTTCCCCACCCTCCCACCCTTTTCTTCAAGGACTCATTTATTTTAATCAAGTATCCATTTATTCATGTGAAGTCACTTCACTCTTTTCAATCAATGTTCTGATCAGGTGATCCCTCGTGAAGATGCTCACGAGCTTCAAGTTCATCATCCTTTGTTCGTTTTCTTCTCCGGTGGATCCAATTCAAGCTTTCATTGTTGATCATATTCCTTTCCTCGTGTCAAATGCTTTCTCATGCCGGTGCACCTCTCAATCACTCACCTCTTGCTATTCATTTGTTCCAGAGTGTGGAAGATATCTCAGAAGATTTGTGTTTCCATTCTTAATCCGTTCAAGCTATTTGGAGATTGTTATCTCATTCAAGCCATTTAATTCAACGGGTGCAATCTCTCTTTAAAATCATTTTCAACGGTGTTTTCTTTTGAGTGGGCCCTAACCCACAGGTCTTTTCTCAGGATCTTACCTGACTCTCCTAATTATCAGGAGCCATTCGCAAATTCTTTTCCAAGTTTGACGTAAGAATTAATTCTCATCAGTCTTATTCCTTCTCCAAGATCGCTTTCTAATCATTTTCATTTTTGGCTCAATCTTTCCTCTTTTAATCCTTCCGGAGTGTCTCAACAATTTGGTGGTGTTTCTCCTTATCATTCTCGGATTTTGAAGACCGATTAAGATTTCCTCTTAAATCCTTACCCGTTCTTCCAGAGATTCATGGTTCTAGCTTCATGCCATCCTCATAATTGTTTTTGATTGTGACAATTCTTTTCTTACCATCCGGAGCATTTCATGAGTTGTTTCCTTTTCTTTCCTCCGAAGTCCATCATGTCATAATTTTTCATTCTCAGCGTGTAGCTATCATTCTCCAAATCTTATCGGTGAATCGTTCAAACACCCTCTAATCAGTTCATGATCTCTTCGTTCTCATGTATCTAAATCCCCTCAAGTATCTTCATTTGTTTTCCCATTCTTCCTGTTGATTTGTGCCTTTGCTATTTTCATTTTCAATTCTTACGGTGGTTCGTTCAAGATTTCTTTTCCTTCGTTATCATATTAATTCATTCGTTGTTTCCAAATCCCACCGGTGGTTCCATCAATACCTCCTCAAGTTTGCGCTATATCTCTCTTAATCCTTTCTATGGGAATAAGTAGTATGCCAAATCCATTGCTTGGCATCAATTTAATTTGATGAAGGATAAGCATACAATAAATCTTATTCTTATTTCCTCGAGGTGATTCAATTCTTTTATTTCCGAGATTGTTCATGATGAAGTAATTCTCGGTTCTAGTGTTTCATCTATTCTTTTTCCGGTGTTCCAAGTTTTCTCGGTTATATCATCGCGAAGCGCCATCGAAATCATTGCAAGGCTTCACCTTGTGTTTTCAACTTCTTTTTCTTCTCATCATCCTTTTATTACCGAAGTTCTTCATGGAGGCTCTACATGATGGTTCGTCAAGGATTCTTTTCATTCTTCAATTGTTCTTCAAGTTTTCTCTCGAAGTATGATCCACCAAGCTACACTCTAAAATAAACATGGTGCTCAACACATGTTTTGTTTTGAGGAGTTCAAGCATTATTCATCTTGCATCCGAAGTGCAATTCTTCCTACCTTATCTTTTGAGGCGGTGTTATGTCATTCTTGATAATTTTCCTTCGTGTTTCATGATTCACAAGTTTTCAAGACTGACATATTTAAATCCATCACTTTCTTTTCGTTCAAGAGATCTTTCCAACCAATCAATCTTTTCTTGGAGTTATATAGGGTTATATGTCATCTACAGCCTTCCCTAAGGAATGTAGCTATTTGTGGTGCTTATCAATGATCCAATTCTCTCCTTCCCATCTCGGTGAAGAAGTTTTTCATCTCTTTGGTGCTCTCAATCAAATCAATGGTTTCCATTAGTGGCCGGTTGTCACCTCATAGTCTTGAGATGTTTTCCATAAGCCCACTACAAGCTTATTTGTTTCGTTGTTGGTTTTCCAACAACTCCGTTATAACCTTCTTGGAAGGGTGCTTTCCAAGATCATTTGTGGCAGAAGTTGGCATTTTCTTTTCCATTCTTTTATTCCAATGATCTATCTTCTATTCTTTCTTCCGAAGGCATGGTGATGCTGCTCTCTTCACTCATCATCTCGAATTGTGAGGATCGTGTTCTTTTCGTGCTTATCCATTTAACCGGAGTGTCATGTCCTCTTTTCAAGTTCTTTTATCTTATCAAGTTTTGCCCCCTTCTCAACCGGAGTGCTGTCTGAAATCTTTCTTACCCCTTGTGCCATTCTTTCAATAGTTCCGGAGGCAGTGTGTTGTTGATTTCATCAAGTATCCTCTCATCTTATCAAGTTCATGTTCAATTCCTTCCATTTACAGTCAGAGTGTTGTCCAAATTATATCAATCTTATCCCTTCTCTATCTAGTTTTAACCGGAGTGGTTTCAATATCTATCTTATCACTAAACCTCTTGGTTCTCGTCGTATCCCTTGTTCCTCTTTTCTAACGTAGTGTTTTCAACTTTGTTCATCTTCGTTGTTTTCTTTCTTTCATTTTGCTCAACCTTTCAAGGTTCTTTGGTTTCACTCATTGGTCGAAGAAGCAACTTAGTTTACCTCTTATCTTCCTCTTCCCTTTGCCTCCGGTGCCATCCTAGATCTCGGGACGAGATCCTCTCGTAGTGGTGGAGTGTTGTAACGCCCCGGATACAACTTTCCATATTCGTAACTCCAACTCTTGCCTTTTCCGGAGATGCGATATGATATTCCCTTCATGATTGGGTTTTTGTCTTTTGTTTTGCATTTTGTTCATGGCGTGCATCTCATTGCATGGCATCATGTGCATTGCATCCGCATGTTTTCATAGAACTTGCATCCGCTCGTAGTTGTCGCGTCCCCCCTTGCTTTTGTTGACCGCCCCGAGACCAACCGTGTTTTCGTTTCCTTTTTGTCCGACCACCTAACCTCTCTTGCCAGCTCACAGCCCCCTCGCGCGCATGTCTGAAACTTCTCCCAAACCCGAACCGGTCTGTCGTTACCGATGGATCCGGATCATCCCCAAACATCTATAAAACATCTGCGCTTATTTGTTGGACTCCCCTAAGCCATTTATTCTGGACTGCCCGATCATGATCGGAGGATCCAAATCATCACCCATTTCGTATATATAGACACCTAACCCTAGATGCCGTCCCATCCATAAAATCCTCCCCTGCCCAGTCGGCCACCGCCACCCTCTTCCTTGGGATCGCTCCCGATCCGAAAATCCACCAGCCAACCACTTCTCCTCGATCCAAATCCTCCCCGACCAGTTTCCTTGTTTTCCGCGGATGCTCGCGCCACCACCTGATCCCTCCTGTCCAATCCCTGGGGTCCACCTCCGCCTGCCTGTGCCCGTGGGGCTTGCCTCGAGTGCTGCTGCAAGCAGCAGCGACTCCCTCGTCCCTGAGCGCAACTGTAGCCGGCGACCAGCAGCTCGCCGGAGCCAGCAGATGAGCGCCTCCCTTCTTCTCTGCTTCGTTTCTTCCCTTGCTCTCCCTATCCCCTGATCTCTCTCCCTTGCTCTTTCATACAGGAATTGTCCCGAGCACCATGGATAGGAGCCCCGCCATGGATCTCCAAGCCCGCTCGTATGTGTTGACCCGCAGTCCCCGCCGGAGCTGCTCCGTTCCTTGCACGAACCAGCAGGTCGTCCTCACCGCCCTGCTCCTTTCCCTCCTTCGCTGAGATCTCCTTGTCTCGCTGAACTCCCTCTCTCTTCTCTGTAACAGTGGTGCCTCCATCTTCCTCCCGGAGGAGGTGCTCGAGGAGAACGCCGCCCGCGGTGCCCCTATGTTCCCTGGCGCGCTCTTGTTACGCTGACGCCCTGCGCCGTCGTCCCCAAGCTCCGGTGTCCTCGCCTCGTTCGAGATCAGATCCGTCCGCGCCCAGGCTGGCTCTCCTTCGCCTTTGATTCGCACCGCCGCCCTGTTGCCATGGCCTCCCGATGCAGTTCAGGCCGCCTCCGCTCCTCCTTGCCTCGTCCGCGCCGATCCCCGTCTTCCTTCTCGTCGCGCCGTTCGCCAGTCCCGCCGCCACCCTGCCAAGTCCGTCTCGCCGGAGTCCTTCCCGTCGCCGGCCTCCGCCAAGCCCTCATCGCCGGCCTCCCCTGCTTCTGCGTGCGAGGAGACGACCAGCAGCCAAGCCGCATCGAGCGACGACCGCCTCGCTGCGTTGACCGCACCCTTCCTTCGCCTACGTGGACCGCAGCCACGCCTCCGGCCCAGTCGCGCCCCTTCAGCCACCCCAGCCCACCAGATCCGCTGGCCCAAGGCCCTCTGGTGAGCCTCAGCCCAGCCACTGTTGCCCTGTGCATTGTTAGGCCAATCAGTTTCGGCCCATAACCTGTTTTTTTTGTCCAGCGATTTTGCCATTTATCCAGAGAGTGCAGTTTTGCAAAAAAAAACCCGTCATGTTCATGCATTTAATAACTCAACAACCGTGCGTCGGATTAAAATGAATTATATATGTAAAATGCTTAGTATTTTGTGTAGATTAATAATTTGCCACTTTCATCCATGTTTAATATGTTTAAATTTGTTGTTTGTTTATTTTTGCATAAATGCCATGTTAAAATGATTTAATTCATAACTAAATAACCGTAGCTCCATTTTAAATAAACTTTATATGTATTTGGGGTGGAAAAATGCCTAATTTAACTTGGTGGCTTTGTTTTGCATGTTTAACAACTCTAAAATATGGTTTAGGGCAGAACAGTACCAAATTCGAAATATGCATATGGGTGTTTCCGAAATTGTTGTTTGTTGTTTCCGGCCTCATTTAAACTTGTCTAAATAGTTAGTTTACTTTTGTTACACCTCTTGCCATGTTTAACAACATTTAATATTGTTTGGTAGCTTAAACGAGATTAAACTAAATATGTCAATGTGGTGTTTCGTCAATATGCAACTCGTTGCATATTGAGCTCCACTTAACTTGTGGTATTGTTTGTTGCACTTTGCCATGCCATGCCTCATTAAACCAGACATGCATCATACTTGTTCGTGCATCATGCCATGTTTATGCTTGTGCATTTACCATGTTGTTTGTTTCTTTCCGGTGTTGCTTCTTAGTTCCGGTAATGTTGCGTTCGTGAGGATTCCTTCGACTACGTTGGTTCGTCTACTTCATGGACTCGTTCTTCTTCCTAGCGGGATTTCAGGCAAGATGACCATCACCTTGGATCTCATTACTATCATTGCTATGCTAGTTGCTTCGTTCTATCGTTTTGCTGCGCTACCTATCACTTGTTCTTCAAGCCTCCCCAAATTGCCATGTCAGCCTCTAACCTTTTCACCCTTCCTAGCAAACCCTTGCTTGGCTATGTTACCGCTTTAATCAGCCCCTCTTATAGCGTTGTTAGTTGCAGGTGAAGTTGAAGATTGCTCCATAGTGGACATGATTATGTTGGGATATCACACTATCTCTTATTTAATTAATGCATCTATATACTTGGTAAAGGGTGGAAGACTCGGCCATATGCGTGGTGTTTTGTTCCACTCTTGCCGCCCTAGTTTCTGTCATATCGATACTATGTTCCCAGATTTTGCGTCCCTAACGCGGTTGGGTGATTTATGGGACCCCCTTGACAGTTCGCTTTGAATAAAACTCCTCCAGCAAGGCCCAACCTTGGTTTTACCATTTGCCTCACCTAGCCCTTTTTCCCTTGGGTTTCCGGAGCCCGAGGGTCATCTTTATTTACTCCCCGGGCCAGTGCTCCTCCGAGTGTTTGTCCAAACTAGAGCCACTTGCAGCGCCACCTCGGGGAAACTTGAGGGATGGTTTTAGTTGTACGTAGTGTTCATCTGGTGTGCCCTGAGAACGAGATATGTGCAGCTCCTATCGGGATTTGTCGGCGCATCGGGCGGCTTTGCTGGTCTTGTTTTACCATTGTTGAAATGTCTTGTAAACCGGGATTCCGAGACTGATCGGGTCTTCCTGGGAGAAGGAATATCCTTCGTTGATCGCGAGAGCTTATCATGGGCTAAGTTGGGACACCCTTGCAGGGTATAAACTTTCGAGAGTCGTGCCCGCGGTTATGTGGCAAATGGGAATTTGTTAATGTCCGGTTGTAGATAACTTGACACCAGATCCGAATTAAAATGCATCAACCATGTGTGTAGCCGTGATGGTCTCTTCTCGGCGGAGTCTGGGAAGTGAACACATTTTGGGTTATGTTTGATGTAAGTAGGAGTTCAGGATCACCTCTTGATCATTACTAGTTGACGACCGTTCCTTTGCTCCTCTTCTCGCTCTCATTTGCGTATGTTAGCCACCATATCATGCTTAGCCGATGCTGCAACCTCACCACTTTACCCCTTCCTTTCTCTTTAAGCTTTGCTAGTCTTGATAACCATGGTAATGGGATTGCTGAGTCCTCGTGGCTCACAGATTACTACAACAATAGTTGCAGGTACAGGTTATGCGATGATCATGACGCGAGAGCGATGTTTGCTTGTTTTGGAGTTCTTCTTCTGCTTCTTCTTCGATAAGAGGATAGGTTCCAGGTCGGCATCCTGGGCTAGCAGGGTGGATGTCGTTTGAGTTTCTATTTGTGTTTGATCCATAGTCAGATGGTGCTTGTCACGCCCAAGATGCGACCCTATCCTAAAGGAACTCGAAGGTCCCACCAAGGATAGAAGCGCATCTTGAAGACGCTTTTGCAAGGTGGATATCATTACATCAACATTACATAATAGTGGGGATACATACAAGAGGCATACAACGTCACATGAATACAATATCATCATACAAGAGATCAACATCCGAGTACGAATGAATCATAAATAGAAACTCAAACAATATCCACCCTGCTAGCCCAGGCTGCCGACCTGGAACCTATCTCCTGATCAAAAAAGAAGCAGAAGAAGAACTCCAAAACAAGCAAGCATCGCTCTCGCGTCATAATCATCGCATAACCTGTACCTGCAGCTGTTGTTGTAGTAATCTGTGAGCCACGAGGGCTCAGCAATCCCATTACCATGGGTATCAAGACTAGCAAAGCTTAATGGGAAAGGAAGGGGTAAAGTGGTGAGGTTGCAGCAGCGACTAAGCATGATATGGTGGCTAACATACGCAAATGAGAGCGAGAAGAGAAGCAAAGGAACGGTCGTCAACTAGTAATGATCAAGAGGTGATCCTGAACACCTACTTACGTCAAACATAACACAGAAACCGTGTTCACTTCCCGGACTCCACCGAGAAGAGACCATCACGGCTACACACGCGGTTGATGCGTTTTAATTCGGATCTGGTGTCAAGTTATCTACAACCGGACATTAACAAATTCCCATCTGCCACATAACCGCGGGCACGGCTCTCGAAAGTTTATACCCTGCAGGGGTGTCCCAACTTAGCCCATGACAAGCTCTCGCAATCAACGAAGGAATAGACCTTCTCCCAGGAAGACCCGATGAGTCTCGGAATCCCGGTTTACAAGACATTTCGACAATGCTAAAACAAGACCAGCAAGACCGCCCGATGCGCCGAGAATCCCGATAGGAGCTGCACGTATCTCGTTCTCAGGGCAACACCGTATAAGTCAAGCTACGAGTAAAACCAGCCCTCGAGTTGCCACGAGGTGGCCCCGCAGGCTGCTCGGTTCGGACCAACACTTAGACAAGCACTGGCCCGGGGGGGCTATAATAAAGATGACCCTTGGGTTAATTACTCCCAAGGGAAAGGTAGGAGGTGGTGAGGCAAATGGTAAAACCAAGGTTGGGCCTTGCTGGACAAGTTTTATTCAAAGCGAACTGTAAGGGGGGTCCCATAAATCACCCGACCGCGTAAGGAACGCAAAATCCGGGAACATAACACCGGTATGACGGAAACTATAGCGGCAAGAGTGGAACAAAACACCAGGCATAAGGCCGAGCCTTCCACCCTTTACCAAGTATATAGATGCATTAATAATATAAGAGATATTGTGATATCCCAACCAAAATCCTGTTCACCATGGAGAAATCTTCAACTTCACCTGCAACTAGCAACGCTATAAGAGGGGCTGAGCAAAGCGGTAACATAGCCAAACAACGGTTTGCTAGGAAGGGTGTCAAAGGTTAGAGGTTCATGGCAATTTGGGAGGCTTGAAAAGCAAAAGATAGGTAACGCAGCATAGCGATAGAACGAAGCAACTAGCATAGCAATGATAGTAGTGAGATCCAGGGTAGCGGTCATCTTGCATGAAATCCTGCTAGGAAGAAGAACGAGTCCATGAGGAAGATGAAGCCACGAAGACGAACCACATGTAGACGAACGAATCCTCACGATCGCGACGAAACGGGGACTATCGAGAAGAAGCACACAACATGGTAAACACACCACACATGAACAAGACATGATGCACAACAAGCATGATGCATGACAAGGCTACATGAAGCTACTCATGGCAAGAGATGATGCATACAAGAGCAACACATCAAGGCAAGTTTAAATGAGGCCGGAAACAACATATAACAATTCCGGTAAGTCCTCATATGCAAATTTCGAAATTGGTCCAGATCTGAATAAACATTATGTTCAAGTTGTTAAACAGAAAGTTAAGATACACCAAGATGATCTACACGAAATTCTAGTCCAGTTACATATAAAGTTCATTAGATTCGGAGCTACGGTCTAGAAGATATGAGCAGAACAAGTTAAACACGGCATTGATGCAAAATGCATACAAACATCAAGCAAACACACCAAAACAAGGATGCAACAAGGTGATATGGAACTACATGCAAAATCAAGCAAGTTTCATATAGAGCACACTCAAAACGGAGCAACGGTTCAACACATGCACTCTATACAAGTCATAACAACAATCTGTCCATAACAGCAACTAGGCATCTTGCAAGCATCAAAACAACATGCTACAGCACCCCAACATAATAACAAAAGGCATGGGCATGAAGTACAGGTAAAGCATAACAAAACATGAACACTGAGATATCTCCAGAAATCACTAGAACATGCTCAAAAGGACATGGTAAGATTGCAAATAATAACAGTTTCAGACTTAGCAGAAATAACATCAGGTTGCAATGTTTAGAGCTATCAAACAACATGTTACAGGAACATATCATGGCAAACAAAGGCATGGCATGAATCTACTAAAAGCATAGATCAAAAGTCCCTTACTGACCATGAGCCAAAAAGGATCAGAAGATATGATGGCACCCATGTAAACATGGCAAGTTATATTACCGATTCATACATGGCAGGAACAACAATAAGTAGGCATGTTGGTGAGCTTGAACCACTCACTACAGAGCAATACATGGCATGGCAAGGCAACCAACAGTAAGAAGACATGTTTATGAAGCTAATAATGCAAGAACAAGATCATAGGGTGCATGGATCAGTAGGAAACAATCATGAAAACATTGAACTTCATGTTAACAGGCTGACAGCAACATTATCAAGCAACTATGGAGCAAGATATGAACAATCTATAGCAAGCTATAAATGCAACCAGGGGCATGGATGGATAGGGCATAACATGTAGATCAAAACATGTTTATAGGACATCTCCAGATTATGCACGAAATGACTAGTAGAAGCATGTTAACATAGCAACAAAATATAACAGAATTTGTCAGAAAAATAGCAACGCAACTACCCTCCTTAGCAAGCTTGATACACTCAGCACACAACTCACAAAAATACATGCTTGGCAGCCCTGGAAAGATGGCATGGCATAGATCAACATACATGTAGACATCAACCTCATAGGATGCACACATCAATCATGGCAAAAATGACAAATGAGCAAGTTATAACAGTTTCAGCAGATCAACATCAACATACACTCTTCCAACAGCATTTCGGGCATCAATATGAGCTCAAATGAAAATGATGCAATGGAATGAAATGAAGTACTCGTCGAGTCGAACAATTCGACATATTATACGCACGAAACGGAGCTACGGATGCAGAGATACAGCAGGTCAAACATGGCATGATTATGCAATAATTTTAGGACTTAGGCAAAAATTATACCCTCCGAAACTGGACAAGGTCGTGCGGGACGGAGAGATCCGGTTCGGGCGCGGGGTGTTTGGATGCCGGGATGGGTGGATCTGGTCCATCTTCCCGGATCCGGCTCCGGCGAAGCTCCGGCGACGACAGGGACGATGGGGAGGCGTGGGGCCGGCGAGGGGCGGCACCGGACGAGGGGAGGCGCGGCGCGGAGCTCCTCCGGCGAGCTCCGGCGGCCAGAGACGAACCGCAGGGGCTCAGGGCGAGGCGGCCCGGCGCGGTTCGCGGCGAGGGCGCCGGTCGCCGGCGAGGCGAGCGGTGGCGGCGCGGGAAGGCGCGGAGGCGCGCAACGGCAGCGGCCGAGGGAGTTCGGCACGGGGCGGCGGCGCGGGGAGGCGCACTGGCGAGGCGCGGCGGCGGGGCTGCGCGGTGCGGCCGCGGGGTCACAGGCGGCGGCGCGGCCTCCGAAGATGGTTGGACGGCGACCAGAGCGGGCGGAACGGCGGCGGCGGTGGCGGACCGCGCAGCGGGCGGCGGCGGCGAAGCGCGGGGGGCGACGCGGGAGGCGCCGTGGCGGCTGGCGATTGGTACGGGGAGGTGGTGGACATGTCCGGCGGCGGGATGGACATGTCCGGCGCGCGGAGGGGGAGGTTGGCTAGGGTTTGGACCCGAAAATTTGAAGGGGGAGGTGTTTATATAGGTAGAAGGAGCTAGGAGAGTCCAAATGAGGATCGGTTTTTGGCCACGCGATCGTGATCGAACGACCGAGAGCATGGAGGGGAGCTTGCTGGGTTTTGGGCCACTTTGGAAGGGGTGTTGGGCTGCAACAAAAGAGGCCTTTACGGTTACCCGGTTAACCGTTGGAGTATCAAACGACCTCCAAATGGCACGAAACTTGACAGGCGGTCTACCGGTGCTATACCAAGGCCGCTTGGCAAACCTCGGTCCATTCCGAGAAAGTTTAACACCCACTCACAACAGGAGACAAAAGGGGGACGCCGGGGGACATAGGAGTGTCGGATTGCAAAACGGACAATGGGGAAAATGCTCGGATGCATGAGACGAACATGTATGCAAATGCGATGCACATGATGACATGATATGAAATGCAGATGATGACATAGCAAAATGCAACACGCAAGCAAATGACATGGCAACGACGGCGAATAACTGGCAGACACCTGGCGCATCAAAACCGGGGCGTTACAGTGCTCTTATGTAAGATGATGTTGTATTCGTGTGGCATTGTATGCCTTATGTATGTATCCCTATCTATTATGTAATGTTGATGTAATGATATCCACCTTGCAAAAGCGTCTTCAAGATGCGCTTCTATCCTTGGTGGGACCTTCGAGTTCCTTTAGGATAGGGTCACATCTTGGGCGTGACATTTTCTTTGGGTGTGTCCACCATGTATATATCATATGATGAGGTGGTTGTCTAGCGCCCTGTGGGCGGTGGTTCCAGTTCTTCTCTAGCATCGTCATTCATACCATCGATGTTTTCAGAGTCAAAATCAAGCATGTTGGTTGAGTCGTCGACAGTGGCTATTAAGTGGGTGGTGGGTGGGAGACGAATTTCTTCGTCGTCCGCTTCCCACTCCAGCCGGACATAGTTCGGCCAAGAGTCTCTTGACATGGAGAGAGATTTTAATGAGCTTAGCACGTCGCCCAAGGGCGAGTGCTGAAAGATATCCGTGGAGCTAAACTCCATGACCGGTGCCCAGTCAGGTCCGATGGGCACGGATGCACGCGGTTCCAAGCCCCTGGTCAGAGACGAGTCCGAGGGTCCGATGACACAGACCTCGTTGGGGGTGAAATTTTTGTTCGGCTCTATCGCTGATGAGTGTGTGGCCTCCATGGCGGGGTCTAGCCACCCGTCCTAGGATGGCATGATCTGTTCTGGATCTAAGGCCAAGGTAGCTGTAGGTGCGTTCTCCTGAACACCGTCTGATGGCAGATCTAAGTCATGCTCATCGTGAATGTTCGACAGACCTATCATGGGCTCGAATCCATTGAAGGTCAAGTCTCCACGGATGTCGGCGGTATAGTTCAGGCTTCCAAACCTGACCTGATGGCCAGGGGCGTAGCTATCGATCTGCTCCAGATGGCCAAGCGAGTTAGCCCACAGTGCGAAGCCGCCGAATACGAAGATCTGTCCGGGGAGGGAAAACTCACCCTGGATCGCATCGTTGTGGATGATTGAAGGAGCCATCAAGCCTTATCGTGACGACACAGTGGAACTTTCAATGAAAGCACCAATGTCAGTGTCAAAACCGGTGGATCTCGGGTAGGGGGTCCCGAACTGTGCGTCTAAGGCTAATGGTAACAGGAGGCCAGGGACAAAATGTTTACCCAGGTTCGGGCCCTCTCTATGGAGGTAATACCCTACTTCCTGCTTGATTGATCTTGATGATATGAGTATTACAAGAGTTGATATACCACGAGATCGTAGAGGCTAAACCCTAGAAGCTAGCCTATGATTATGATTGTTGTTCTACGGACTAAACCCTCCGGTTTATATAAATACCAGAGGGAGCTAGGGTTACACAGAGTCGGTTACAGAGAAGGGAATCTGCATATCTCAATTGCCAAGCTTGCCTTCCACGCAAAGGAGGGTCCCACCCGGACACGGGACGAAGTCTTCAATCTTGTATCTTCATAGTCCAACAGTCCGGCCAAAGTATATAGTCCGGCTGTCCGAGGAGCCCCTAATCCAGGATTCCCTCAGGCATCGCTACTTCAGCGGCCTCTGCAGCGTCCCGATACATCTTATCCATGCATATCATCGCGTCTTTCTTATCTGATGGAATGGAAACGACGCCCATTGGGCCTGGCATCTTCAAGGTATTGTAGGCATAGTGGGATGCCGCCATGAACTTGGCTAGGGCAGAGCGCCCAAGGATTCCATTGTATGGCAGCGGGAGGTCAACCACATCAAACACAATCTTCTTGGTCCGGTAGTTCAACTCACCCCCAAATGTCATTGGCAAAGTGATCTTTCCCTTAGGACAGCTCCTGCCGGGATTAGCTCCTTGAAACGTGCCAGTGGCCTTAAGCTCTTCTTCTACTATCTGAAGCTTGCTGAGAACATGTGGGAGATCGGATTCAACCCAACCCCGCCATCAACTAACATCTTTGTGACCTTGAGGTTGCGAATTGTTCGGGCGACCAACAACGGCATGCACCCTACCGCAGTGGTGCACTCAGGGTGATCCTCCTCCTCACAGATGATGGGCATGCGTGACCATTTGAGTGGTTTCGTGAAGTTTCCACTGGCTCCATGACATTGACTTCACGTGCCCACTGTTTAAGTTGGCGGTGAGAGGAGTGCAAAGATGCACCCCCATAAATGGACAGGGTGTCCGTGGCCTTCTGGAATTCCTGCTCACTGGTTTCTTCTTCATCCCCTTCATCACTTCCATCATCATTATCCTCTTTCTCTCTGCCCCTGGTGGGTTTCCCTTGGTTGCGAGGAGCCTTGCCGGGGCGATTTACTTCATCGCCCCGACCCTTATCGCTCGTACTATTCTGACCTCTTTCCTTATAGCACTTCTCATACTCAGCCCTCTGCTTCTTCACGAGCTGCTCAAATTGATGACATTCCTAGAGATTGTGGCCCTTGGTCTGATGGATCTTGCAGTACGGCCCATAACTTTTCCCAGCTTTCTCGGCAGCCACGACCTCCCGGCAGTGAGCACGCGAGGCAACTTCCCTGCCGAGGGCTTCATCTTTTGCCTTCTTGCAAATACTAGGTGTGCCCAATCCCTCAATAGTCAATGCTGCATTATCCTTGCACTTCTTGTTGCGCTTCTTATTCTTCTTCTTTTGGCTGGTGGTCTCATCGTCATTTTGTGAGTCGATGTCGACGCAATCCTCCTCTCCGGGAAGTTTCCTCCCTTCCTCCACCCAAGCACATTTGTCAACCAAGGTGTACATCTCCTTCACAGTCTTGGGAAGCTTGACGTTCATCTTGGAACATATACTTTGATTGTGCACATTAGACTGAAAGGCGGCTATCACAGCTGACGGGTGGATGTCTGGGATATTCATGGACTCTGCTGAACCTTTGCAAGTACTTCCATAGAATTTCTCCTTCTTTTTGCTCGAGGAGCTGCAAATCGCTGGGCCGCCCTGGTTCTTGATGGCCTCCCGTAAAGGGGCCAATGAACTCATGGCACAGGTCAGCCCAGGACGAGATGGAGTACTCCGGCAAATGCATCAACCAAGATCTCACATTAGACTTAAGTGCCAAAGGGAAATAATTAGCGAATACCTTCTCATATGTTTCTCCGGCAGCCTAAACAGCGATGGTGTAGATGCTCAAGAACTCTACCGGGTTTAATCTTCCATCATACTTCTCAGGTATCTCTGGCTTGAACGTGCGAGCGGACGTAGAACGGACTTGCAATAGCTCACTGTTGAAGGCAGGGCACCCGACCTCGAAAGGTAGGTACCCGCCATCTCTGAGCATGGGCTTGTCGATGTTGAGATCATCATACCCGTTCGGTTGGCGGTGGTCGTCGCGGCGCCGCATGATGACTACACGTGCGGCTTCCCTCCGCCTATCCTTCGGGGCTCGCCGTGGTTCTTGCCGTGCTCGAGGATCAAAGGAAGCCATCCACACATTGTTCTCCTCTTGCATACATGGCTCCCGTACAGCCTGCCTATGTGGGGACTGCACCGTGGGGGCACCCCCTTCCGTGCGGCTAGCCGCACGAGCTATTACCGCCGCCTGGGGAGGCCAAGGCGGGCCAGCTTGCTGTGAGCCCCCGGCCTCGGCGAAGCCAATCAGACTCTGACTAGTAGCTCTCCATTCATCGATCTGATCGATGCTGGAGGGAACCTCAATAGCAACTGGGCCCGCGCCATGGCCTCGGAGGCGGTGCTTGGCATGGGCGAGGATGATGAAGACTGTTCCGTCTCTCGGCTCCTGATGGCGCTGGTGGCGACCGTGTCGTGTCCTCACTGCCGTGAGCCAGCCGCCTGGATTGCATGGTCACGCAGCAGAGGCGCTTGAGGGCTAGCGGCCCCATTGGGCACAATAGCTGGGTTGACTTGTTCTGTAGGCGGCGCGTGCCTCGCGGACTTACCCGTGGCGGGGCCGGTCAGTGGGTTGCGATTTGCCTCAGAACGCGCCGCCACTATGGTTGTGCCCTTCGGTGAGGAGAGAGAGTGCAGGTATAGTAATTCCCCCACCCGTACTTCGAGGAGCGTGGCCATTAGGATCTTGTTGATGCTGTCCTTCCCCGGCGCTTCTTTCTTCTGCTTCGACCGTGGGGATGGTGGTGACAACGCCTCCTATGTCGACCTCGCCTCCTGCGACGTCCACGTCTTCACACGCCCCCTCATTTCCCGTGAAATTGAAAGTTGCGGGCGGCGGAGCCCTTGAGGAGGATGGGTGATTCGCAACTCCGAGCTTCTTCTTAGGCCCATAGTCAACAGCGCCACCGACGACGATGACGCGCTGCTCATGCTTTCGGGTTCGCCCAAGTGATCCCCCTACCTGGCGCACCAAAGATGTCGTTGGGAACCACAGACACCTATGGGGCTATGAGCCCCTTTCTGGTTCGGCGGGGGATGTCACATTGCACAAAGAGCGGAGGAGCGTGAGAGAGCACGACAGAGATCACACGGCCAGTTTTTACCCAGGTTCGGGCCGCCGCGAGGCGTAAAACCCTACTCCTGCTTTGGTGGATTGATGGTGGTGGAAAAGCGCAGTGCTCTTGCCTGGCAAGGTTGCCTTGGGACGATAGCTACTACGCGCGTATGAGTGTACAAGGGTCCAAATCCTTTCTATGGTTGCCGTGGGCCTCCTTTTATAGATCAAGTGGTCACCACAGTGGCAAAATTAGTCATTACGCACTGATTAGATAGCAAACAGTTCTATCATACCTAACTTTCTAGGCTTGCAGAGCGCATTAAATGCGTCGCTCAGTGTCACATCATAGCTTGCCTAGCAGGCTCTTCTGGGCCGTTTTGCCAGCTTGGCGCCTGCTTGCTAGACACGTCGTAGGACGGGTGTTGCTTGTAGGTATTTTCTGTAGAAGGTGGCTAACATGTGGCATATAGCAGCCACTTACTCACCTTAGAGCCTGAAAACCGCACTGATCGATGACGTACGTCGTGGTGAGGTGGCGCGGTGGAGTGGTTTTGTCTCCGTTGGTCCTGGCAGGCCTGCTGGGACGATTCGGGGTGGCTCGCTTCTTGGGATAACCTTGCCTTTGCCGCGCTCGCCTGCCTGGCAGGGGAGGTTTTTCCCTTAGCAATATCTTGCCCCTCTGGCTAGTTTTGGCCTTCTTGATCTGTGCTTGGTTCCTTCAAGGGAATTGATCCATCTTGCTTGACTTGATCATGGTGTTGTGAACTTATCCTCGTGCCTATGCACACTCTAGGCAATCGACCCAGGGTTTGTTGCACCGACACCGAGATTCGAGGACCTATGTGCTAAAGCCATCCTTGGTGGGGAGAAGGGAGATGATCTCCCCAAGGATGGCTTCCGAGAGATCGCTGATGCGGTTCGCCTAAAATTCTACGGGGTCCTTGGATCCAGGGTGTGTGGCCGCTTTTTCCCATGCTGCCGGGTGCAGGATCTATAACCAGCGGCGCCGTGGCCGGAACTTCATTAGTGTACATACCAATCTGAGAGGGGGGAATTGGCACAAAGATATATGTAGGACATTCAAAATCAAATCTCGGGAACTAGAAGAATTGTTTGGCACAAACATATGTGTAGGACATTCAAAATCAATTATAGGATCTGGAAGAAAAGAAATGGCACAAATATATGTACGACATTCAAAATCAATTCTCAAGATTTGGCTACGAATTATTATCAAGGAAATAGTTACTATTACAAGATGCTTCCATGATAGGATCTACATCGTGTCCATGGGCATGAACACAAAGTTTCAAGGTCGACTCCCAATTCCTATATGCATAACCTTCCATTCACCTCTCGTATTTCGAAAATGACATTAGTTGTTGAAACTTTTACCTGGTGCAATTCCAGATAAGTATGACCCGTGAAATCTTTCGGGTTCACACAGATTAGGGAAGGCGTTGGTTCAACCCATTAGGGCATCTTAGGAACATATACCACAAACTTCAGATTAAATAATAAAAGCTCGAAGGTAGAGTCCGGTTATCAAAGCAGACGATAGGATTTACCAATGGCATAATGTAATAGGGGAAGAATTTCTCGAGGTTTTTGTATACAAAGGACACTGTCGGATGAAAATTCAACAAAGGATCTGACGGTCCATAATGGAGCTGATGTGAGCATTGGCACACAACCAGTAGAAGAAACAATGCAAAGGCATTGAATTATAGAAACAACTGACTAAATCAAAGCTTAGATGCAAAGAAATTATGATTTCCAATTCAAGGGATCAGAGCAACGCTCTGATTAGGATTGGATAAGTTGAATAGCCTTAGGGGTACAATTGACGATGATTTGATTAGTTGATAACCAGCTCCAGTTCAAAATGACGTCTGAGCCGGAAGGATGAATCATAGGATCTGATTGAGGATTGCGAGCATTCGCAAATTATTGAATCAATGGACTCAAAATGATAGTGATAAAGTATACTAAATGAATATTGTTGGTCTTAAGGAACGCAACCAAATTGCAAGCGCACAATTGCAGAGCAATAGCGGGCAGAGGATTACCGGAAGATCAGATAACATCTCAATGTATCTTGTTAATCATATGAACAATGAGGGAAGAACGGATACTCGGTAAGGGTGAGGAATTATTCGTAGGGGGTATTTAGGTGGCAAAGAACTACAAGGCAGTAAGCTCAAGGATTCTTAAAAGGTTTGGAGAATAATTCGATGCATCCTGTAATAACAAGAGCAACTTGGAATGAAAGTAAGACGACAGGTGCATGTAATTATCCATAGGGATAATAGTTGTAGGGAATTGCAAAAGCAACGGGAACAAGGTCTCGAGTGAACACTGGAGAGTATCTTCCGAATCTTCTGGTGTAGTTGGCGATCATCTGGACTGAAAGGGCTCTGTGGGAGAAAGTATTATCGAGAACCTAGGGTCAGAGTTAGTAAAATAGTTTAACCCGAATAGAAGAGATGTCAGAGGCCCAGAGTATAGGTCGAGGAAAAAAAGAACCTAATACCACCCAAATGGCGACGTGGGCCCGTAAGACACACATCCATGTTAGTAAAAGTTTTGTAATGTCTGGACTCGACTTCGGCCAAGGAGTTGGAAAGGGGGATTTTTACAGGCAGTCGGCTCTGATACCAACTTGTGATGCCCTACCTTTTCAATCGCATACTAATCATGCTCGCAAATGTGTACGATCAAGATCAAGGACTCACGGGAAGATATCACAACACAACACTAAAAGTAAAATAAGTCATACCAGCATCATATTACAAGCTAGGGGCCTCGAGGGCTCGAATACAAGTGCTCTAACATAAACAAGTCAGCGAAAGCAACAATATCTGAGTACAGACATAAGTTAAACAAGTTGCCATAAGATGGCTAGCACAAATTGGGATACAGATCGAAAGTGGTGCAGGCCTCCTACCTGGGTTCCTCCTAAACTACTCCTGGTTGTCGTCAGCGGCCTGCACGTAGTAGTAGGCACCTCCGGTGTAGTAGGGGTCATCGTCGACAGTGGCGTCTGGCTCCTGGGCTCCATCATCTGGTTGCGACATCCGGGAAGAAGAGGAAAAGAGGAAAAGAGGGAGCAAAGCAACCATGAGTACTCATCCAAAGTACTTGCAAGCAAGGATCTACACTACATATGCATGGGTATATGTGTAAAGAGGCAATATCGGTGGACTGAACTGCAGAATGCCAGAATAAGAGGGGGATAGCTAGTCCTGTCGAAGACTACGCTCTTGGCAACTTCCATCTTGCAGCATGTAGAAGAGAGTAGATGGTAAGTTCACCAAGTATCATCACATAGCATAATCCTACCCGGTGATCCTCCCCTCGTTGCCCTGTGGGAAAGCGATCACCGGGTTGTCTCTGGAACTTGTCTGGGTGTGTTTTATTAAGTATCTGGTTCTAGTTGTCATAAGATCAAGGTACAACTCCGCGTCATCCTTTTACCGAGGGACACAGCTATTCGAATAGATAAACTTCCCTGCAGGGGTGCACCACATAAGCTCAATCCTCTTTGGTCGGACACACTTTCCTGGGTCATGCCCGGCCTCGGAAGATCAACACGTCACCACCCTACCTAGGGATAACAGAGAGGTCAGCACACCGGTCTAAATCCTATGCGCGCAGGGGTCTGGGCCCAGCGCCCATTGCACACCTGCACGTCGCGTACGCAGCCGGTGAGCAGAGCTAGCAACCTCTATTACAAAGGGAGTTTCGTTACGCTGTCCAACCCAGCGCGTGCCGCTCAGTCGCTGACGTCAAGAAGGCTTCGACTGGTACCAGGACGTCGAGTGCCCATAACTGTTCCCGCGTAGTTGGTTAGTGCGTATAGGCCAGTGGCCAGATTCAGATCAAATACAAAGATCTCGTTAAGCGTGTTATTTTGAAGTAACCGCGGACGCCGACCTGGGCCAGGCCCACCTCTCGCCAAGGTGGTCTCAACCTGTCCTGTCACTCTGCCACAACATAACAGTCAGGGGCCATTGGGAATCCAGGCCCACCTCTACCAGGATGAAGCCACCTGTCCTTCCAACCCCCACATCGGAATTACTTGCGGGTACTCTACGAGCCAACCCGACTTTAATCACCACCTGAATAGTATATATGTATAGTAAGTACCCGTGATCACTTCCCAGGTGATCACGGCCCGATAGTATAGCATGGCAGACGAACAAGAATGTAGGGCCACCGATGATAAACTAGCATCCTATACTAAGCATTTAGGATTGCAGGTATGGTATCAACAACTGTAGCAACAATGATAGGCTATGCAACAGAATAGGATTAACCGAAACAGTAACATGCTACACTACTCTAATGCAAGCAGTAGAGGGAAGAATAGGCGATATCTGGTGATCAGGGGGGGCTTGCCTGGAAGCTCAGCTGAGAAGGATGGATCGTCAACATCGTAGTCATACTGGGTAGCAACGGTGTCGGTCTCGGTGTCTAATGAGAGCAGAGGGGGAAGAAACAATAAATATAATTCAAACATATGCATGATGATGCATGACATGACAATGAGTGGTGCTAGGTGTGCCCTAACGCGGTAGTAGGTGATACCGGCGAAGGGGGAACATACAGGAAAGTATTCCCGGTGTTTCGCTTTTTCGGACAGATGAACCGGAGGGGGAAAGTTGCGTGTTTTCTAAGCTAGGGATGTCTCGCGGACAAACGGGCTGCGTATCCGGATTCGTCCCGTCATTCTGAGCAACTTTCATGTACCAAGTTTTCCCATCTGAGTTACGGTTTATTTTATATTACTTTAAAAAGGATTTTATCATTTTCTAGAATTAATAGAATTAATTTAATTAGACAAGGTAATTATGACATCAGCATGACGTCAGCAGTCAGCGTTGACCGTTGACCTGGTCAACCTGTCAAGTGGGACCCACTTGTGAGGACTCTTTAGCTAATTAACAGTAGTTAATTAGGTTAATTAGTTATTAGGTTAATTAATCTGTCTTAATTAAGTTAATTATTTATTTAACTAGTTAATTAATTAATTAACTATTTATTTTTAAATTCTCTTTTTTATAATTTCGTTCTGGGGGCTGGGCCCCCATGTCATAGGCACAGGGGGCCTTAGCGGGTTAGCGGGTAGGAGGGCGACAGGCGCCAGGATCGGGTGCAGTCCGGTTGGCCCTGGGCGCCGGCCGGGACGAAGGAGGTCGCCGGCCAGGGCAGCCGGAGTGGACGAGGGGCGGCACCGACGCGACCTGGCGTGGTGGAGTCTAGGCGGGAGGCGGGGCGACAGGGGGGCGCGGTGTGTCGGGGTGGAGGCGGCGTGGTTCAGGCAACGGTGCGAGGGAAGCCGCGGCATCAGCAGGGGAGGAGGCGCGTGCCGGGGTAGGAGGGGCCGCCAGCGCGGACAGGGTGCAGCCCCTGAGTGGGGCGAGGAGGGAGCGGCGCGGCGGCATGCAGTAGGTGGAGGAGCGGCGAGGCAGTTGGGGCCGCGGGCGCGCAAGCGGCCAGGAGCAGCAAGCGGTTACAGGCGGACGAGGCAAGGCGCGGCACGGCCATGGGCGCAGGCATGCATGGGGTGCGTGGGGCGAGCGGCCAGCGCGACGAGCGCGGCGGTGGGCGCGCGGTCGCATAGGCGGAGGCGATGCGGGCGATGCCGAGGAGTGGTGGCCGTGAGCCATGCATGCGCGCGGGCACGTCAGCGCGGTCGACGGGCGCGCGGGGATTGCGTGGGTGAGGCACAGGCAAGCGTGGCCGGAGCGCGAGCTCTATCGCTCGACCATGGTGACCGACAGAGGGAAGGGGAAGGAAGTCGAGGCTCACGTGGGGGTTTGCAGGGCACGGGGCAGTGGGGGTCGAGGAGGAGGACGGAGACGACGCGTCGGAGGGAAGGAGGCGACGAGGTCCGGCAGTGTCAGGGGCGACTTCGGGCGACAACGAGGTCCGGCGACGGCGGCATGCTGGCGCCGGGGACGTGGTCGCCCCGATCCCGATATGGATCGGGGGAGAAGCGAACGGGTGGGGGAAGTGGGGTGTCGGTGGTTAGGGTTACGGTCGGGGGGGCGTTATGGGGGAAGTGGGTGGCCGGTTGGGCTAGCCAGGCAGCCTGGTGGCCTGCTGGGCCGAAGCCCAGTGAGGGGGGGACGGGTTCCTTTCCTTTTTTTTGTTTTCTTTTACTTTTTATTATTTTTCTTTTCTGTTTTCCTTTAGCTCCTAATTATTTTAGTTTTAATAAAATAATAAAGTGGCACCTAAATTGATGTCACAAATTATGTCACAACCACAAAAAGTTCATCCCAAAATAATACAGTTTAGTATTTTACAAAATATAAAAGGCATTTAATTAATGGTTTTAGCTACTGATGTAATTAGTTTAGTGCATTTAAACATTTTATAAAGACTTGGTTCCTCCACCAATATATCTTATGAATTATTTGTAACAATAAGAACATTTTAGTTATGAATTTTGAAAACTTTAATTGTTTGACTTGTTTTTGAATTTGGATTTTGAATTGGTTTTGAACTAATACGAGATTAGCAACAGTAACTGAGGTGGCGTGGCATCATTACAAGAGGTTCACTATAGCTTAATTATCCGTGCGTCAAATCTGTGCCCTTCGGCGAGGAGAGATGGTGGAGGTAAAGTAATTTCCCCACCCGTACCTCGAGGAGCGTGGCCATTAGGATCTTGTTGATGTTGTCCTTCCCCGGTGCTTCTTGCTTCTGCTTCGGTCGTGGGGATGGTGGTGACAACACCTCCTGCGTTGACCTCGCCTCCTGCGACGTCCACGTCTTCACGCGCCCCCCTCATTTCCCGCGATGTTCGCGGTTGCGAGTGGCGGAGCCCTTGAGGAGGACGGGTGATTCGCAACTCAGGGCTTCTTCTTAGGTGCCATAGTCAACAGCGCCGCCAATGAGGATGACGCACTGCTCATGCACTCGGGTTCGCCCAAGTGATCCCCCTACCTAGCGCGCCAAAGATGTCGTTGGGAACCACAGACACCTATGGGGCTATGAGCCCCTTTCTGGTTCGGCGGGGGGATGGCACATTGCACAAAGAGCAGAGGAGCGTGAGAGAGTACGACAGAGATCACACGGGCATTTTTTACCCAGGTTCGGGCCGCCACGAGGCGTAAAACCCTACTCCTGCTTTGGTGGGTTGATGGTGGTGGAAAAGCACAGTGCTCTTGCCCGGCAGGGTTGCCTTGCGACGATAGAGACTATGCGCGTATGAGTGTACAAGGGTCCAAATCCTTTCTATGGTTGCGGTGGGCCTCTGTTTATACATCAAGTGTTCACCACAGTGGCAAAATCAGTCATTACGCACTGATTAGATAGCAAACAGTTCTATCATACCTAACTCTATAGGCTTGCAGAGCGCATTAAATGCACCGCTCAGTGTCACATCACAGCTTGCCTAGCAGGCTCTTCTGGGCTGTTTCACCAGCTTGGCGCCTGCTTGCTCGACATGTCGTAGGACGGGTCTCGCTTGTAGGTATTTTCTGTAGAAGGTGGCTACCATGTGGCATATAGCAGCCACTTAGTCACCTTAGAGCTTGAAACCGCACTGATCGACGACGTACGTCGTGGTGAGGTGGCACGGTGGAGTGGTTTTGTCTCCGTTGGTCTTGGCAGGCTTGCCGGGATGATTCGGGGTGGCTCGCTTCTGGGGATAACCTTGCCTTCTCCAGGCTCGCCTGCCCGGTAGGGGACGTTTTTCCCTTAGCAATATCTTGCCCCTCTGGCTAGTCTTGGCATTCTTGATCTGTGCTTGGTTCCTTCAAGGGAATTGATCCATCTTGCTTGACTTTATCATGGTGTTGTGAACTTTTCCTCGTGCCTATGCACAATCTGGGCAATGGACACAGGGTTTGTTGCACCGACACTGAGATTCGAGGACCTGTGTGCTGAAGCCATCCTTGGTTAGAAGAGAGATGATCTCCCCAAGGATGGCTTCCGAGAGATCGCTGATGCGCTCCGCCTAAAATTCTACGGGTTCCTTGGATCCAGGGTGCGTGGCCGCTTTTTCTCATGATGTCGGGTGCAGGATCTACAACCGGCGGCGTCGTGGCCAGAGCTTCATCAGTGTACATACCAATCTGGGAGGGGGGAATTGGCACAAACATATAAGTAGGACATTCAAAATCAAATCTCAGGAACTAGAAGAATTTTTTTGGCACAAACATATGTGTAGGACATTCAAAATCAATTCTAAGATCTGGACGAAAAGAAATGGCACAAATATATGTACGACATTCAAAATCAGTTATCAAGATTTGGCTACGAATTATTAGCATGAACGGTAACCCTACTCAGATTATTAGCAAAATATCATCTGTACAGAACAAACAATTAATCACTAACCATTACGGATACCATTCAAACAATCAATACACTACATGGATCTAATGAATCTTAATATGATTACATGGACAGGCAGAACATATTTTCCGTCGGAGTCCGAGTCATTGTTGGAGTATCTGTGGACCTCCGGCTCTGGAGGGGATGCACGACGGCGCTGACGAATTCAAGGTCGTGTTGTTGCCCCTGTTAGACCTTGTTGGCAGCGACCGCAACCTCTATGCCCAGCTTCATGCGTTCCGCGGGTGCTTCACCAGGCTAGGCATCACCACTCCCTCTGATGGCGCGCTTCGGTGGCATCCTAATACACTCCAAGTGGTAGTGACCGCTATAGCAGGAGTTGTGGCCGCCTATTATGACCAGTGGCTCGCACCCGCCATTAAAATGGAGTAGTGGGAGCGAGGTGGGTGGCTGTGAAAAGGCTGGCGCGCTTCCTGGTGAAACTGCATAGCGAACTACTAGCATGCCTATCGTAATTTCACACAATTACTAGCACGCCCCCTGGTGACACTACGCAGCGAACACGAGCATGCCTCCTGGTCTGCCTGCGTGGCGGACTGCTCGCATGCGTCCTGTCAACTCACGCTTGCTTGTATGACACATGTGGGACATGTGGCAGCACATATTATATTTTTTTCCTTTTTGATGATTAATTATGCCGCTTTATTGCTTAACTGAAGCACGACACATACATTGTTGGTCTAACACCCACGGTTCGAGTAGATAAGCCATTTGCGATATTAGTTGCTAATTATTAATAGTTTCCTGTCTGTAAGAAGATTATTTCAAAACTAGTCTCAAATTGAAATAAAAAATATCATAGTCTATTAGTGTCCATATGATACCATGATAAGTTTCATGAATTTCAACTTAGTTTTGGATTTACTGGATTTTAGAATCAAGATTCTCGATGTTTGAAATTTCTCGCATGGGGACAAACATGTACCCAGGGACACATACAAACATGATTTTCCAATCCATTTTGGTGCACTATCATCAGTCTCATGTAGCTCAAATTGGATTCTTGCACATTAAATCACTAGGAAATCAATCAATGTATAAAAATGCCCGAATGATCTCTAGTTTTCTTTATCAATTTTTGCTACACTCCTTTGTCACATGTTTGCTACAGAAAAAGTTTGACATGCCTCTTTGGGCTCCATGCAGGTGGTGATCCTAGGACACTCAGTCGCGTGTGATACTCTCTGTGGGCTCGCGAGGTCATTGTCCATCACTATGACCTACAATGAGAGAGGTTAATTTGACCAACAAGGATGGTTAATTTTTGGTTTGTGTTACGTACAGTAGGAGTATGTATATAGTACGCATCAAAGAGGGTGGGGGCAGTATATACGATGCATCATATTGGACAGTCACTCGCATGCGACGCTTCCATCCGTGGGCCTGCGAGGTCATCCTCCATCACTTTGACCCGACGAGAGAGGTTAATTTGACCAACATGGAGGTTTCTTTTTGGTTTCTGTTATGGTAGGAGTATATAGTACATGTCGAAGAGGGGTAGAGGGCTAGCACATACTACACACGCGTCAAGAACCTCTCTCTGTGTGGGGACTTTTCAGTTTCCGAGGCAGGTGCCACATCGAAGTTGTGCATATTGGGTATTCAAACATCACAAACACCTCTTTGGGCCACATGCAGATGGTGGTTGTCACTCACTCGCCTCCAAAGCTTCCCTCCGTGGGTCCGTGAGGTCATCGTCGATCACTAATTTGACCCAACAAGAGAGGTAAATTTGACGAACAAGGAGGATTATTTTCAGGTTGTGTTACGATAGGAGTATATATTATGCGTCGAAGAGGGGGGGGACATATACTATGCGTCATGAACCTCGATCCGTGTGGGGACTTTAAGGTTTTCGAGGAAAGTGCCACATCAAAGTTGTGCATATTAGGTATTCAAACATCACAAGCACACATCTCCATAGATATGTTTGGCCGACATGCAAGCGATGGAGGTTGTCATCTCACTCACGTGGTTTTCGGTGAGATGCTTTGTCCATATGTGTGCTCGCTTGGTCGATCACTTTGATCAACAGAGGTAGAGGTTAATTTTACATACAATTACGAGGGGATTATTTTTTTCATCTTATGTACAGGTCATGCTGTTAGATCACGTAATATACTTTGAGCGCATGTGTATGCAAGAATCCCTCCCACTGGATCGAAGTGGGCAAGGTGGAGCACGCGACGCGTCACGAACCTCGCTGTGTGTGTGTGTGTGTGTGTGTGTGTGTGTGTGTGTGTGTGAGCAGAGGATTTGGGGTGCGTGTGGAGGGGGGCAAGGTGGTGTTGAGGAAATGTTGCAGCTACTAAAATTTTTACAAGGTGGGAGTAAAATGCTGGGGCTACTGGAAATTTGGATCAAGGGAATGAAGCAGAGCAGGAGTAACAAAAATCCCCTACGACAAGAGTAAAACGAAAAGAGGAGATCACGAGACACTTATCTTTTTTCAATCTTAAATCTGTAGGCACTTGCCAAATTTTAGTTCAGATAATGTAATATCTTGAATCCATGTTTGTATCCTGTAAGGTTCATACTAGTTTGAAGCATATAAATGAAGAAGATAAACCTTGTCGGGGACTTGTCCATGTATATGGCCATGGAGAGGTGGAATGCATCTATATTTAAAATAAACGAGTTTCGCCGGTAGGCTATCCTGCCGGTACCCTCTATTTGGCTTTCGGGGAGCTATGCTTTCCTGGCACAAATCATAATGACGAAGCAGCCCCCCGCCAACTTTTCTTCATCGAAGGCCACTACGACCATCCTAACCGAAGCAATGTTCGAGTCAAAGGATGGGAGCACCTAAGTCTCAAAAAGTGGCGAGGTTTTCCTATGCACAAGTTTACACTTACAAAACATGTATGGATAAGATATATAACTTATCTGTTTGGCCAGCCGGAGATCGCAATGCTGGCTTGTCTTCTCATCTCCTCTTGGGGATTGAATCCACGGCACGAGCCTGTAGATTATGTAGATGAAAATGATGCTAGATGGAACCTTATCTATATGAGGATGCAATGCTCATGATATGCTTATGCATGCATGCACCTTGTCGGGGACCCCCTGCGCTTCGTTTATTTCTCTGTTGCTCAGGGTCTGTGCCTGGCTTTGTACAAGGGGTTACATGCAACTGAGGCAAGGCCTGTAAAAAAGGGTGGCTGTTGGGCAGGGCCCCACAGCCGCTCCATATGGGTAGAACTTGCGGAGATGCTCAATATTCCATGATTTTTCCAATTTAATGCCATCTTCGGTCTCCAGACGGACTGCGCCAGGTCTGGTGACTCGTACTACCCGGTAAGGGCCTTCCCACTTTGGCATCAACTTGTGTGCATCCTTGTAGACTGAACGCGCCTAAGGCCGCCTTCCTCAAAACACTGGGCAAGAACCTCTGCCGCTATGATAGCGATGCAGGGCTTGCTGATAACATGCAGCACGCGTAGCAGCTCAGAGATAGTTCTCCTCGAGTAGCATAGCGTCGTCATGCCGGTGCTTATATTGCGCTACTTCATCGTAGGCAAGCACTAGAGGGGACCTGTAAATGAGTTCCAAGGGGATAACTGCTTTTGCCCCATAGACTAGAGAGAAGGGAGTCTATCCGGTAGCTCGATTTGGTGTCGTTCTGAGGGACCAAAGAACCACCGGAAGATCATTGATCCATCACCTACCACACTTTTGCAGCTTATCAAATGTTCTTGTCTTGAGTCCGCATAGCACTTCAACATTTGCCCTCTCAGCTTGTCCATTTCTTTTGGGATGTGCAACAGAGGCAAATAAGACCTTGCTTCTGAGGGCATGAACATATTGCATGAAGGTGCGAGTTGCGTGCCGTTTGTTAGTGATCATCTAGGCAGGAACCCCGAAGCGGCACACAAAATCTTTCAAGAACTTGATAGCTGACTGAGTAGTCACCTTTCTCACGGCGGCTACTTCCGGCCACATTGTAAACTTGTCGATTGCAACGAACAAGAATTCAAAGCCCCCGGTAGCTCGCAAGCCTCCTTGATCCTCTCCCGAGAAGGTGCTCGCCCAGAGCTCCGCATCCCCGCCTCCGTCCGGCCAGCCACGTCGCCCGCGCGCCCAGCAGATGAGCTCTGTCCCTACTGCTTTTCCTTCTTCCCCTGCTCCTCCCGCCTCCACTAATCTCTCTCTACCTCATTTTCTTTCATCGAGCAGGAGCGCCATGGATGGCCGCCTGTGGATGCCGCCTCCTGCTGCTGTCGACCCCGCTCACCCAGGAGCTTCCCTCGCCATGGCTGCAACCTGAGTCCTCCTTCCTTGCTCGATATGGACCAGGAGGGTCTCGAGCATCTCCACCGCCGCCTCCTCTCTGTTCCCCACCAAGCCATGGTGCTCGAGGACTCCCATGCCTTGCCTCGCGTATCCCCGTTGCTGTCCAACCTCGCCAGTCGGCCATCGAAGTCGTCGCCCCGGCCAACTTGCGCGACCTCCTCCCTCGTCCTCGCCTACGATGGAGACGAGCAACCGAAGCCGCATGCCCAGTTCCCCTGCATCACGCGAGTCCCCGACGTCGAGCTATCACTCGCCTCCAAGCCGCCGTCACGCCCAAGATCCTTCACCCGTGCTGTCGTTTCCCGGATCCGGCGCCGGCCGACCAGATCTGCCCGTTCTGGCCAGCTCCCGCCGAACCCATCACGAGGACCCCTTCCCTCGTCTTCTAGATCGCCATGGATGTGTTGATGTTTCTATTCTTCAGAAACGTTTTTGTTCTTCAGAAATGAACAACAGCAACTCGAGCCGCTCGCCCCCTTTGCTTCGCACGCTGGACCGCCAAGCCCCTCCTGCGCGCCAAGGCCCAGCGCCTTCGCCAGGCTCAGCCTGCGCCCCACGACCTGCCTCCACCTCCTCACCGACGGAACGAAGCCCATGGGTGAGCAGCTCCCCCAACCGAGTAGTTTTTTTAGGTTCTGCAAATTTGTCCAGGATTTACAATTTTACAGAAAACCCCCTCTTGTTCATGCATATAATAACTCCTCAACCGTGCATCAGATTAAAACAAACTATGTATGTTAAATGCTTCGAATTTCATCTAGTTTCACAATAATCAACTTTCATCCATGTTTCAAATGTTTAAACTTGCTGTTTGTTTAAATTTGCATAAATGCCATGCTAAAATGATTTATTTCATAACTAAATAACCGTAGCTCCAAATTAAATATTCTTTATATGTAAATGGGGTAGAAAAATGCATATATTAACGTGACGCCCTTACTTTGCATGTTTAACAACTCTAAAATATGGAATTAGGTAGAAGATACCAAATCCAAAGTATGCACATGGGGATTTTCCGGAATTGTTGTTTGTTATTTCCGGCCTCATTTAAATTGCCTAGATAGGTAGTTTTGTTTTGCTTCAGCTCTTTCCATATTAACCAACATTTAATCTTGTCTTGTTCATAAACGAGAGTTAACTAAATACTTGGATGTGTTGATTCATCAATATGCAACTCGTTGCATATTGAGCTCCACTTAATTTGTAGTGTTGTTTGTGGCACTTTGCCATGCCATGAATCATTAAACTGGACATGCATCATACTTTTTTGTGCATCATGCCATGTGTATGTGATGGTTGTTTACTATGTTGTTTGCTTATTTTCGGTATTGCTTCTTTGTTCCGGTAACATTGCGATTGTGAGGATTCGTTCGACTACGCTCGTTCATCTTCTTCATTGACTTATTCTTCTTCCTAGCAGGGTGGATGTCATTTGAGTTTCTATTTGTGTTTCATCCATAGTCGGATGTTGCTCTTGTGTTTGATGTTGTTGTATTCATGTGGCATTGTATGCCTTTTGTATGTATCCCCAACTATTATGAAATGGTACGATGTAATGATATCCACCTTGTAAAAGCGTCTCCAATATGCGCTTCTATCCTTTGTGGGACCTTTGAGTTCCTTTAGGATAGGGTCGCATATTGGGTGTGACAAGTTGGTATCAGAGCCTTACCGACCTTAGGAGCCCCCTTGATTGATTGAAGCGCTACCGTTGTTGAGTCTAGAAGAAAACTATTTTGAGTCTAGTTATATATCGGAGAGTAGGAATTCTTTTACTCCGTATCCCCTTCGTCGCTCTGGTAAGGACTCCTGATGTAGGTGTTTTCCCCACTCGTCTATCCTTTTTCACTCATTTTTTTAGGATCACGCGGATATCTTGGGATTGTTCCGATATTATTGTGACCAGAAAATTGTTCTTGGTGCCTCGTGCCATTTAGGGGTTGTGGAAGTGTCCTTGGTAGTTGAGCCCCGAGGTGTTGTCGTCACAATTTTATCGTTGTAGTTCCGGTATACCTGAGCTCACCGACATCGAAAATCTCTTGTATGGAGTTAGTGGTGAGATATCCTTGACGCCACCCAGTACTAGGGAGGGAGTTCGGGAGTATTGCCACAGCTCGTATATCGGATGCTTTTCGAAGGTCAAGGTACACGATTTCCGGAGTTTTCTTGGTTATGTGTTGACGGATGGATACTGTTGGAGTGTAGGATTTGTTAGTTGTGTGAGATATTTGTGCCTCCCTATATCCACCACACCAGATTGCATAACCAGAAAGTTTTGGGAGTTAATAGGTGGGAATTCAAGTAGTTACCCAGGATTTGTTTCCTTCAGATGTATGATTTGAGATTGGGGTCCAACGTCTAGTGGTTCACTTTTCATGGTCGATTTACAATGGTCGCGAGGCGTCTTAAAGAATCCTTGGCTATGCTGATTCGGGGACGTCTCATTTGTCATTCATGACGTCCGCTGTATGTCGTGCCCGTGGGGCCTCATCACGAACACTTTGGGCGAAATCTCTATCATATGTTTGTTTCTGGCTTATTTTGCAAGCCAAATATTTTGTTTTGTTTTGAGTTGTGGTATTCAAGTTGCTTCGAAGTCAAGTGCTGATTCCACACCTTTCCTAAGCGGTGTTCTCATACTGCTATGTGAATACTAATCCTTCTTGATCATCGAGATTGTCTTGACAATTATTTTCCAATCGGTGTGCTTCTCTTCAAGATAATCCTATCCTTTCAATATTTCCTAGATCAATTCTCACTTCTTCGCAAGGTGTTTGTTTCATCCGTCCCTAAGTTGCCTTTGTTTTTTTCCCACCATCCCACCCTCTACTTCAAAGACTCATATATCTTAATCAAGTATCCATTTTATCTATGTGAAGTCTCTTCATTCTTTTCAATCAATGTTCTTACCCGGTGATTATCATGAAGATGCTAAGGAAGCTTCAATTTCATCATTCTTCCTTCTCTTTCCTTCTCTGGTGGATTCAATGCAAGATTTCGGTATTGATCATATCCCTTTCGTCCTTTCATATGCTTTCTCATGCCGGTGCACCTCTTATTTATTCACGTCTCTCTATTCATAACCAGAGTGCTGAACATATCTCAGAAGGCTCGTCTTTTCATTCAAGATTTGTTCCTTCTATTTCGAGGTTGTATTCATTCAAGCCATTTAAATCAACCGGTGCAATCTCTCTTTCAAGCAATCTTTTCCAATGGTGTTTTCCTTTGAATGGGCCCAACCCACAGGTCTTTTCCTAGGATCTTACCTGGCTCTTCTAATTTTCTGGAGTTATTCTCAGATTCTTTGCAAGTTTGACGTAAGAATGAATTTTCATCAGTCATATGCCCTCTCTAAGATCGCTTTCAAATTCTTTTCATCGTTGGTTCAACCTTTTAATTCTTCATTCCGAAGTGCCTCAACAATTCATAGTGGGGTTTCTCATCGACATTCTCAGCTTTTGTAGATTGAAGAAGTGGTTCTCTTAAATCCTTGTATGTTCTCTTGAAGATATGTCATGCAAGTTGGATGCCATCCTCTCATACTTATTTTCGATTATGAGAATTCTTTTCGCCCATCCGATACATTTCAGGAGTTGATTTCCTTTCTTGATCATCTAAAGGCCATCATTTCTTAATATTACTCATTCTTGGCCTTTAGCTCTCGTTCCCAATTCTTTTGGTGCATCGTTCAAGTATTCTCTAATCAGCTCGTGATCTCTTCATTCTCACATATCTAAATCCCCTCAATTATCTTCATACACTTTCTAATTCTTCCCGGTGATTTGTTCCCTTGCTTCATTCGTTTCCAATTCTTATGGTGGTTTCGTTCATGATTCCTCTTCCTTTGTTATCATATACATTTATTTGTTGTTTCCAAATCCTACCGGTAGTTCGTTGAAGGCCTTCTCCAAGTTTGCGCTATATCACTCCCAAATCCTTCTCAACGAGAATAAGCAGTATGACAAATCTGTTGCTTGTCATCAATTTAAGTTGATGAAGGATAAGCATACAGTAAATCTTATTCTTGTTTCCTTGAGGTGATTCAATTCTTCCGGAGTACATTCATGGTATCAATTCTCGATTCAAGTTGCTCACCTTTCTTTTTCGGAGTTCCAAGTTTTCCTGGATGTCTCGTCGCGAACCTTCATCTAAATCATTGCAGGCTTCATCTTGTTCTTTTCAACTTTGCTTTGGTTTGATCATTCTTTTATTATCGGAGTTCTCACGAAGGCTCAACATGGTGGTTCATCAAGGAGTTAATTTATTCTCGATGTGTTCTTCAAGATTCTTGTTGAAGGAGTTCAAGCATTCTTTATCTTGCATTCCGAAGTGCAATTGTTTCTACCTTATCTTTTGAGATGGTGTTATGTCATTCTTGACAATTTTCCTTTGTGTTACAAGGTTCACAAGTTGTTAAGAATGAGATATTTAAACCCGTCATTTTCTCTTCGTCCAGGAGATCCTTTGCAACCCGTCAATCTCTTCATTGGAGTTATCTTGGGTTATATTTCACCTAAAGCCTTCCCTAAGGAATGTTGCTATTTGTGGTTCTTATCAATGATCTAAACTTTCTCCATATCCTTCTCGGTGAAAGAGGCTTTCATCTTTTCGTTGATCTCATCAAATTAATTGATTCCGTTAGTGGCTGGTTTTCACCTCAAATGTTGGGATGTTTTCCATAAGCCCACAACAAGCGTGTTCTTTTCGTTGTTGATTTTCCAACAACTCCGTTCAACCCTTCTTCGTAAGGATGTTCTCAAATTCATTTATAGTAGAAGATGTTGTTCTTCTTTGTTCTTTTCACTCCATTATTCCTTCCGGATGCAGTGTGTTCTGGATTCCATCAAGTATCATCCAATCTTCTCAAGTTCATGTTAATTCCTTCCATTGTCAGTCAGAGTGCTGTCGGAAATATTTCATTCTTATTCCCTCAATATTTTGTTTTAACCGGAGTGGTTTCAATGTCTATCTTCATTCTTGCTGTATTCCTTGTTACTCTTGTCCAACGAATTGTTTGCAGTCTCATTCATCTCTGTTGTATTCATTCTTTCAAGTTGTTCAACCTCTCAAGGTTCTTTGGTTTCACTCGTTTGTCATAGAAGCAACTTTGTTTTACCTCTTCCTTTTCCGCTTCTCTTTGGTGCCATCCCTAGGATCTTGGGTCGAGATCCTCTATTATTGTGGGAGAGTTGTAACGCCCCGAGACTGACGCTTCAGAAGACTTCCAGCTATTCCGAGTTTCGCCGCGTGTTTTCTTTTTTCTTGTTGCATTTCATCATGGCATCATGTGCATTGCATCCGCATGTTTTCATAAAACTCACAGCCGTTCGCAGTTGCTCCTTCTCTCTTCGCCACCGTTGTCATTTTGTCAGGCCCCTTGTCCTCATTGAACTCTCTCAGATCACCTCGTGTGCGTGTCCGAAGCTCCCCCTAACCCGAACCACTCTATCATTACCGATGTGTCTAGATCATTCTCAAACATCCCAAAAATATCTTCGGTTACCTATTTGGACTCCCTAACCTATTTATTCTCGACCGTCTGATTTAATCAGAGGGTCCAAATCTATCTAAACCTCCCTTTCCGTGTATATAGACCAACTTCATATCAAATGTAGACTAACCCTAAAATTTAGGAGGTTTGTCCCTCCACCGCCTCCACCCGGTCTCCATCCACACAGCGGGATCTCCATCCCACCAACCACCATCGCTCTCCACTACTACTCCTCAATCCAGAGGCCCGCAGCCCCCCTCGATCCACTCCACGCCGACTCTCATCGCCGTGCTCCCATGCTTCCGAAGCCCCTCCTCCTCCCTCTTTGATCCGAGAGGAGTGGAGCTTCTCCGCGCCATCTTCGTCAAGCACCAGGAGCTCGAGCACCGGCCTTCCGCGCCCGACCTCATCCCCGACCTCGCAAGACTCCTTGATCCTCTCCCGAGCAGGTGCTCGCCCGGAGCCCCGCGTCCCCGCGTCCGTCCGGCCAGCCACATCGCCGGCGTGCCCAGCAGATGAGCTCCGTCCCTGCTACTTTTCCTTCTTCCCCTGCTCCTCCCGCCTCCGCTAATCTCTCTCTCCCTCGTTTTCTTTCACCTAGCAGGAGCACCATGGATGGCCGCCCGTGGATGGCGCCTCCTGCTGCTGTCGACCCCGCTCACCCAGGAGCTTCCCATGCCATGGTTACAACCCGAGTCCTCCTTCCTCGCTGATCTGGACCAGGAGGGTCCCGAGCATCTCCACCGCCGCCTCCTCTCTGTTCCCCACCAAGCCATGGTGCCCGAGGCCTCGCGTCTCCCCGTTGCTGTCCGACCTTGCCAGCCTGCCATCGGAGTCGCCGCCCCGGCCACCTCGCGCGACCTCCTGCCTCGTCCTCGTCTGCGAGGGAGACGAGCGACCGAAGCAGCGCGACCAGTTCCCCTGCATCGCGTGAGTCCCCTGCGTTGAGTTGTCGCTCGCCTTCAAGCCGCCGTCACGCCCAAGCTCCTCCATCCACCCTGCTGTTTCCCGGATCCAGCGCCGGCCGACTGGATCCGCCCTTTCTGGTCGGTTCCCGCCGACCCCATCGCCAGGACCCCTTCCGTCGTCATCTACATCGCCATGGATGTGCCGATGTTTCTATTCTTCAGAAACGTTTTTTTTAAGACAGAATTCTAGTACGATTACTCGCTGGCCATATCACCATCAACAGCGTCTAGTACAGGTTGCGGAAAGTGGCCAAGCCAGGTCTCATAGCAGCCACTCTCCATACACACTCCACTCGCAGCTAATATATGTGCTGCTTTATTACAATCACGGCTACAATGATCCACACTTACAACATTCAGACCTACATACATCTTAAACTTCACATCTGTAAACAAAGTGCCTAAAGCTGAAAGATCATAGTTGCTACTTGTTATTGCTTCCTTCAGCGTTGTGGAATCTGTTTCAAATATCACTTGTTGGCAGCCCAAATGAGTAGCAGTAATAGTTGCTTGCTGAAGGGCCAAAGCTTCAGCATGCAATGGACTGGAGACATGACTCAGTTTCCCTGCACCTGCCGCTAGGAGCGTTCCTTGGTCATTCCTGATGGTGAAACCCTAGCCTCCTGATTGTGTATCTTCAATAAAGGATCCATCCGTGTTTATCTTGAGAATTCCCATCGGAGGTGGCTTCCACTTATGTTCCTCTTGCTTGCTCATCTCTTCCTCCTTCATCTTGTCCTTCATGCACATGTTTAGATGAGAGTCAATTGAGGATGATACTTCCTGTATACTTCTAGTGGGTTCATCCTTATTAGCTTTATTTCTTTCATGCCACCATAACCATAAAAGTAAGCAAACTTTCAAGCACTCGGTTTTCGTTAAAGTGAAAATGTTTTCGAAAACTTCCTTTGGGTCATGACATTCGACTAGCTTTAGTCTGATGTGTTCAAGTTGGAACGCTCTCCAGAGGCTTTTAACTCTTTTGCATTTAAAAAATAGGTGGCCTCCATCCTCATCCAATCTATAACAAAGAGGGCACCTAGTATCAACAAGAATACCTTTTCCATGAAGTTTCATTCACAAGGGAAGGCTGTACGTTGCAACTCTCCATAAGAAGTGCAGTACTTTGTTTGGTAGAGGGATCGCCCATAACTTCTTCCATTTGAAGTTTAAGATTTCCCCTTCTGCAGTGAAAGAAGAAGTTAGCCCTATACAGAATCTCTAGCTGCACTATCTACAGCCACCTTATAAGCTGATTTAACAGAAAATGATCCTTTTTTATCATAATGCCATGCGATGAAATCACCTGTATCTTCTTGAATGGGTATTCGCATGATGAGGTTTGCATCCTCAGCCGAGAAGGTCTGTTGTACCAGCTGCATATCCCATTGGTTTGTTATCGAATTGATCAAATCAGCTACTTTGTCCACCAGATGGTTACCTTTTGGTGTATTGGGCCTCCTTGTGCTTCCTCTAGGAATCCACGGATCAGTCCATATTTTGATCCTTTCCCCGTTTCCCACTCTCCATATTATCCCTTTCTTCAGCAATTGTATGCCTTTTATTATGCTTCGCCAAGTATAGGAAATACCTGCACAAGGAATAGCCTCAAGCATTGATCCATTTGGGAAATATCTGGCAGCCAGCACTTGGGAGCACAAGGAATGGGGGTTCTGTAGGATTCTCCATGCTTGTCTAGCCAACATAGCTAGATTGAAATAGTGTAGATTCCGAAAACCCAAACCTCCATCTGTTTTCAGCTTTGATAGCTTTTCCCAACTAATCCAGTGGATTTTATTGGTCTTGTCCATTTGGCTCCACCAATAGCGTCCTATGAGAGCACTTAGGTCATTGCATAAGGTCTTAGTCAGGTCCAAGCACCCCATTGCATACACTGGAATTGCCTGTGTTGCAGCTTTTATCAATATTTCTTTCCCTGCTTTTGACAACAATTTCTCCTTCCATCCCTGTATCTTTTTCCAGACCTTCTCTCGAATATACCTAAAATTCTTTGCTTTTCCTTTACCAATATATGTAGGAAGGCCTAAGTATTTTTCGGTTAAGCCCTCCACATTGATGCCCATGATCCTCTTCATATTGTTTTTCCGTCCCTCATCTGTGTTTTTGCTAAAGAATATTGATGATTTGTCCTTGTTTATCATTTGCCCTGAGCACTGTTCATATGTACTTAATATCCTGTTTATCTCTTGTGCTGCTCCCTCACTTGCCTCCATTAACAATAATGAGTCATCCACAAAGAGGAGGTGGCTAACACTAGGAGCATTTTTGCATATTCTTATGCCTTTGAGCCTTCCATTTGCTTCAGCTTCATTTAACATTACGGAGAAACCTTCAGCGCAAAACAAAAACAGGTATGGGGATAAAGGATCTCCTTGGCGTAGTCCCCTCTGAGGTACGATCACATCAGTTTTGCCCTGGTTTACCTTAATTTGGTATTTTACACTAGTTATGCACTTCATTATCAGCTTGACCCAGACCCTTCTAAATCCTAGTTTTATCATCATGTCTTCAAGAAACTTCCATTCTACTCTATCATATGCTTTGCTCATGTCCAGTTTTAATGCAGAAACACCTTTTGGTCTAGATCTTCTTCTCTTAATAAAGTGTGTTAATTCATAAGCAAGCAAAATGTTATCGGAAATCATTCAGCCTGGTACAAATGCGCTTTAATTTGGAGAGATGATGTCAAGTAAGATAAGTTTGAGTCTTTTTGCAATTACCTTTGATACCACTTTATATAAGACGTTGCAGAGACTTATGGGTCTTAAATCCTTCACGCTTTCTGGTCTTGTTGTCTTGGGGATCAGCACAATTGTCGTGTTGTTCCAATCTTCTGGCATGTCTCCTCCATTCAGAACATGCAACACCTCTCTTGTTACTTGGCTTCCCACAATATCCCAAAATCTCTTAAAAAAATTGCTGGCATTCCATCAGGCCCTGGTGCTTTTAGATCTCCAATGTTGAAAAGAGCTCTTCTTACTTCCTCCTCCGTGTATTCTGCACACAGAGCTTCATTCATGTCTTGGTGGACTTTCGGAGTGATCGTCTGTAAGATGGCCTCATTGTTTTGGTCTGCAGTTGAGGTAAATAAATTTTAATAGTAACCTGCGATATGATGTTTTAGTCGTTCTTCGCCCTCCACCCAACTACCATCCTCTCTTTTTAATCTGCTTATATTGTTTCTCCTTTTTCTCTCTGAAGCAAAGGCATGAAAAAAGGTGGTGTTCTTATCCCGGGATTCAAGCCATTTGACATGCGCTCGCTGCCTCCAATATATATCCTTCTGGCTCTCTAGTCTTTCTAGTTTCTCTTTTAGAAAATGCTCCCAAGACACCTTTTCTTGATTTATGTCCCCTCTTCTTACCACTTCCAGTTCAGTTTTAAGGTCTTTGATCCTCTTATCTAGTTCACCCAAAACATTGGTATCCCAGTCTTTTAGTTCTCGAGCCACTACTTGTAATTTTCCTGAAGTGTTGTTTTCTCCTTGTCGGCCAGCCACAATCCATGCATTTTTTATCACTTCCTCACAGCCCTCTTCTTGTATCCACCTGGCTTCAAATCTGAAACTCTTCTCATGATTTCTTAACATAGCTTGATTATTTTTACCCTCTAACCAGATGGTGATTGGGCGATGGTCTGAATGTCTCGGATCCCCATTTACAACTTTGTACGAAGTGAACTTGTTGCACCAGTCTTGATTGCCGACTGCTCTATCCAACCTTTCCTTGATGTATTTGCTGGCTATGTGACTGTGATTTCGCCACGTGAATTTATCTCCTGTGTATCCTAAATCTCTGAGGCCACATTCAGCTAGTGCTAATCTAAATCTCTCCATTCCTGCTTGTGGTCTATCAGGCCCACCCCTTTTCTCATGGGTATATAGTACTTCGTTAAAATCCCCGGCGCATAGCCACGGTAGTCTCAACTGTTGATTCAAGATGTTTAGCAATTTCCATGTCACATTTTTCCTTTGGCTTGTTGGTTCCCCATAAATCCCAGTAAACCGCCATCTGAATTCGTCTCCCTCAATAACTTCCACATCTATGTGGTATCTTGAGAGGCTACGAAGCTCAATATTGACATCTTTCTTCCACAATAAAGCCAAACCTCCGCTTTTCCCTTCACAAGTCCTTGCGATCATATTGCTCATACCTAGCTTCCATTTAAAACTCTCCATTCGCTTCCTGTCTAGCTTTGTTTCCGACAGGAAGAGAATGTCGGGGTCCTCCCGCTTCTATAGATCTAGAAGCCCTCTCACTGCCGGGTCGTTCCCCAACCCCCGACAGTTCCAGGTCGTTATCCTCATTGGGCCCTGCGGGATTGGTCCGCCAATCCCGCTTTCAAGTCAAGTTTAGGCTCTTCGACCGTACCTGTTCCTTTTTCCTCTCTAGTAGTTGTTTCAGCTATCATCACCTCCATACGTTGCTTTTTCCCTGTTTCTAGTGTATCATCTATCTCCATGTAGTCCGAACCACGCTTCCTTGAGTCTGGGATCAACTTGGTTTGTTCCTGGGCGCTCTTTGTCCGTTCTTGCCTCTTGATGGTTACTTTCTTGCTCTTCTTCCTACTCTCCTGAGCATTGTCCTCACTTGCACATTTTCCATAGTCTCTTTGTGCCACCCCTGCTTCTTTCTCTACCTCCCTGGTTATATCCATACTTAACAATTCAGCTGCTTCATGTTGTGCATTCTCTCCTTTTGGATGTCCCATGTCAGTTCCTGCCCTATTCTCACCCTACTCTTTTCCTGCTCCTTTGTCAACAACCATTGCTTCTTGTTTATTTCCTTCATTATTTCGCTTGTCCGAAAAGGTTTCCATCTTCTCCTTCAGGAGTTTATCTTGTGTTTCTTCATTAAAGTCAAGTCTCTTCCCTTTTACTCGTTGTTCAGTAACTCCATTTCCAATTTTCATGGGGCTAGTAACTTCCTTTTCCTCATTTACTTTAGCTCTTACCTCTCCTTCTTGGCTTGTCGAGCTTTTCTTCCATGAGATAGCATCACTGCCTTTCTTACTTCCTCGGCCCCCTTCACTATTGTTTGTCCAGAAGCCCGCTCTGTCATTTGAACTCCTACTCTTCTCCTCATCGCTAGAATTCCGCTTCACGATCTCTGCTTTCATCCATGGTCCATAATCACCTTTCCTTGCTTTGACTAGAGCTACGCAGTTCCTGTCTTGGTGGCCAATTACACCACAAGCATAACAGAAATCAGGCAAGAACTCGTATTTAAAAGATACAACACGCTCCTTTTCCTTCTTGTTTTGCAGTTCATCCACATCCTCTAGCAATTCTCTATCTTCAACTTCCTCTTCTTCCTCCTCCTCATCATCTACTATAATTGTTATCCCTCTCATAAGAGGTTTAGTAATATCTAACTTGACCTTTATTCTCATGAATTCCCCAGTCGCCATCTCATTCTCATCAACATCCACATCAATGACCTCACCAATTTCCTTTCCGATGGCCTCCCCGTTTTCCCTGTCCATCATGCCCATCGGGATTCCATCTGCTCAAACCCAAATCGAGATAAATTTGAATTGATACTCCTCTAGAGTTTTGTTGGGTTTGAAATCTTCTAACACCAGCAGGGATTTATTAAACATCCAGGGGCCACTGGTTAGAGCTTTCATCTTCCCCCCTTCTTCTCTGAAGGTAAACAGGAATCTGTTCATCCCTAAATCTTTACACTCTATTCCTCTGAAGGGGCACCAAATCCAGCCAAGAGTACTCACCAAGGAATCCACTCTAGCTGGTCTGTTTGACATCAATTTCCCAACTGCTTGTGCTTTCGCATTGAGAGAAGAACCCGTGCTTCGTTTACTTAGTTTAACCCCTTTCCTTTCAGCTTCAGAAAGTTGCAATGTCTTCAGTTTCCTCTCAACTCCTTCAATCTTGAACCTGGGATCCTTGCTTGAAAAGTGCCTCTGGTGCAGAGTACCGCTGGTACAGATCACCGCCTCCTGTGGGCGCCGCCTCCTGCAACACCCACCTCCGCAGATTCTCCACCGCCGGACTCCTCCCAACTAGGGCTTCAGAGGGGTTCAATCGCATCCCCTAGTTACAACGCAGAAGATTTATTTGGTGGCTGAATTAGTGGAATCGGGGAATCGAGATTTTTTAGAGCTCTGTCAGGTGGAAACTAGGTCGCTCGTTTCTTGGATTTGGAAAAGAAGAACCAGGTTTGCTGGGAAGCAGCAACTAACTGGTTCGATTCACAACTGGATCTGGTGAGAGAAAGATTTGGATTGGAAGTGGAAAGATGTGTGATTGTGTGAGGGAAATCTGAGCTGGAGAGATTAGAACGCGTCCGGACTCGCTGGAACCTGCTCCTCAGTCACTGGAGGGACCTAGAACCGTCATGCAGCGGACGGACTATACACCCTTCTTTGGAAGTTTCTCATGGCCGTTCTTCAGAAACGTTTTTGTTCTTCAGAAATGAACACCAGCAACTTGAGCCGCTCGCCCCCTTTGCTTCGCACGCTAGACCGCCAAGCCCCTCCTACGCGCCAAGGCCCAGCGCCTTCGCCAGGCCCAGCCTGCGCCCCGCAGCCTGCCTCCACCTCCTCACCGATGGGCCGAAGCCCATAGGTGAGAAGCTCCCCCAGCCCAGTAGTGTTTTTTTAGGTTCTGCGAATTTGTCCATTTGTCCAGGATTTATAGTTTTGCAGAAAACCCCCTGTTGTTCATGCATATAATAACAACTCAACCGTGCATCAGATTAAAACAAACTATATATGTTAAATGCTTAGGGTTTCATCTAGTTTCATAATAATCAACTTTCATCCATGTTTAAAATGTTTAAACTTTCTGTTTGTTTATATTTGCATATATGCCATGCTAAAATGATTTATTTCATAAGTAAATAACCGTAGCTCCCATTTAAATGTTCTTTATATGTAAATGGGGAAGAAAAATGCATAGATTAACATGATGCTCTTACTTTGCATGTTTAACAACTATAAAATATGGTTTTAGGCAGAACAGTACCAAATCCAAAATATGCACATGGGGATTTTTAGGAATTGTTGTTTGTTATTTCCGGCCTCATTTAAATTGCCTAGATAGGTTGTTTTGTTATGCTTCACCTCTTGCTATGTTAACCAACATTTAATCTTGTTTTGTTCATAAACGAGAGTTAACTAAATACTTGGATGTGGTCATTCATCAATATGTAACTCGTGCATATTGAGCTACACTTAATTTGTAGTATTGTTTGTTGCACTTTGCCATGCCATGAATCATTAAACTGGACATGCATCATACTTGGTTGTGCATCATGCCATGTTTATGTGATGGTTGTTTACTATGTTGTTTTCTTGTTTCCGGTATTGCTTCTTAGTTTCAGTAACGTTGTGATTGTGAGGATTCGTTCGACTACGCCCGTTCGTCTTCTTCATGGACTTGTTCTTCTTCCTAGCAGGGTGGATGTCGTTTGAGTTTCTGTTTGTGTTTCATCCGTAGTTGGATGTTGCTCTTATATTTGATGTTGTTTTACTCACGTGGCATTTTATGCCTTTTGTATGTATCCCCAACTACTATGTAATGGTATGATGTAATGATATCCACCTTGCAAAAGCGTCTCCAATATGCGCTTCTATCCTTGGTGGGACCTTCAAGTTCCTTTAGGATACGGTCGCATATTGGGCATGACAATTGTTGCCGGGAATACGGAGGGCTAAGTTAGATACAGAACAAAAGTTCCTGGTTCCACAGGAAGCTTTTGCACAGCACACTTTGACAGATGATCAGCTATGCTGTTTTCCACATGGGTTACCTGCTCTTTTTGCAATCCATCAAAGCGTTCCTCCAATCTTCTCACTTCCTCAACGTATGCCTCCATCAATGGACTTTGATAATTCTTGTTGACTTGTCTCACCACCCACTGTGAATCTCCTCGAATGATGAGCTTTTTAATTCCCAATTCAACGGGAATCCTGTTGTATTGTTGGTTGCTTCCTCCCGGGGAAAATGCATCTGGACGACGTACTTTAGGTGCTCTCCAGTGGGAGTAACGAGAAGCACGCCAGCCCCTGCGCCTTGCAGGGAGAAAGCACCATTAAAATACATAATCCATTCTTGGGGCGCTTCCTTGTCGGGAATAACTATTTCCATCACTTCTTTGTGAGGGATTGGCGTTGATTCTGCAATAACCTCTGCTAATGCCCTGCTCTGGATTGTTAAGGTGCTCTCAAACTTCAGGCCAAAGCTGGATAACTCCAAAGCCCACTCGACTATTCTGCCAGAAGCCTCAGGGTTCCGGAGTATCCTTTCCAACGGGAAGCGGGTGACAACTATAATCTCATGGGCTTGGAAGTAGTGGCGCAGTTTTCTTGAGGCCATGATGATGCCAAAAATCAACTTTTGCATGCCATAGAACCTCGATCTAGCCCCCTATAGCAAGGAGCTAACAAAGTACACTGGGCGCTGCACCACTTTCTTCCTTGTCGCATCCTTTGGGTCACTCCCGTTGCCGTGCTCTTCTCTGTCCTAATGCTTATCCGGTCCTGCCGGGCTTTGCTTATCCTCTGTTTCCTCTACTTCCCGCTGTGCCACTAGAGCTGCACTAACCACTTGATTGGTTGCCGCCAGGTATAGCAGCAACGACTCTTGTGGTTTAGGGGCTACCAAAGTTGGGCACAGAGGACAAGTAGGTCTTCAGCTCCAACAGTGTTGCGTCTGCCTCTGCGGTCCATTTCATGGGTCTTGTCTTCTTCAAAATTTTGAAGAACGGCAGGGCGCGCTCGGCAGATTTGAAGATGAATCTGCTAAGTGCGGCAACACATCCTGTCAGATGCCTGACATATTTAACTGTATTTGGTGCTTGCATCTGCTCTGTAGCCTTGATCTTATCGGGATTGGCCTCAATCCCACGATGGGACACAAAGAAACCAAGTAGCTTACCAGAGGGAATGCCAAACACACGCTTCTCCGGGTTTAGCTTCAAGTCGATCTTGCGCAGATTAGCAAACATCTCTTCCAGATCCTAGATGAGGGTGGATTTGTCCTTGGTCTTGACCACAATATCATCCTTATAATCCTCAATATTTCTGTGCAACTGTGGTTCAAAACCAATCTGGACTACCTTTGGAAAAGTAGACCCAACACTTTTTAACCCAAAAGGCATGCGCACAAAGCAGTACGTACCGCATGGGGTGATGAATGAGGTATTCTCTTCATCTTCCTTGGACATGAAGATCTAATGATATCGAGAGTATAAGTCCAGAAAAGATAGCAAATCACAACCCAAAGTGGAATCCACAATATGGTCGATGCGCGGCAAGGGAAATGGATCATTTGGGAAAGCCTTGTTGAGGTCTGTGAAATCGACGCACAACCTCCATTTCCCGTTGGCCTTGCATACGACCACTAGGTTTGCTAACCACTTTGGGTGCAGTACTCCTCTAACCAAACCAGCTGCCTCAACCTTCTTAATCTCCTCGGCAATGAGCTGCTGCCGCTCCAAGGCCTACTTCCGCACCTTATGCTTGACGGGTCGGGCATGTGGGCACACAACAAGGTGGTGCTCGATTACCTCCATAGGAACACTAGGGATATCAAATGGTTTCCACGCAAACACATCGATATTCACTCACAGGAAGGTAATGAGCGTGCTTTCCTATTTGTCATCAAGGGTGGCGCTGATAGTAAAGGTACCATCAATGCCGGCCAGCCCTGCCGGGACCTTCTGCACATGGGGTGCAGCAGCCTTGGCCCTCTTGCTATTGGAACACTCCGACACGTCATCAACGGGTGCCGTGCACTTGGTAGGGCCATGCTTCCCGGATTCCTTGCCAGAGTCCCTACAATCCTTATTCTTTCCTTTACTTTCCTTGGCGGGCATCGCTTTCTACGGCCTCTGCCATGACAGCGTCCCGATACATCTTATCCACGCATATCATCGCGTCTTTCTTATCTGATGGAATGGAAATGACGCCCATTGGACCTGGCATCTTCAAGGTGTTGTAGGCATAGTGGGATGCTGCCATGAACTTGCCCAGGGCAGGTCGCCCAAGGATTCGATTGTATGGCAGGGGGAGGTCAACCACATCAAACACAATCTTCTTGGACCGATAGTTCAACTCACCCCCAAACGTCACTCGCAAAGTGATCTTTCCCTTAGGACGGCTCCTACCGGGGTTAACTCCTTGAAATGTGCGAGTGGCCTTAAGCTCTTCTTCTGCTATCTAAAGCTTGCTGAGAACATGAGATCGGATTCAACCCAGCCCTGCCATCAACCAACACCTTTGTGACCTTGAGGTTGCGAATTGTTGGGGAGACCAACAACGGCATGCACCCTACCACTGTGGTGCGCTTAGGGTGATCCTCCTCATCATAGATGATGAGCATGCGTGCCCATTTGAGTGGTTTCATGAAGTTGCCACTGGCTCCACGACCTTGACTTCACGTGCCCACTGTTTAAGTTAGCGGTGAGAGGAGTGCAAAGATGCACCCCTGTCAATGGACAGGGCGTCAGTGGCCTTTTGGAATTCCTGCTCACTGGTTTCTTCTTCATCCCCTTCATCACCTCCATCATCATTATCCTCTTTCTCTCTGCCCTTGGCGGGTTTCCCTTGGTTCCGAGGAGCCTTGCCAGGGCGATTTTCTTCACTGCCCTGGCCCTTATTGCCAGTACTGTTCTGACCTCTTTCCTGATCTCGCTTCTCATACTCCGCCCTCTGCTTCTTGACAAGCTCCTCAACTTGATGACACTCATGGAGATCATGGCCCTTGGTCCGATGGTTCTTGCAGTACGGCCCATAACTTTTCCCAGCTTTTTTGGGTGTCGCAGCCTCCCGGCAGTCAACGCATGAGGCAACTTCCCTACCAAGGGCTTCAGCTTTTGCCTTCTTGCCGGTACAAGGTGTGCTAAATCTCTCAACAGTCAAAGCCGCCTTATCCTTGCACTTCTTATTCTGCTTCTTTTGGCTGATGGTCTCGTCGTCATCTTCTGAGTCGATGTCGATGAAATCCTCCTCTCCGGGAAGTTTCCTCCCTTCCTCCACCCAAGCACATTTGTCCACCAAGGTGTACAACACCTTCACAGTCTTGGGTAGCTTGATGTTCATCTTGGAGCATATCCTTCGGTTGTGCACATTAGACTAAAAGGCGTCTATCACAGCTGACGGGTGGATGTCTGGGATATTCATGGACTCTACTGAACCTTTGCAACTACTTCCGCAGAGTTTCTCCTTTTTGCTGGAGGAGCTGCAAATCGCTGGGCTGCCCTGGTTCTTGATGGCCTCCCGTAAAGGCGCCAATGAACTCATGGCACGGGTCAGCCCAGGACGAGATGGAGTTCTCCGGCAAGTGCATCAACCAAGATATCACATTAGACATAAGTGCCAAAGGGAAATAATTGGCGAATACCTTCTCATCTATTCCTCTGGCAGCCTGAATAGCGATGGTGTAGATACTCAAGAACTCCGTCGGGTTCAATCTTCCATCATACTTCTCAGGTATCTCTGGCTTGAACGTGCGAGCGGACGGCCAACGGACTTGCAATAGCTCACGGGTGAAGGCAGGGCATCCGACCTCGAAAGGTAGGTACCCGCCATCTCCGAGCGTGGGCTTGTCGATGTTGAGGCTGTTATACCCGTTGGGTTGGCGGTGGTCGTCGCGGCGCCACGTGATGACTGCACACGCGGCTTCCCTCCGCCTATCCTTCGGGGCTTGTCGTGGTTCTTGCCATGCTCGAGGATTAGAGGAAGCCATCGACACGTCATTGGCCTCTTGGATACATGGCTCCCGTACAGCCTGCCGAGGTGGGGACTGCACCATGGGGGCAGCCCCTTTCGTGCGGCCAGCCACACGAGCTGTTGCCACCGCCTAGGAAGGCCGAGGGGGGCCAGCTTGCTGTGAGCTCCCGGCCCCGGCAAATCCAACCAGACTCTTAATGGTAGCACTCCATTCATCCATCTGATCATCGCAGGAGGGAACCTTAATAGCAATTGGGCCCGCGCCATGGCTTCGGAGGCGGTGCTTGGCATGGGTGAAGATGATGAAGACTGCTGCATTGCTCGGCTCGTGATGGCGCCAGTGGCGACCGTGTCGGGTCCTCGCTGCCATGAGCCAGCCGCTTGGATTGTTCTATCATACCTAACTCTGCAGGCTTGCAGATCGCATTAAATGTGCTGCTCAATGTCACATCACAGCTTGCCCGGCAGGCTCTTCCGGTCCGTTTTGCCAGCTTGGCGCTTTCTTGCTCGACACGCACAGGACGAGTGTCGCTTGTAGGTATTTTCTGTAGAAGGTGGCTGCCATGTGGCATGTAGCAGCCACTTAGTCACCTTAGAGCTTGCGGGGATAACCTTGCCTTTGTCAGGCTCGCCTGCCCGGTAGGGGAGGGTTTCCCCTTAGCTGTATCCTACCCCTCTGGCTAGTCTTGGCCTTCTTGATCTGTGCTTGGTTCCTTCAAGGGAATCAATCCATCTTGCTTGACTTGATCATGGTGTTGTGAACTTGTCCTCGTGCCCATGCACAGTTTGGGCGACGGACCCAGGGTTTGTCGCACCAACACCGAGATTTGAGGACCTATGTGCTGAAGCCATCCTTGGTGGGGAGAAGGGAGATGGTCTCCCCAAGGATGGCTTCCGAGAGATCGTTGATGCGGTCCGCCTAAAATTCTACGGGTTCCTTGGATCCAGGGGGCATGGCCGCTTTTGCGCATGCTTCCGGGTGTAGTATCTACAATCGTTGGTGCCGTGGCCGGAGCTTCATCAGTGTACATACCAATCTAGGGGGAGGCAATTGGCACAAACATATATGTGGGAGATTCAAAATCAAATCTCAGGAACTAGACGATTTTTTTGGCACAAACATATGTGTAGGACATTCAAAATCAATTCTAAGATTTGGAAGAAAGAAATGGCACAAATATATGTACGACATTCAAAATCAATTCTTAAGATTTGGCTACGAATTATTAGCATGAACGGTAATCCTGCTCGGATTATTAGCAAAAAATCATTTGTACAGAACAGAAAATTAATCACTAACCATGGACGGATACCATTCAAGCAATCAATACAATACATGGAGCTAACGAATCTTACTCTGATTTCATGGACTGGGAGAACAGGTTTTCCGTCGGAGTCGGAGTCATTGTTGGAGTAGATGTGGACCTCCGGCTCCGGAGGGGAGGCACGGCGGCGGCGATGAATTCAAGGTCGCGTTGCTGCCCGTGTTAGACCTCATCGGCAGTGACCGCAACCTCTGTGCCCAGCTTCATGCGTTCCACGGGTGCTTCACCAGGCTAGGCATCACCACTCCCTCCGATGGTGCGCTTCGCTGGCATCCTCATACACTCCAGGCTATAGTGACCACAATGGGCAGGAGTTGCGGCCGCCTATTATGACTAGCGGCTCAGACCCGCCATTAATATGGAGTAGTGGGAGCAAGGTGGGTGGCGGTCAAAGGGTTGGCTCGCCTCCCGGTGATCCTGTATATTGGACTACTGGCATGCCTACCGTAGTTTCACACAATTACTAGCACACCACCTGGTGACATGACGCAGCGAACACGAGCATGGCTCCTGGTCTGCCTGCATGGCGGACTGCTCGCATGCGTCCTATCAACTCATGCTTGCTTGTATTGACACATGTGGGACCTGTGGCGGCACACATTTTTTTTCCTTTTTGATGATTAATTATCCCGCTTTATTGCTTAACTAAAGCACGACACGTACATTGTTGGTCTAACACCCACGGTTCGAATAAATAATCCATTTCCGATATTACTTGCTAATTATTAATAATTTCGTGTATGTAAGAAGATTATATCAAAACTTTTCTCAAATTGAAATAAAAATATCATAGTCTATTGGTTTCCATATGATACCATGATAAGTTTCATGAATTTCAACTTAGTTTTGGATTTGTTGGATTTTAAAATCAAGATTCTCGATGTTTGAAATTTCTTGCATGGGGACAAACATGTACCCAGGGACACATACACACATGATTTTCCAATCCATTTTGGTGCACTATCATCAGTCTCATGTAGGGATTTTTGCACATTATATCACTAGGAAATCAATCAATGTATAAAAATGCCCAAATGATCTCTGATTTTCTTTATCAATTTTTGCTGCACTCCTTTGGTCACATGTTTGCTATAGAAAAAGTTTGACATGCCTCTTTGGGCCCCATGCACGCGGTCGTCCTAGGACACTCAGTCGTGTGCGGCACTCTCTATGGGCCCACGAGGTCATTGTCCATCACTATGACCTACAAAGAGAGAGGTTTATTTAACAAACAAGGATGTGTCATTTTTGGTTTGTGTTACGTACGGTAGGAGTATATATATATAGTACGAATCGAAGAGGGTGGGGGCAACATATACGACGCATCATATTGGACAGTCACTCGCGTGTGATGCTTCCATACGTGGGCCCGCGTGGTCATCCTCCATCACTTTGACCCAATGAGAGAGGTTAATTTGACCAACAAGGAGGTTTCTTTTTGGTTTCTGTTACGGTAGGAGTATATAGTACACGCTGAAGAGGGGGAGGGCGCTAGCACATACTACACACGCATGATGAACCTCTCTTTGTGTGGGGACTTTTCGGTTTTCGATGCAGGTGCCACATCGAAGTTGTGCATACTGGGTATTCAAACATCACAAACACCTCTTTGGGCCACATGCAGATGGTGGTTGTCACTCACTCGCCTCCAACACTTCCCTTCGTGGGCCCGTGAGGTCATCGTGTATCACTAATTTGACCCAACAAGATAGGTAAATTTAACGAACAAGGAGGATTATTTTCGAGTTGTGTTACGATAGGAGTATATATTATGCGTGGAAGAGGGGGGGACATATACTATGCGTCATGAACCTCGATCCATGTGGGGACTTTAAGGTTTTCGAGGAAAGTGACACATCAAAGATGTGCATATTAGGTATTCAAACATCACAAGCACACATCTCCATATATATGTTTGGCCGACATGCAAGCGATGGAGGTTGTCATCTAGCACTCACTCATGTGGTTATCGGTGAGATGCTTTGTCCATATGTGTGCTCGCCTGGTCCATCACTTTAATCGACAGAGGTAGAGGTTAATTTGACTTACAATTACGAGGGGATTATTTTTTTCATCTTATGTACAGGTCATGCTGTTAGATCAGGTTGTCGGATTTCGGGTTCCGCAAACCCTTGATAGGTTCGAACTCTGGGGTGCGTGTGGAGATCTCAACCTACCAAGCTTACCTACTCACGATCCTCTAAGCCTAGCGCGTCAAATTCAAAGGGACAAAGGGACCCGGCAGTTTATCCTGGTTTGGGCCACCTTGCGGTGTAATACCCTACTCCAGTGTTTTGGTGGATTGCCTCGAAGGGCTGGTGATGAACTAGTATAGTGGATGAACTGGCCTTAGGAGATGAGGTGTTCTCGAGCTCAAGAGAGCTAGTGAGGTGGTCAGATGAGAATGGATCCGATCTCTTCGTCCCCCGTCTATGGTGGTGGCTAAGTCCTATTTATAGTGGCTTTGGTCCTCTTCCCAAATGTTGGCGGAAAGGAATCCCACAACGGCCAAATTTGAAGGGGGACAAGAAGTACATCCTATCCTGACTAAAGTGGTCTTCGCCTGTGAAAAGCCTCTAGTCGTGACGCTGCGGTGGGGTCGGCGATGACCTCCATCCTGTCGTCCTGGCGGTCTTGGTCTTGTTGCACCAGAATGGAAACCTTTGGTTGATTCCTCGGGACTCTGCGCCTGCTGCTTGCCTCCTTTGCACCAAAGAGGAAACTGGTACTCTGCACCTGCTGGCGCCCGCCTGGCCTTGGTCGTCACGGCTCACATCAGCTGGGCTTCGTCAGGTGCACCTTGCATAGAACTCTCTGCCCCTCGGGAGCCAGCCTAAGGAGGCCGATCCCCTCGGAGGCCCTGGCATCGTCTGCCTCGCGAAGTTTGGCCCCTCGCGAGGGTCTTGATTCATTGATGCTAAAGCTGGGCCGTACCAGGCCGTCGATGGTGCCATGCAGTGGGCCGCAGGCAGGCAAGTCTGGGTACCCCCGTATCCAGGAAGCCCACAGTAGCCCCCGGGCCCAAGGCACGCTCGAACTTGGCTTCCAGGCGAAGCCAAAGGGCAAGTGCGGAGCGCCGCGGGCCCTAACCGCCTGCGGCCTTGAACGAGGCGTGGAAATTGATGGGACATGGGCGTCTCCACTTCCCCACGCTGCCTCGGCAACCATTCGACTTGACTAGTTGATGATGCATGCAGAAGATCATCATTACGCGAGGTCGTGGAGGTCGGTGGTTGGCCTTTCTCTGGCTATAAATGAGGGAAGGGGCAGATCCCTCCTCGCTCTCCATCTTCTCGCTGCTCGTTTCCCCTCCGTCTCCATCTTGCTTCTGCTTCCATGGCGCTGACAAGGAGGTTTTCTGCGGCCAAAAAGGGGAAGGCTTCCAAGGAGGGGCCAGCTTCTCCGCCTCCCAAGAGAGGTCGCGGTCATCCCTGCAAGAACCCCGCTACCCATGCAGTGGCCCCTAGGGGGCGCGAACGTGCATCCCAAGGGCCGGCGCCTCCCTTGGCGCTCGTGGCGGTACTTCTTCTCGCAGCGGGGGCTGCCGGCTCTGGGGCAGCACCCACGACAAGGGGAGGCGCGCCATGGTTGCGCGCCCTCCTCGCCCACGCTTCTCCTCGCTGGACGTGCTCCCGGAGTTTGTGGTGTTGTTGGAGGCACCCGCCGGTACCTTGCTTCGGCTCGCGCGCTTCTTCTCCGGCGAGCTACCATCCTCGGGGCTCGATGTCCTCTGGCTGCAAGCTGACGGCTACTGCAGGAGGGCCTTCCGGGTGGGGATTGAGGTCGCCGCTACAGGCAGCGTGGGCCTGACCCATGGCTGGTAGACGTTCACCCGCGCACGAGGCCTGATCAGGAGGTGCACCCTCCACTTCAAGTATGATGGCCTAGCGACCCTCTTCGTGAGGGTGTTCAGGGAGGACGGCCGCCTTGTGGGTGTGCTGCCTAGAAGATGGCAGCAACGACGAGGGCGTCGAGGGTGAACTTGGCCTTGGCGACGTCCGCTCCTGCTCTCATAGCGGCAGCTTTTCCTCGGATGAGAGCTCGAGCAGCGGCGGCTACGACCAGCCCCCACGCCGTCGAGCTCGGATCGAGGGCAGCGATGGGTCGTCCCGCCGCCACACGCCGGTGAAGCTGGAGGGAAGCCCGACGTGAGCTCGGGGCTGACAAACTTGGACTCGAGACCTGCCGCGGCCTCGGACCGCCTACGGGGGAACTGGTGGAGCGTCGGGGCCACCTTGAGGTGCTGCTTGAGGATACGGCGTTGGTGCTGGATCTGCACGCCCTTGGGCCATTTCTGTTTAGTCTTTCCTTTCTTCTGCAATTCGAAAAAAAGTAGCATGCCCCGCTGGGGTGTGTAATGAACTATGGTAGTTTTGCCCCTTTTGTGCAATGCTGATTATCTTAATGTCGTGTTATGACGTCTGTACTCTGGGTAGGCAAGGGTAGGATAACTTAGCTTGACGCGTTTGTAGTGGCCTCCCTCCTCACAAGGGTGAGGCCCTTGGCGTCTGGCAACGCCCACAATTCCTGGCGACTCGGGAGGCGCTTCAGGCCTCAGGAGATATTGTAGATCAACTGCAGAGTTGTCTAGAGAAAAAGGAAGCTTGTCTAGCACCTCATTCCTTTTTGTGCGAGCCCCCTGTCGCAGCTTAGCTGTGGCTTAATGCACCGCATCGCACTGCCCGAGGGGCACGGACAAGAGGGGGTGCTGGTGCCCGTGTGCTTGATCAAGGGCTCCTCACGAGGATAAAGCCGAAGCATCGGGGCAGTGGGGTTTGGCGTGGTGTGTTTGTGCGAGGGCAGGTTCATGTGCACACATCTGCCTTGCCCCCAGGCGCGAGGTGCGCGAGGAAGAGCGACGGGCAACTACCACACCTTCCTGGCCCCCCAGGCTAAGAATGAACAAAACAGGAGGAGAAAAATCCAAATTGGCGAACCAAAGCACGAAAGCACCAATTCCATTAAAGATCACTAAAAGATTGCAAGCAACTTCGGAAAGCAAATGAACAGCCGCGTCCGGCACTTAATCTAGTCTTCGCACCAGCGCGGAGCTAAGTGTTGCCACTAAGACATGGGAGGGAGCCCCCGTGAGGCCCCAGGGCGGCTCTCAGGAGACTCCAGGGCATGCACATCCCCACTCATTATTACGTGAGAGTGTCACGAGCGGAGACCTTCATAAGCTGGAGCCTTGCTTCACGGGTAGAACTTCCAGAGGTGCTGGATGTTCCAGGCGTTCTGGATGGGGACCCTGTCCTGTGTCTCGAGGCGCGCGGCACCAGGCCTGCAGACACGGGCAATCCTAAACGGGCCCTCCCACATGGGAGAGAGCTTGTGCAAGTCTTCCCTGGAGAGCACCCACCTCAGGACAAGGTCGCCCACCTCCAACGTCTTGGAGAGGATGCTGCGGCAGTGATACCGCCGCAGCGCCTGCTGGTACCTTGCCACTCGGAGCAAGGCTTGACGGCAGCATTCCTCTCCTAACATGAGATCCATCCCCCGCGTGGCGTCCTGACGCGCCTCGTCAAACGCCAGGACCCGCGTGGAGCGATGCTTGACCTTGTGTGGGAGAACCACTTTGGCTCCGTAGACGAGGAAGAATGTGTCTCTCCCGTTGGCTTGGTCGCGGTGGTGCGGATGGACCACAGCACGGACTGAAGCTCGTCAAGCCAGCCCCTACCGCAGGCCTCGAGCTTCTTCTTGAAGGTTCTTGCCTTGAGGCCCCTTAGGACCTCGGCGTTGGCGTGCTCAGCCTGACCGTTGCTCCTGTTGTGTGACACTGAGGTGTAGCATATCTGCGTTCCAAGGTTAGCACAGTATGCTTGAAAAGGTTGCTAGTGAGCTGTTAGCCATTGTCGGTGATGATGCGGTTAGGGACCCCAAACCGGCTCACGAGGTCCTTGATGAACTTGACGGCTGATCCAGCTGGGATGGTGCAGACGGCTTCTACCTCCGCCCATTTGGTGAACTTGTCGATGGCGATATAAAGGTAGTGGTAGCCCCCTGGCGCTTCAGGAAAAGGCCCCAAGATGTCCAGCCCCCAGACCGCGAACGACCATGTGAGCGGGATAGTCTGGAGGCCCTGCACAGGCTGGTGGATTTGCTTGGCGTGGAACTGGCATGCTTCGCAGGAGCGCACCAGCTCAGTGGCATCGTTGAATATATATATATATATATATATATATATATATATATATATATATATATATATATATATATAAACACTATTCTGATCACGGGATCAGAATAATATTCTGATCACAACCTGAACTGCCTGAGTAACGCGCCTGAACTTCCCTCTGTACTGGGTTGAACTTCAGCTAAAAAGTGTTCAAATGGGGCTTGCGATATACCGTTGGAAAGCTATGGACACCAATATCAAGATCCAAGTTAAATTTTTGGCAAAATGTAAGCGGTTTAAGAGCAGTTTAGAAAACCGTTTTTTCTTCACACAAAAAACGTGAATCGTATTTTCGATCACATTTCTAAATCGTTTATTGGAATGAGGTAAATAATATAGCATTGGAAAGCTGCTACAAAACCGCTCCTTCGACATGTTGAAAGTTTTCTCTAATTCCGTATGGATAAAGAGTAATTTTGAAAATCGTAAAATTTCGTAAACCGAACAGCCAAGTTCGTATTTTCAAATTAATTTCTAAACGGCTAATCCATTTGAGGCAAATGATATGGCATTGGAAAGCTTGTGAAAATGCGCTACTTTTTCATGTTAAAAGTTTTTTCTAATTTGGAACGGTTTAAAAGTAATTCAGGAAACGGTACAAGTTCCACCGAGTTCGTATTTTTGAGATAATTTTTTAACCGTACGGCCGAATGCAACAAATAATACAGCGTTGGAAAGCTTGAGAAAATGCAAAACTTTTTTGTATATATTGTTTCTCCTAGTTCCTTACAGTTTTAAGTCAAATTGGAAAATGCCTAAAAACGTATTTTTCGCATAATTTCTACATACTTTATCGAAATGGGGCAAATAATATACCGTTGAAAAGCTACGGAAAATGCGAAACTTTTTTATGTTGATGGTTTTCTCTGACTCATAGTCGTTTTCAAGTAATTGCGAAAATGGCGAGATCATTTATTCTGCCTTTATCGCGAAACTGATTCTTCGGAAATGCATCGCGTGAAGAACCTGAACTTCTCGGCACGTGTACTTGAACTTCACTTTGTTTTTCACGTGCTTTTTTTGCTCGTATATCTCTATCCACTGCTCCTAGCTCTCCATCCACTCACCGGAATTGAGCAAGTGATATACCGATGGAAAGCTGCTGTAAACACGCAACTTTCCCGTGTTGATCATTTTTTCATACTCGCAACGATTTTAAAAGTTTTTCATCTGAAATTCATTTAGCTTAGTAGTTGAACTTCATGCTGTTTTCACGTTGAACTTCTGTGACGTATTTTTGTTTGTACGCGCGCCTGAACTTCTCTCTGTACCTACCCGTCCTTCGGGCTATCTTCGCAACCGTGCCTTCTACCGCGAGTTTTTCTGGTTAGTCGTGTTCCATGTGATGTAAGTGTAAGCTTCAATTTTTAGCAACTAAATACTCGTTTTAGATAGGAATCTCACTCATAGGCGGATTTTGCACTCGGGTCGTGAAGAACTCGCGTTTTTTGCGATTTTACTGCCTGAGTTGTTCGACCTAAACTTCCCCCTGTGCTAGGTTGAACTTCCCGCAACATTGCCCAAATAGGGCTTGCTATATACCGTTGGAAAGCTATGGACATGAGTATCATGACGCAAGTTAATTTTTTCGCAAAATGTAAGCAGCTTAAGAGCAGTTTTGAAAACTATTTTTTCTTCACACAAAAAACGTGAATCGTAATTTCGATCGCATTTCTAAACCGTTTATCGGAATGGGGCAAGTAATATGGCTTTGGAAAGCTGCTGCAAAACCGCTCCTTTCACATGTTGAAAGTTTTCTCTAATTCCCTATGGTTAAAGAGTAACTTAGAAAATCGTAAAATTTCACAAACCGAACAACGGAGTTCGTATTTTCGATGTCATTTCTAAACGGCTAAACCAATTGAGGCACATGATATGGCGTTGGAAAGCTTATGAAAATGCGCTACTTTTTAATGTAGAAAGTTTTTTCTAATTTTGAACGGTTTAAAAGTGATTTAGAAAATGGTACACATTTCACCGAGTTCGTATTTACGATCTATTTTTTTAACCCTATGTCCGAAAGCAACAAATGATATGGCGTTGGAAAGCTTGAGGAAATGCGAAACTTTTTGGTATATATTATTTGTCCCAATTCCTTACTATTTTATGTCAGTTTTAAAAATGGCTAAAAATGTATTTTCACTGTAATTTCCACAAACTCTATCGGAATGGGGAAAATAATATACCGTTGAAAAGCTAATGAAAATGCGAAAAAATTTCATGTTGATGGTTTTCTGCGATTCCTTGTCGTTTTCAAGTAATTTGGAAAATGGCGAGATCATTCGTTCTGCCTTTATCGCGAAACAGATTCGTGAAAAATGCATCGCGTGAAGTACCTGAACTTCTCGGTATGAAACCTTTAACTTCACTCTGTTTTTTCACGTGCTTTTTTGCCCGTGGCTCTCCATCCACGCACCGAAACACTCACCAGAATTGAGCAAGTGATATACCGATGGAAAGCTGCTGTAGACACGCAACTTTCCCGTGTTGATCACTTTTTCATACTCGCAACGGTTTTAAAAGTTTTTCATTTGAAGTTCATTCCGTGTAGTAGTTGAACTTGCAGCAGTTTTCACGTTGAACTTCCGTGACGTATTTTTGTTTTGTAATTTTCTCATACATTCGTCAATGTCACACAGATGATATTCCTTTTGTACAAATCTCTCTCACAATATTTTTTTGAACTTTCTCCGACGAAGGACTTGAACTTACACAAATGATTTCCTACTGTTTTGAAGTAAATTAGAAAATGACGAGATCATGATTTCTGCCTTCATCGCGAATGGAAATACACTGCGTGAAGTAGTTGAACTTCTCGTGCATGTCTGTTTGAACTTCACACTATTTTTAACGTGTTGTTTTTTGCTCTGCGTGAAGTAGTTGAACTTCTAGGATGGTCTGTTCGAACTTCACTTTGTTTTTTACGTGCTGATTTTTTACGTGGTGTTTTTTGCACTACGTGAGGTAATTGAACTTCTGGGGCATCTCTGTTTGAACTTCACCCTGTTTCACTTTTTTTTGTATTTTTTCTTATATGAAATACACACCATGTAGTACGTGAACTTCCGGTTGTTATCACCTTGAACTTCTCTCTGATTTGAGAGAATTATTTTAAAACACAAAAAATAACATATTTTTTATGTATTTTGGATATCTAAATACACGGTGAAACTCTCTTAGAAGAATTTTCCAACTTTTCCTCGCCGAGCACTTGAACTTCTAGCAACCATTTTTTCATTTATGAGTTGTTTTTAAAAGTGCAAAAAAAGGCGTTGTGTTTTTTATTTTTTGAACAGGTAAATCATAGGTTTTAATAAACTCCGAACTTCTTTGTTAGTTCAATTTGAACTTCACCTTTTTATATTTTTGAGTAAAGAATTGTATTCGACTTTTATACAAAAATCTTAGTTTTGTAATAAACATTATACAAATTCTTCGCTATTTCGAACTGAACTTCTTGGTTTATTCATTAGCAACGGGAAAAAATTAAGTTTTTGTGATAAATATTGAACTGCTCCATTCTCTGAAATTGAAGTTCTTCATTTATTATTTATTAGCAAGGAAAAATCTATTTTTTTCATATACATTTAAATATTGTATTTTTAAATTGAACTTATCGGTTTTTTCAATTTGGACTTCTTGGTGTTATTCATTTGTAATGGGGGAAAAATGCTAATTTTGTAATAAACATCGTACAACTTCTTGGAAATTTTCGAACTGAATTTCTTGGTTTTTTGGTTAGTAACAGGAAAAATTATGAGAAAAATCTGCATTTCTTATAGACATCGAACTTCATCGTTTTGTAAATTTGAACTTCTTAGTTTTATTTGTTAGTAATGGGGGAAATCCTTTTTTGAACATTCCCGAGCAGGTCACTGGAACTTCGAGCAACTAAATATTTCATCAAGACAACCTTCACAAATTCGTCGTCGTTTGAGAGCAGTATTAAAAATTGCAAAAACAACATTGTTTTTCCTTGTTTTTAACATGTAATTGAAGGTTGGATGTCTCGCACTAGAGATCTCGAACTTCACCGGGAGGAGCACGTGAACTTCCCTGGGAGGAGCACGTGAACTTCCCCAGGAGGAGCACGTGAACTTCCCCGGGAGGAGCACTAAACGTCTCGCTCTATGTTTTCAATCTTTGGAACCTCTTTGTGTATTTCTAGAAATGTGAAAAATTGGAGTTTTTTTAGTAAATGTCGAATTTCTTCGTTATTTCAAACAGAACTTCTTGGTTTATTCTTTAAATGGGAAAAATTAAAGTTTTTGTAATAAATATTGAACTGCTCCGTTTTTTAAAATTTGAACTTCTAGGTTTTTTGACCTTCTAGGGTTTTCAAATCTGAACTTCTACGTTTTTTACCTTCCTGGTTATTTTAAATTTTCTAGTTTTTTTTAAAATCCATTTTTATAAACTTTTTTTGAACTGCTCTATTATTTTGAGTTGGCCTTCTCTCTTATTTTTTAGATACGAGGAAAATCTAACTTTCAAATTTTTTGGTTATTTTTTAGAAACGAGAAAAAAACCAAAATTTTAATGAGCATCGAGCTGCTCTGGTATTTTAATTTGACCTTCTTAGTTTTATCTTTCAGAAATAGTGAAAATCTATTTCTTTACATAGACATCGAACTAATGTGTTATTAAAATTTAAATTACATCCCGGTATTTTTCATCATATCCTAGGAAATCAGAAAAATGTATGCTTGAATACACATTTATCATTTTTTTAATTGCAATAGTTTTAGTATGCATGAACATGTGCATATATTTACATTCCGAACTTGCCATGTGATTTCCATGTGAACTACAAAAAGAAATTGGTTGGATTTTTTTTCTTATTTTATGTAAAATTAAAGACAACAAAATCACACTGCACTCACTTTTGCGCTTGCTTGTAAATCCTGCATGCATTTGAGAACAAAACTGGGTTGCAAACATTTGTCATTTATTTGTCCAATTTTTTAATAGAAAACCACAACCATCTGACCGAAGCACCATCTGTCGCATCCATATGATGAACTCATGTTTTTATTATCATTTCAACTATACAAATATACACACTAGAACTTCTTGAGATAACATGTTGACAGGTACACAGACAAACAACACCCAAGTGCCGCAATTTACACCCATCTACTGTAGCACTATAAAACATCATTTTCTTTCTTTTCTTCTATTCATGTAACTCCCTCCCGCAACTTCAGATACAAAAAATGAACAACAGCCATGGATGAACCGGGCTGCTCTTAGTGCACATGATAATAAATGTATCTCTTTTTTGTGAACCAAATGTTTTTTATTCACCCGGTAGTAACATGTGTCCTTATCCTCTCGTACACCACACATTTCTTATCCACAGCACGAGGCTCTTTGACCCTTTTACGTTCTTCTTCTTTTCTGTCTTTTGCCATCTTTTCTTGGCACACCCAAATCGGTAGCTAAGTTCAGAAAAAGAAAACTATAAACATGGGGAGAGGTGTCAAGGGCGCATGGCGCATAACTGTTTTGTAGATGAGCCAGGGAAGCCGCCGAGCGCCATGCGCTGCAGCAGGACAGGCTCGACGGAAGGTCAGAGAGTAGAGCAATGGAAGGTCGATGGTGGAGAGTGAATAGGGATTAGTAGTACAGGTCCTAGGTGACTAGATCCATCTCCATCCTGCTGCCAGGTCCAAGTCATTGCGGGAGGCTGAAGCTACGATGACATGGAAGCCTCTGTGATGGGGCATGGAGCATCGGGAGTGACCATGCACCAATAATGCGGGCAGCAGAACATACACCTGAACTGAAAATTGCACTCTCTTGCAACATCTCCCAGAATTAAAATCTCTTTTGGACTGTTGGGTTTCTTCTTCTGCTGGAGCAGCCGCTCGGGGACGGCCGGTGCAGGAGCTACAAGCGGTAATGGGGCGACTAGCACAGCGTCGAGAGGTCAGAGGCGATGGGGTTGGGGCTCTTGGGTGCACAAGAGACATTGAATCCCCGAGCATGTGCATAGTAGCGCTGGCGAGCAGGTGTGGAACATGGCCTGATGCGCCATCTAGAGCTCGGCTAGGGCACAAGGGATCCACTACCGATGGCCATGGCAACAACAACCTGGAGAAAATACAGGCATGAAGGTCACATCATAGGCCCAGGGAAGTTCGCCGCTTAGGCCTCGGGTAGGTCGCCGAGTGTGCTGCGGGAGACCCACGGACACCACCTGGACGGACTGCTCGTGCGTGAGGTGTTGGACTGCTCACTCGAGATAGATTGCTGGGCCGCCAGCGCGGGCATGGCTAGAGGCAAAACAGCGAGGAGGCACGGGTGGGGCGGAGTCGAGAGGCCGCGCACACAGCAGTTTGCAGCCTTCCTCGTCCACGGCGAGCTCCTGGATGACCCTGATCTAGATCCTCGTTGGGGAAGAACCAGGGGAGGAGCGGTGCAGCAAGGGGATGGTGGAGCAGCGCCGGCCGACGGTGGTCGGGAGGCTTGACGGGGCAGCTATGCGCCGCGGGGTAGGACGACGATGCGCTGGGAGGAGAGAAGGCGGGGCGCCGCGGGATGGGGCGGCAGCGCTGGGTGGCCGGGTTGTAGTGCGCCGTGGGCCGTGGCGGTGGTGGCCGCGCGATCCTGGAAGGGCGCCTCTGGCGGCGCCGCGATTTGGGGAGATCGGCGGTGGGATCGAGGAAGGATGGGGATCGGAGGGAAGGTGGTGGACCAGAGCTCGTGGGAGTGGGATTTTTCTTTTTGTTGCTCCAGGTTCGGGAGTTCGGGAACAACCGAGCGCCACCTATATAGGCGCGTCGTGATCCAAATAACTATTCTGATCCTAGGATCAGAATAGTGCTACTCTCTCTCTCTCTCTCTATATATATATATATATATATATACATACATACATACTATACAGGTGGTGACTAAAGTCGTGTTGGCTCGTAGAGTACCCGCAAGTGATTCGGATATGGGGGCTACAAGGACAGGTGGTTTCATCTAGGTAGTGGTGGACCTGGGTTCCCGACGGCTCCAGAGGGCTAGTTTGAGGCGGAGCAACAGGGCAGGTTGTGACAACCTAGGAGACAGGTGGGCCTGGTCACTGATCGGCGTCCGCGGTTACATCAAATAACACGCTTAACAAGATCTTAGTATTTGATCTAAGTCTGGCCCTGGCCTATGCGCACTAAGCAACTATGCAGTAACAGTTAGGGGCACTCGACGTCGTGGTATTAGCCGAAGGCTTCTTGACGTCAGCGACTGAGCGGCGCGCGCCGCGTTGGACCGCGTAACGCAACTTCCTTTGTAATGGAGGTTGCTAGGTCTGCTTGCCGACCACCCTCACAACGTCCAGGTGTGCAATGGGCGATGGTCCCAGACCCCTGCGCGCATAGGATTTAGACCGCCATGCTGACCTCTCTATTGAGCCTAGGTAGGGATGCGACGTGTTGATCTTCCGAGGCTGGGCATGACCCAGGAAAGTATGTTAGGCCAGAGGGATCGAGCGTGTTGGGAAATGTGGTGCACCCCTGCACGGAAGTTTATCTATTCGAATAGCTGTGTCCCTCAGTAAAAGGACGACCCGAAGTTGTACCTCGACCTTATGACAACTAGAATTGGTACTTAATAAAACTCACCCAGACAAGTTCCAGAGACAACCCGGTGATCACTTTCTCACTGGGCGACGAGGAGGGGATCACCGGGTAGCATTATGCTATGCGATGATACTTGGTGAATTTACCAGCTACTCACTTGTATATGCTTCAAGATGGAGGCTGCCGGAAGCATAGTCTTTAATAGGACTAGCTATCCCCCTCTTATTCTGGCATTCTACAGTTCAGTCCACCGATATTGCCCCTTTAAACAGATACCCTTGCATATGTAGTGTAGATCCTTGCTTGCGAGTAGTTTGGATGAGTACTCATGGTTGCTTTGCTCCCCCTTTGCCCCCTTTCCTTTCTTCTTGGATGTTGCAACCAGATGCTGGATCACAGGAGCAAGACACCACTGTCGACGACAACTCCTACTACACCGAGGGTGCCTACTACTACATGCAGGCCGCCGATGACCAGGAATAGTTTAGGAGGATCCCAGGCAGGAGGCATGCGCCTCTTTTGATCTGTATCCCAGTTTGTGCTAGCCATCTTATGGCACCTTGTTTAACTTATGTCTGTACTCAGATAATGTTGCTTCAGCTGACTCGTTTGTATCGAGCTTATCTATTCGAGCCCTCGAGGCCCCTAGCTTGTAATACAAAGCTTGTATTATTTTAATTTGTGTCTAGAGTCTTGTTGTGATATCTTCCTGTGAGTCACTGATCTTGGTCATACGCATTTGCGTGTATGATTAGTGTATGATTAAATCGGAGGTGTCACAAGTTGGTATCACACTGGTACGGCGAGGTGCTATACAAACGGTTTTTAACCCCTTTCCGCAACGGCGTTCGGAACCGTCCCCTAGTGAGTGTGGGCGATTAGGGGTCCTTCCCACATGACCCAGAAACTGTCGGGGATATGCCCTCCTGGCACACATGCTCGGCAAAATGAGGTCGTGTGCGACCGGCGAGCGAGCAAATACGGTTATACGTACAGTAGTGCTAAAAAACAATTATACAGGCGAAATCATTTCCGGTCGTAAGTACATCCCACACAGTCAATCCCCGCGAAACGTTTTGTTTCATATATACATCCCACACACTCGATGCAAGGAAAACGTTTCCGTTCATAGGTACGTCACACACAATTTTCCCCATTAAATCGTTTGTGATGGCGTTCCCATCACACACAATATTAAAAATTTCATCCTTTGTGTTATTGAATGCATCACACATGGTGCGTAGAAGAAACTGTGTAGCAAAGGCTGTTGATCACACACAATTTTTATGCGGTAAACGTTTGTGCAAGGTGGCCTAACGCAAACAGTTTTGAAGAGAATGTCGTGTGTGATTGTTCATCTATCCAACACGGTTTATTCCTAGAAACTGTGTGTGTTGCCTTAGGTCATCGGCCATGGTATTTTCTCAATAACCGTTTCAATAGCAAAAACCAATTAGCAGGCTAATTGTCCTGTTATTAATAATCCATTTATTAATCTAATTGGCATTCATATTAAACACATAATATATTTCATTCCCATATTAAGGAAGCAGGATTTCATACTTGAAATACATCGGAGTACAACATGATAGCTTCAGCACTCAGCTACCCCATTACACAACTACACCAGCACCAAGTTTCACATGACCTTTTGAAATTAGCATCATAAACAGTACATAGACAGATGCATCTCATCGGAAAAACTACCGAAACGGAAGGCGAATATTGAGCCTTCATTGATGTTGAAGGTCTTTGCAACTAATTGCCGTCCATCCTTCGTCCTCTTCAGGAACACTTCAGTATTGAACCGTGGGTGTTGTATGAAAACCTTCCTCGCCTCGTGACCATAGAGGTGGTTTGACAGGTAATCATCAGTGAACTGCTTTGGAAAGGCCTGAAACAAGGATGTGCATAAATATCTTCTCTATATTGGAAATGGGGCAAGGGAATAAAAAGGCAAGGTATAATAGTTAGTACCATCTTGTAGTGAACTGATGTCTTCTTCATTGTGTAGACAAAGATCTTGTAGTTTTTTGTCGCCAATTTCTTTATCCTAACAATATTTCTGAGTTTCTTAACTTGATTGATATTCATGGACAACTCATTTCCCCATATGCAAAAAGGGTCGAACAGTGGGTCAAAACCTCTGACAGCAGGACCTACATGTGCAAGACCAAATTGTTAAAAACCTAAGTATTAGAATGGTTCCTGCAATTGCACAATAATGTGCTATTAGACAACGGACCATGCACGTGCTAACCTCGATTGTAAACCTTAGTGCTTCCCATTGCTTCCCTGCAACACATACAAGGTAGTTAGTCATCAGCTTAAGTAAGGGTTCGCATGCTATCAGTAAAATATGTTGATGAAAAATAAGCACATTGCAGATTCATCAAATTAATTCAAGCCACATGGAAAACCCATTTATCCAAACCAAGCAAGATTAAGAACTAGGAAATATAGCACTTGTATATGTTTCTCAAGTATTAAGTGCAGCCAAATTCAATTTATTCCTCACATGCACAATAATACAAAATTCCAACCACGACAATTGGACATCGCATTACAGAATTGAACCAAGCAGTTAACTAAACACCACAACAAATAAACCAAACATTAACTGGGCACCACATTGCACAATATAACATACTCCTAATAGAAGATCAGACAGTTAACCGAACTGAGCATGCTTAACAATTTGGAAATATAGCAATTGTATTTGTTTCTCATGTATTTAGTACGGCCAAATTTAATTTACTTCTCACATGGTATACAATAATAGAATGCACACACAACTATTGAACATCGCATTGCAGAATTGAACCAAACAGTTAACTAAACACCACAACACAAATGAACCAAACGTTAACTGAGCACCACATTGAACAATGTATAACCAAACCAAGCATGCTTGGCAACTTGGAAATATAGCAATTTATTTGTTTCTCATGTATTTAGTACATCCAAATTCGATTTACTTCTCACATGGTATACAATAACATAATGCACTCACAACTATTAAACATCGCATTGCAGAATTGAACCAAACAGTTAACTAAACACCACAACACAAATGAACCAAATGTTAACTGAGCACCACATTGCACAATGTATAACCAAACCAAGCATGCTTTACAACTTGGAAATATAGCAATTGTATTCGTTTCTCATGTATTTTGTAAAGATAAATTTGATTTACTTCTCACATGGAAGACAATAAAAAATTGCATCCTGAAGAATTGAACATCTCATTTGCAGAACTGAACCAAACAGTTACCTGAAGACGACAACTAATTAACCAAATAGTTAATAAGTGAGCACCACACTGCACGACATGTAGAACATATACACAGGAGCAAAAGATTGCATGGTAAAATTAGATAGCACAATTCACAAGAATTTGTTAAGGAAAGGCAGGAGCAGCACACGCAACGGGTAAACCGAGCATGCTTAACCGGCATAGCTAGCAAATGCCAAGGTGCTCCTCCAAGATCTGGAGGTCGGCATGAATGTTAGCCATCACGAACTCATCCGCGCGGTGCGTCCATGATTTGCTTCTCCGCTGCCAAATGCTCCTTGAGCTCCTGGCTATACTGCGTGCACCATGGCTTAGGGCGGTGCTTATTTGGTGGATGGGTTGGTGATTTGGGAGGAAGGTGTCGCGCTGGCGGTCGGGGCATGTGGGATGTGGAAGGAGGAGGATGGGGGTATGTTGTGGATTACCTGCCTTGATAGACGAGGCCGAGCAGCATGAAGGAGGGTCGCCCGCGAGGGGGTGGCGCTGCAAGTAAGGAGTGAAGGTTTCAACTTGGAAAGGAAGGCAGAAACAGGGGAAATGTGGCTTTTGGGGAGGGGGAGGGGGAGGGGGAGGGGGCGGGGAGGTACATATTTCCGTGGAAGCCAAAAATTTGGAATCGCTTCGGCGAAAAACTGGCGCGCAAAGTGTCATCAGACGCGGTCCCTGAGGGAGTCCTGGATTAGGGGGTCCTCGGACAGCCGGACTATATACTTTGGCCGGACTGTTGGACTATGAAGATACAAGATTGAAGACTTCGACCCGTGTCCGGGTGGCACTCTCCTTTGCATGGAAGGCAAGCTTGGCAATTCGGATATGTAGATCTCCTTCTCTGTAACCGACTCTGTGTAACCCTAGCCCCCTCCAATGTCTATATAAACCGGAGGGTTTAGTCCGTAGGACAACAACGATCATAATCATAGGCTAGCTTCTAGGGTTTAGCCTCTACGATATCGTGGTAGATCAACTCTTGTAATACTCATATCATCAAGATCAATCAAGCAGGAAGTAGGGTATTACCTCCATTGAGAGGGCCCGAACCTGGGTAAACATCGTGTCCCCCGCCTCCTGTTACCATTAGCCTTAGATGCACAGTTCGGGACCCCCTACCCACGATCCGCCGGTTTTGACACCGACATTGGTGCTTTCATTGAGAGTTCCACTGTGTTGTCGCGATAAGGCTTGATGGCTCGCCTTGTTGTCAAGGACAACTTCACCTCTGGGGGAGCCCTGGCTGTAGGCTAGACTCTCCGGCTGGCGGTTCATCATGACCGCCCGTTCGACCGCCACGCCGACGATGACTTCTCAGGTCATCAAGAACAACCTCCACGTCAGCCCGAAATTCACCAAGTAGATGGATCCAATGGAGCTCTCCTCCCTGAACGAGCTCTTGGATCGCATCGCCGCCCTGGGAGTCGCTACGGACTATGATCGGATTGGGCTTAAACCCGACCAAAGGGAGATTAACTCTCCGCCGGTCACCCATCAGATAGTGGTGGTGGAGGAACAATGCAGCGATTCTTCCTCTATTTTGAGGACAAACTATGTCCGGATTCCCGAGCTCTCCGAGACGGATACCCGTCTACGGGAGGACAAGACCCAGGCTTCGAACCTAGAATCGGACGGCGGGCCAGGATAATTGGGCAACATCCCGGAGCCCAAGATGCCAAGCTCAGAAGCTCCCCTACCCCTGGGTCTCAGATCGGGTCAGGGTTTGGTCTTAAATCTACCCACCCACCCAGATACAAGCGATCTTTCCCACATTAGACAAGAGCCCCAAGAGATAGTACATCACTTCTGGGCCGGATTCCTCCTTATAATGAGCAAGGTTAAGGACTGTCACGAGGAAGACGCAATCTCATTCTTTTGCAAAAATTGCACGGACAAGGGAATCCTGAATGCCATAAGTCGCCGTGACATCGTACACTTCGCTGACTTAGAGGCCATAGTACAGAAGTATTGTGCGATGGAAAGCGCCTGGAAAACCCAAACAAAATTCCGGGATCCTCCGGCTCTCACTAAACCCCCCGTCCGAACTAAAAGGGTGCACTCTCGCAAGTCGCCCAATGCAATTACAAAGAAACCAAAGTGCACTACAGGGCATGGAGCCATATTGTAGTGATGGCTTAATGAGCCTTGCAAAATTCACAGTACACCGGATACCATACCAACACACAGCCTTAGAGCATGTTGGATACTCGGGCAGGTGGCCAAGAGCGGCGAGGATCTCCTCATCAACAATACCGCAGAACACCATCCCGCAGAAAATAACAATACAGTACTGACAGTCTTCGAGACTTTCGCCTCAAATAATACGCGCAAGCGAGCACTCCGCAGCCTTGCCGAAATTTGCCATGTTGCAACAATAAATCCATGGAACGACACGACCATAACCTTCAATGCTAGTGACAAACCTCAATTCCGAACTGTCCGAGCACCAGCCGCTCTAGTCCTTAGTCCAATTGTGGACGGCTTCCGGCTCACTAAAGTGCTCATGGATGGCGGAAGCAGATTAAACCTCATCTACGAGGAGACTCTTATCAAAATGGAAATAGAGAAAAGCCGCATTGAGGGGAATAATCCCTAGTCGGGAAGCACGATGTGCGGGAAAAATCACACTAGATGTGGTATTCGGCACGCCGGAGAATTATAGGTCCGAAGAAATCACATTCCAAGTGGCCCCGTTCAGTAGCGGATACCACGCCCTTTTAGGGCGGGATGCATTCATGAGCTTCCAAGCCATACCCCATTAAGGGTACATGAAGCTCAACACGCCCAGGCCCAATGGAATAATCACTCTAGCTAGTGATCCGGACGTAGCACTCCGCGCCGAAAATAAAACCGCCGCTCTAGCCCTTGAGTGTGGGGACCCCGACTCATAAGTCGAGATCACTGAATGCACGTGTACAGTGATCCCAGAGATCAATGCTCACTGAACACACAGAAGCTGAATAACAAGAGTCTTACATCCATACATACCATTTTACACAAGTAGGACCATTATGGTCAAGTCTTGAGTGTATCATCGCAGCGGAAATCTTCAATAACAACTTGGATCCATGCCATCTGCCTTAACCCTACAGGCATTCTGACTGGGAAGTGTCCTAGCTCGCATGTTCGTCACCAAGGTACTCTTCATTATATCCTGTTCTTTCATGCCTGGCCAATAAAATAACCAGTGGCAAGCCAATGAGTACTTTGAATGTACTCGCAAGCAACCCATGTTTTGGTTCAAGATACAACAATGCATGATATAGGTAAATTTTTGCAGAAAGCTAGTTTTGAGTGCAATGACATGTTCAACAACTTGTAAGACATGCATCAGGAGAATTCAAGAAACAATGAGGACATGTTATAGATATCAACATAAATAGAGTGGGCATCAACCCAAGTCCATCATGTCAAGTCCCTTGACTTGACCCATGTAGTTCTCCGCAATTATCCAAACACACATTGGTTTGTGAAGCTCTGGACGTAGTTTAAGCAGCACCGCCCAACTGTCCTTGACCTTGGACACGGCTATTCGAATAGTTTTACACTCTGTAGAGGTTGCACACTTTACCCACAAGACCCGGGGAACTTCGGTGTCATCCACGACCCGCGATACCTCAAGTACCCGGGGTAAGCACCCGATCACTATCTTCTAGACGACACTAACAAGGAGTCCACTCGTTGTTACATATCCTCACGATGTACATCATTCGAGACACACTCGAGATCGTAACATCCGAGAGGGGACACAACGGTGTATCCGGTGCCCTGTGAAAACAGTCATGGCCGCCCTACCTGGCACGACCCCGTCCTGAGAGAGAGCACCAACTCTCCTCCGTCACTAGTAATGTAGGTTCCAAGCTAGTATCAGCCTAGGTAATCAATAATGCCCTTTCCCATACAAGGGTAGAGTGGTTGCGCATGTAAGGTTGGGACAGTCGACAAATCTTAAATTTAATCCGTTTACGAAAACAACACACACTTGCCTCGGTACACCACTTCGTCATCAAGTGGTTACCCATCTCATCATCTCCCTCGGGCATAAGTGGCACCCGATGGGGTTTTCGAAAAGTCTTTTGAAAATACTTTGTCTCCATCACCATGCATATTCCCGTCCCTTTTTGCGTAGCACTACTTTAGCATCCTATCTACCCCCACCAGCATAACCCTCATAATAAGGTAGGGTCATGCATAATGCAAGTATCAACGAGAAAGTACGGTGGCAAACCATCAAAGTGGTTACCACCTCATCATGATTCCGTCGCAACAACAGTATGATGCTATATGACATGCATAAAAAGGGTTTCATAGACATGGTCAAAGGGCTGCTTGCCTGTTTTAACAAAGTCTTTGAGGTCTTCAAATATCTCTGGTCCAACTCCGATCATTTCGTCTACTTCGTCAACTATCGCCGAAAACAACCATAATAAGAAACACGACCAGTCAGAAATAAAAGTGCTCTAAAAATATGAGTTGGATTTTTCTAGGATACCTCTAGTCATAGGAGGGATGACCAAAGTGGTTTCATTAGGATTTGATCAATGGACATCTCTGAACATTTCAATATGATGGAATCAAGGGATTAATGGGTTTGCAAGAAGTGTACAGAAACATTATTTAAAAAAATGAGCAGAGGCACCCATTTCACAAAAGATGATTTTAGAAGCATCTAGGAATTGGTTTCACTGGATTTGGAGTTCAAATGATTTCTCTATGAATTTGCAAAGTTTGCTATACATGAAGAAATAGACCATTATTTGAGGTGGTACAGAAAGTATTAATAAAAATGTTCAAAAACTAAGTTTTGAACTTATAGACATCTAGGATTTTGAACCATGGAATTTGGATAAAAAATGGGCTCTCTGTGATTTTCTAAAGTTCATTACAGAAAAGGGAAAACAAGGTTTGATAAATGTTTGTTTAGAAAAAGTTTCTGGAAAAATGTGCATGTGGCACCAACATGTAGAACGTGATTTTATGAGTTATCAGAAATTTGAATCATCCAATTTGGAGGTAATATGAATATTTGGGAGATTTTACAAGTTGTACAGAAAAGAAAAAGGAACAAGGTTCTTACCCAAACGAGCTGGATCTGGGCGGCGACAGCGTGCACTGGGCGAGACATAGCGGGGCAGCGCACTGGGCCGGTCTAGCGGCTCGGCCACGCGGGCGACAGGGCGACGTCGAAGGCGTCATTGCCGATGCCGTCTCCACCTAAACGGCGGGCCCCGCCCACTAGGTTGCTGACGCGGGGCCCAGCTGCAGGTCGCCTTCAACCTCCCACGCGGCGCGACGGGAAACAGAGGAGGCGAAGCCGAGCGGCGCCGACGCTCTCCCCGGTGGCATCGGCCACCTCCGTCGACACCCAGCACACCAGCGTGCTCAGGAGAGCGTGCCGCATCCGTCGAGGTGCGCCACGACCGCTGGGGTGGTTGGACGCGAGCGGCGCATCGCCCGCGGCGGACGGCGGCGATGGTGAGGGTGGGACACGAAGCTGCAGCCGCGGAGAGGAAGAAATGGAGCTCGGGAGATGTCCTTGGGGAGGTTGGTGATGCTCAGATGGAATCTAAAGGGGAGGGGAGAGGCCACAGAGCGCGAATTTAGGAGGAGGCCGACGACATGGCTCTGGCCATGGAGGTGGGTAGAGGGCACGAGAGGAAGATGTAGGTTGGTCTAGGGGATGCACGGGAGGGGGAGAGAGCAAACGGAGAACAAAGATGGCTCGGGGTGGCCTTATACGGGCGCGGCTGGGAGGTGCCGTAGGCGGGGCGCACGGCCACGGGCCGTGGCGTTGGCAGAGGCCAAAAGGGCGTTCTGGTGCGTGCCTGGGGTGCTCGTGGTTGTGGTCCAGGCCGAGAGGAGAGGAGAGAGGGAGCAGGGCGAGCTCCAGGAGGGCCCCGAGCTCGTGCGCCCACTGGCCGAGCTGGGCGGCGTCGGGCGAGCTCAGCAGGGTGAGAAGGAGAGATTGGAAGGAGGGGCCGACAGTGTTGCATGTCGTGGACGCCGAGGCGGCCTCGGGGGACACGATTCCGATGCCCAAGCTCGACAGGAGACCTTGGAATGGGCGTGCTACAGTGCCGGAGAGCACTGTAGCATGCTCCAGAGCGCGAGCTCTGCACGCCATGGCATTGTTTATGTGCCAGGGGCGTGTCCACTAGTGTCTGGGGCTTTGTGGGGTGAGTAAACAAAGGGGAGGTGGCCTTGGATGCCCTGGTGAACCACTAGGAGAGGAGGGAGGTTGAGGGAGAGAGAGAAAAGGGCTGTCCAGAGAGGTAAATGGGGGTATTTACCCCTCAATCATTGAGCTTTGGAAGAGGGGGAGCTACTGGAGGTTTCTGGTGATTAGGTTCAGCTGTTGTAAAAACTTTGGCTCATGGAGATTAGTGGAAGAGGTCAAAATGATGATTTTGGAAAAATGACAGAAGGTGTTTGTTGTTGGTTTGGGAAAGAAAATTAATTCCACTTGCCATGAGAATTAACAGGATGGAATGGTACTTAGAAATAGTGTTTTCTACCAAATTTAAGCTCATTTGGGGAAAGTTGACAGTGCAACTTTTGTAAACCCTAGAAATCAACAGAAATGGGTTTTCCAAGATCTAGTCATGCAAAACCATTCTCCTTGATGCACCACTTGGTGTAGTGTCATAGTTTGGGTATTTTAACATGTCCACAAAAATTCAGATCAAAAGGACACACTTGGCAATGTAGAGTTGTTCAAATTTGGTTCTGTACAGGAAGGGTTTTCGGGCACTGTGATCAATATAACATTTTCTCCAACTTGTGCCATTTGGTAGAGATGAATTATTAGACCATTTGAGCATGTTCACAAGGTTTGAGAACATTTGGACATGTTTGGCAATGTAAAGTTGCTCAAACTTCAAAATGGACAGAAATGGTTTTGAGGGGATTTCATGGGGTTATACTATTCTACATGACATGATACTTGTCAAGATAATCAAACATGTCATATGTGACATGCTAGAATTGTGTTGGAATTTTTGATGAATAGTTCCTTTGTAAATATTTCATAAGCTTGAAATATCCAAAATGGGTTTTTAAGGGATTTAACCAATATCTTGAACATGACCATGTGTTGAAACTCTTATATATGGACAATATATGTGCACTTAGTTTCCCTAGGTTTTACCAAATATTTTTAAAGCATAAAAATAATTTTAACCTATTAAAGACCATTTCTGGTGTAAAGAAAAAGCCTTTAAACAAAATAGGTAAATAACTTTTAAAATTATATTTTTGTGGTTTATGGGTATCCTATATCTAATAGGATTCAAATATATTTTTGGAAAGACTTTTACTGCCCTTAATTAAGTACTTGCAGTGCAAACCTCAATTCAGGGGTTTTTGGAAAACTAATCTTTAAAAATACTATTTGGCCAAATTATTTTTGTAAGAAATTATTTTTATGTCCTATACACATGGCATGATCATTGGTTCAAGAGTGTGGAGCAAGGAGATGACGTATAGGAGTTAGAGGATTTATTTGATTTTTAGAGCACTTGCAAACAGCAGACAAAAACCAATCAAGGCAAGGTCCAAAACACTCAAAAGTTTTTGTCAAACCACATTTTATCATGATTGTTAGCTTAAGTGTAGTGGCATGAAAATCAGGGTGTGACAGACCTACCCCTCTTACAAGAATCTCGTCCCCGAGATTCCCAAATTAGGCGCGGAAAGGGATATAGAAACTTGGATCTGGGGTAGTCTTCAAGTCCTCATGTTGCTTCTTCTTCCGTGTAGTGCTCCATTGAGCTTGAAGTACTTGATGGTGTGGCTTCGTGTATGAAGCTCCTCTTGATCCAGGTTGCTAATGGTTGCTCGCGGTAGGTTAGATTGGGCTAGGGGTCGATGGCTCGGTGGTTAATGCCCTCGTAGAGACCGGGCAAGTTAGGAAGTTGGAAACACTTCCGGCGTTGTGATGCATGGAAAGCATTGTGCACATCAGGTAACTCAGGTGGCAAATCTAGCTGGTAACTGTCTTCTCTTCGTCTCGTAGTGATCTCAGAGGGGGTTGTTAAATCTTGGAGTGATCTCGAAGGGGGGCGACGAATCTTGGTGTGGGTCTCCTTGTCATGGAAATGTTTGGTTCCTTAGAGAGGAGTGGCTTGCAGATACACATGGTCTTTGACGCGGAAGTATACTTCTTGAAGATGGTGGCTGGTGTAGTTCTTCCTCCTAGACATGACGATCTTCAGATGTTCCTTGACCAGCTCAACGATTCTTCTTCAGTCTTCGGGTAGACAAGTATGTCATCAAAGAAAGATGACAACTAACTTGTCCAAGCACTCCATGAAGTCTATTGGGTACGTAAAGTGGGCTGAGGCATTGGTGATGGTCACGGTTGAGCATTGGCCAAGGTCTTATCGATCTAGAGCCAAAGCCCAAGGTCAGGATCCGACCATGTTGTGGCTTGGTAGGGCGTAAGGTTTTCAAGGATTCTAGTCTGCGAGTGAATGTTTATCATCCCATCCTTGAGCACAGTTTCTGAGATGCCAATTGTGCTATCTAGTCCTTTAAACAAATCACATCATATCACTAATAGTATCATTTCGTATAGGTCAACTCCAATCATCACTCATGTGATTCATATCCTCATGACTCTCGAGAGGAGGTCTAACAAAATCTTATATGTCTACAATCCCCAAACCCATATGTATGTCTACCCCTAAAAATCCATGGGTAGAACATATAAGCTGCTAAGCTTAAACATGACAATCCAAGCGCTCAGCCTGTTCTTCCAAGGTATAAGATAAAGCACCTCTATCCTAAGGAAACACGTCGTAAGCCACTCCAAGATCTTATTTCCTTCCTATGAATCAACTCCAACAGCCCATTAACTTCCATTAATCACTACACAATCCATTAATTCCACAAATCCAATGTCTATGGTGTTCCACACGATCTCCTAATGTTCGTATAATCCCCAAACACTTGAAAGGGCTACCTTACTATAGTCATTCCACCAATTTCCATTATCATGATCAAGTAAACTCCAAGGTCAAGCTTATATATAACTCTAAATCAAATCGGACAATTAATCCAATCTCCTAGTTTATTGTCCACCGAGAAACATAGTATCATGATCGAGATCATCAGTCTAAATCCAATTTACTCCAAATCCTGCAGGCTTACTCAGCATCTATACTCAACTAGGATCACCTATTTAAATCCAAATCTCTTGTCCAACGAGGAATCCTACATGTTTCCCTCAAGTTATTTACGTAATATCAACTATCTCCTATCAATATCCCCTAGCTAAGTCAAATCCTTATACTTCCAAGAATTTCAGCTTGCGATCATAATTGTCCTATTAAATCCAATTTACTCAGGGGTAATGAAAGCTATGCTACTCTATAATCATGATCACGCCATGTTCATCTACCAACATGGAAGCCTTATAATCCACCAAAGAGTCTCAGATAATTCCTCAAGGTCACTGATATAAACTCATCAAGTCATTAGTCCTCTATTCATATATCCCCAAACTGGTCTTTCCTATGGCATCGTCAATTCTTGTGCTATATTAGGATGACAATATGCTTATAAACTATGTCCATTAGTTCCTTAATGAACCCAGTGCTGTGCAAGGTTTACAGAGGCTTAACTCGTTCCCTTGCAATTCTGCGGGTTAAACCTCATGGTTAAGGATTCGTTCTAGGGTATATCGTGAAGTTTCGAAGGGTCTAGGGATGGGTGTATGTTCTGGAGGGTTAAACATAATTCTACGGGGTTGCACTTTGTCGTGGAGATCGTGGCAGAAGTCTTCATTGCTAGTTGGTTGCCGAGGCAGAATCCTTGGTGTAGCTTATCTTGCCGGTCTTCAGTTGAGGAGAGAGAGATGAGAGGGAAAAGTAGCATAGAGGAGGGGGATTCCTAAAGGGGGTTCTATAGTGCAAGTGCAAACAAACAAGTGCAAAAAGGGCCAAACAAAAGAAACAGGGTAAGGAAGGTGATATAGTCGCGTACTTGTTGCCTAGGGCAAAAGTGTGACCTATATCAAAACACAAACAAATAAAAAACAAGCAACACACAACCTTGGTTCTATTTGAACCATCATACGGACTCGACTGCGCATAGGGGGTACACGACTCATCCTACCCTAGGGGTTCTCGGATTTAGTAGTCGTGCTTTGCTCCGTGCCACATGCAGTCTTCTGGGTTTTCCTCAGGTGTCGCTACGTCTCTTTTAGTTGTTTGATGGAACGATCCGGGTTGGGCCTGAAGAATCTTCATCAACTTCTCACCTGTTGAAGTGATGGGGTGAAGGTGGCTCCTCGTGGCTGTCTTTGACTTGGTCTTCTCTTGTCTTCCTAATCATGATGATTGCTTTTGCTTTCTAAGGCGTCGATGGTACCAGGTTTGTAATCCTTTTTGTAAGGACATTAACAAGGCACAGTAGAGGTCCAACATGTCGGTTACGTTGATGACAACATCGACACCAAGAGCGGGGGATGAAGAGAACCGTTTTCCTTCTCACTATAGTGAGGCGGACCAAATGGCGAGGTTCTCATCCACCAATGGTTGCCGTTACAAACAATGGTAAGCACATGGTTGCTCTATTAGCGATGTATATCGTGATCTTGCATATCTTACACCCTGATCGTCATAGGACAAGGTTGCATCATCCTGGGGAAAATTCAAAGGTATATCCATCCTCTGGGTCTTCATGTCCTCATTCCTCGAAGATGTATCTTCTGTTGGTATCGTCTTGTTGTGGTGTCGCCAATCTTGTGTTCAGAAGATGTGAGTGGATGTCTGACAAGGCATCCTCCTTCTAGACTATCCACAAGGATTTCAAGGAATCCGGTGGTCAGGGGCATAAGGGTTCTAGAGACCAAAAGTTTTGAAGGGGAAGCAACCAATAAGGAAAGTATACCTTAGTTTTTGAAAAACTAAGAAGGGAAGAGAAGTACAGATAGTTTTGAAAACTAGTAGTAGTTTTGGAAATAGTTTTACCCTAACTAACGACCATGCTAACTAAGGCTTCCTATAGTCAGGATGGCTCTGATACCAGCTCTGTGGGGACCCCGAATCATAAGTCGAGATCACCGAATGCACGTGTACAGTGATCCCAGAGATCAATGCTCACTGAACACACAGAAGCTGAATAACAAGAGTCTTACATCCATACATACCGTTTTACACAAGTAGGACCATTATGGTCAAGTCTTGAGTGTATCATCGCAGCGGAAATCTTCAATAACAACTTGGATCCATGCCATCTGCCTTAACCCTACGGGCATTCTGACTGGGAAGCATCCTAGCTCGCATGTTCGTCACCAAGGTACTCTTCATTATATCCTGTTCTTTCATGCCTAGCCAATAAAATAACTAGTGGCAAGCCAATGAGTACTTTGAATGTACTCGCAAGAAACCCATGTTTTGGTTCAAGATACAACAATGCATGATATAGGTAATTTTTTGCAGAAAGCTAGTTTTGAGTGCAATGACATGTTCAACAACCTGTAAGACATGCATCAGGAGAATTCAAGTAACCATGAGGACATGTTATAGATATCAACATAAATAGAGTGGGCATCAACCCAACTCCATCATGTCATGTCCCTTGAGTTGACCCATGTAGTTCTCCCCAATTATCCAAACACATACACTGGTTTGTGAAGCTCTGGACGTAGTTTAAGAAGCACTACCCAACTGTCCTTGACCGTGGACACAGCTATTCGAATAGTTTTACACTCTGCAGAGGTTGCACACTTTACCCACAAGATCCGGGGAACTTCCATGTCATCCACGACCCGCGATACCTCAAGTACCCGAGGTAAGCACCCGATCACTATCTTTCCCTAGACGACACTAACAAGGAGTCCACTCGTTGTTCCATATCCTCACGATGTACATCATTCGAGACTCACTCGAGATCGTAACATCTTAGAGGGGACACAACGGAGTATCCGGTGCCCTGTGAAAACAGTCATGGCCGCCCTACCTGGCACGACCCCGTCCCGAGAGAGAGCACCAACTCTCCCCCGTCACTAGTAATGCGGGCTCCGAGCTAGTATCGGCCTAGGTAATCAATATTGCCCTTTCCCATACAAGGGTAGAGTGGTTGCGCATATAAGGTTGGGACAGTCGACAAATCTTAAATCTAATCCATTTTCGAAAACAACACACACTTGCCTCGGTACACCACTTCGTCATCAAGTTGTTACCCATCTCATCATCTCCCTCGGGCATAAGTGGCACCCGATGGGGTTTTCGAAAAGTCTTTTGAAAATACTTTGTCTCCATCACCATGCATATTCCCGAACCTTTTTGCGTAGCACTACTTTAGCATTCAATCTACCCCCACCGGCATAACCCTCATAAGAAGGTAGGGTCATGCATAATGCAAGTATCAACAAGGAAGTACGGTGGCAAACCATCAAAGTGGTTACCACCTCATCATGATTCCGTCGCAACAACAATATGATGCTATATGACATGCATAAAAAGGGTTTCATAGACATGGTCAAAGGGCTGCTTGCCTGTTTTAACAAAGTCTTCGAGGTCTTCAAATATCTCTGGTCCAACTCCAAGCATTTCGTCTACTTCGTCAACTATCGCCGAAAACAACCATAATAAGCAATACGACCAGGCAGAAATAAAAGTGCTCTAAAAATATGAGTTGGATTTTTCTAGGATACCTCTGGTCATATGAGGGATGACCAAAGTGGTTTCATTAGGATTTGATAAATGGACATCTCTGAACATTTCAATATGATGGAATCAAGGGATTAATGGGTTTGCAAGAAGTGTACAGAAACATTATTTAAAAAATGAGCAGAGGCACCCATTTAACAAATCATGATTTTAGAAGCATCTAGGAATTGGTTTCACTGGATTTGGAGTTCAAATGATTTCTCTATGAATTTGCAAAGTTGGCTATACATGAAGAAATAGACCATTATTTGAGGTGGTCCAGAAAGTATTAATAAAAATGTTCAAAATCTAAGTTTTGAACTTATAGACATCTAGGATTTTGAACCATGGAATTTGGATAAAAAATGGGTTCTCTGTGATTTTCTAAAGTTCATTACAGAAAAGGGAAAAACAAGGTTTGATAAATGTTTGTGAAGAAATTTTTTTTGGAAAAATGTGCACGTTGCACCAACATGTAGAGCATGATTTTATGAGTTATCAAAAATTTGAATATCCAATTTGGTGGTAATATGAATATTTGGGAGATTTTACAAGTTGTACAGAAAAGAAAAAGGAACAAGGTTCTTACCCAAACGGGCTAGATCTGGGCGGCGACAACGTGCACTGGGCGAGACATAGCGGTGCAGCGCACTGGGCCGGCCTAGCGGCTCGGCCACGCGGGCAATAGGGCGACGTCGAAGGCGTCATTGCCGAAGTCGTCTCCACTTAAACGGCGGGGCCCGCCCACTAGGTCACTGACGCGCGGGGCCTAGCTGCAGGTCGCCTTCAACCTCCCGCGCGGCGTGAGGGGAAACAGAGGGGGCGATGCCGAGCGGCGCCGGCGCTCCCCCCGGCGGCTCCGACCACCTCCGTCGACGCCCAGCACACCAGCGTGCTCAGGAGAGCGTGCCACATCCGTCGAGGTGCGCCACGATCGCTGGGGTGGTCGGACGCGAGCAGTGCATCGCCCGCGGCGGACGGCGGAGATGGTGAGGGTGGGACACGACGCTGCAGCCGCGGAGAGGAAGAAATGGAGTTCGGGAGATGTCCTTGGGGAGGTTGGTGATGCTCTGGTGGAATCTAAAGGGGAGGGGAGAGGCCACAGAGCGCGAATTTAGGAGGAGGCCGACGACATGGCTCTGGCCATGGAGGTGGGTAGAGGGCACGAGAGTGAGATGTAGGTTGGTCTAGGGGATGCACGGGAGGGGGAGAGAGCAAACGGAGAACAGAGAGGGCTCGGGGTGGCCTTATACGGGCGCGGGTGGGAGGTGCCGTAGGCGGGGCGCACGGCCACGGGCCGTGGCATTGGCAGAGGCCAAAAGGGCGTTCTGGTGCGTGCCTGGGGTGCTCGTGGTTGTGGTCCAGGCCGGGAGGAGAGGAGAGAGGGAGCAGGGCGATCTCCAGGAGGGCCCCGAGCTCGTGCGCCCACTGGCCGAGCTGGGCGGCATCGGGCGAGCTCGGCAGAGTGAGAAGGAGAGATTGGAAGGAGGGGGCCGACAGTGTTGCGTGTCGTGGACGCCGAGGCGGCCTCGGGGGACACGATTCCGATGCCGAAGCTCGACAGGAGACCTTGGAATGGGCGTGCTACAGTGCCGGAGAGCACTGTAGCATGCTCCAGAGCGCGAGCTCTGCACGCCATGCCATTGTTTATGTGCCAGGGGCGTGTCCACTAGTGTCTGGGGCTTTGTGGGGTGAGTAAACAAAGGGGAGGTGACCTTGGATGCCCTGGTGAACCACTAGGAGAGGAGGGAGGTTGAGGAGAGAGAGAAAAGGGCTGTCCAGAGAGGTAAATGGGGGTATTTACCCCTCAATCATTGAGCTTTGGAAGAGGGGGAGCTACTAGAGGTTTCTGGTGATCAGGTTCAGCTGTTGTAAAAACTTTGGCTCATGGAGATTAGTGGAAGAGGTCAAAATGATGATTTTGGAAAAATGACAGAAGGTGTTTGTTGTTGGTTTGGGAAAGAAAATTAATTCCACTTGCCATGAGAATTAACAGGATGGAATGGTACTTAGAAATAGTGTCTTCTACCAAATTTAAGCTCATTTGGGGAAAGTTGACAGTGCAACTTTTGTAAACCCTAGAAATCAATAGAAATGGGTTTTCCAAGATCTAGTCATGCAAAACCATTCTCCTTGATGCACCACTTGGTGTAGTGTCATAGTTTGGGTATTTTAACATGTCCACAAAAATTCAGATCAAAAGGACACACTTGGCAATGTAGAGTTGTTCAAATTTGGTTCTGCACAGGAAGGGTTTTGGGGCACTTTGATCAATATAACATTTTCGCCAACTTGTGCCATTTGGTATAGATGAATTATTAGACCATTTGAGCATGTTCACAAGGTTTGAGAACATTTGGACATGTTTGGCAATGTAAAGTTGCTCAAACTTCAAAATGGACAGAAATGGTTTTGAGGGGATTTCATGGGGTTATACTATTCTACATGACATGATACTTGTCAAGATCATCAAACATGTCATATGTGACATGCTAGAATTTTCTTGGAATTTTTGGAGAATATTTCCTTTGTAAATATTTCAAAAGCTTGAAATATCTAGAAAGGGTTTTTGAGGGATTTAACCAATATTTTGAACATGACCATGTGTTGAAACTCGTATATATGGACAATATATGTCCACTTAATTTCCCTAGGTTTTACCAAATATTTTTAAAGCATAAAAATAATTTTAACCTATTAAAGACCATTTCTGGCCTAAAGAAAAAGCCTTTAAATAAAATAGGTAAATAACTTTTAAAATTATATTTTTGTGGTTTCTAGGTATCCTATATCTAATAGGAGTCAAATATATTTTTGGAATGACTTTTACTGCCCTTAATTAAGTACTTGCAGTGCAAACCTCAATTCAGGGGTTTTTGGAAAACTAATTTTTAAAAATACTATTTGGCCAAATTATTTTTGTAAGAAATTATATTTATGTCCTATACACATGGCATGATCATTGGTTCAAGAGTTTGGAGCAAGGAGATGAAGTATAGGAGTTGGAGGATTTATTTGATTTTTAGAGCACTTGCAAACAACAGACAAAAACCAATCAAGGCAAGGTCCAAAACACTCAAAAGTTTTTCTCAAACCACATTTTATCATGATTGTTAGCTTAAGTGTAGCGGCATGAAAATCAGGGTGTGACATTGAGGCATTATCCGAAGCCCTCGCGGCCAAAGAACTAACCGCGCTGCGCTTCACGGTGGACAGGGACGATGTGATAATTAACAAACGGCCAAGTCCACCTCTTTCAAATCAGCGGACGAAATAGTCAAATTCCAGGTCCACCCAACAGACCCCACTAAAACAGCATCCATCGGGGCACACCTGAGCCCCACAATATACGCTGCACTGCGAGAGTTCTTGCGCAAGAATTGGGACATCTTCGCCTGACATCCTTCAGACATGCCAGGTATCCCACGCAGGCTGGCCGAGCATAGCCTAAACATACTGAAGGGATACAAGCCGGTCAAGCAGACTCTTTGGCGCTTTTCAGAACCTAAGCGACAAGCCATGTGAGAAGAGCTGGCCAAGTTACTCGAGGCCGGATTCATGAGAGAAATAAAACATCCGGACTGGCTCGCAAAACTGGTGATGGTACCAAAGAAGGACAAATCCTGGTGCCTATGTGTCGATTTCAAGGATCTCAAATCATCGATGCTACTGCAGGACACGACTCATTGTGCTTCCTCGACGCGTACTCCGGATACCATCAAAGCAAGATGGCGGAGTCTGATCAAGCCGCAACGGCATTCATCACTCCATACGGCCCCTTCTATTTTAACACCATGCCTTTCGGGCTCAAAAACGCCGGTGCAACCTATCAACGCATGATTCAGACATGCCTGGAAACACAAATCGGCAAAATAGTTGAGGCATACGTAGACGATTTGGTCATCAAAACCAGACACGTCGGATCTTTAATAGACGACTTGAGGCTTACGTTCGACAATCTACGAACATATGACATCAAGCTCAATCCGGAAAAATGCGTTTTCGGCGTACCTGCTGGAAAGCTCTTGGGCTTCATCGTTTCCAATAGAGGAATTGAAGCAAATCAGGCTAAAATTCGAGGTCTGTCACAGTTGGCTACCCCAACAGACCTCAAGAAAATCCAGAAATTAACAGGATGCGTGGCTGCTCTAAACTGCTTTATCTCCCGATTAGGAGAAAAGGCACTACCTCTATATCGCCTTCTTCGACGCACCAAACACTTTGAGTGGACGGATGCGGCTACGGCCGGACTGGAAGAAATAAAGGCCCTCCTGGCCAGCAATCCAATCCTGTCCGCGCCTAATATCGGTGAACCTATGTTGTTATATATAGCTGTAACACATCAGGTTGTAAGCGCAGTGCACATCAAGTTCCCGCTTCAAAAGCCGGTATACTACGTATCCACTGTCCTCACTCCATGCAAGTCACGGTACCCACATTATCAAAAGATAGCATACGCGGTCTTCATGGCATCCCGGAAACTACGACACTACTTTCAAGAGTGTTCAATCACGGTGGCCTCTGAAGCACCCCTTAATGATATAATAAATAACTGCGATGCCACGGGCTGGATTGCTAAATGGGCTATCGAGCTCCTCCCATTGGACATGACATACGGTGAGCCATTAAGTCACAAGTACTGGCTGACTTCGTCGCCGAATGGACAGAAGCCGAACTCCCTAAAGAGTATGGCGCATACTCCAATTGGATCATGCACTTTGACGGCTCTAAGATGTTGGCTGGTCTGGGGGCAGGCGTTGTACTGACATCCCCCACCGGAGATACAGTCCAATACGTACTCCAAATACTATACACAGACTCTAACAATGCAGCCGAATACGAGGCTCTGTTGCACGGTCTTCGGATGGCAGTCACCATGGGCATTCAATGCCTAGAAGTGTGTGGGGATTCGAACCTCGCAATATCTCAAATAAATGGAGACTTCGACGCCAAGGACCCAAAAATGGCGGCTTATCGCAATGTCGTCCTCAAAATGTCAGCTCGGTTTGAGGGGCTCGAATTCCACCATGTGGTCTGGGAAAATAATCGAGCGGCGGATATCCTCGCCCGCATCAGCGCCAAGTGCGACCCCATCCCAGCTAATATCTTCTTGGAAAGGCTGTTCAATCCATCTGTGGTGTGGGAAGGGGAGACCGGCAATACCAGTCAGGATCCGAACACAACCCCAGATTCCGAACACTCTGACATAATCGGAGGCTCCGCCACCGAAATAACACCTTCGGCCCACGTGATCATGGCTGTCATCGCCCCATGGACTAAACCCTTCTTAGCCTACTTGAATAGGCAAGAACTCCCTGAGGACCAAAATTAGGCACGTTGCATTGCGCGGCGCTCTAAAGCCTACAAGGTCCACAAGGGAGAGCTTTATAAGAAAAGCGCGACTGGAGTTCTCCAAAGGTGCATCTCCGAAGAGGAAGGGCGGCAGGTCTTGGCCGAAATTCGTGCCGGACTCGGCGGCCACCACGCCGCAGCTCGGGCACTTGTAAGCAAGGCCTTCTGTACAAGTTTCTATTGGCCGACAACCCAGGCAGACGCACAGGACCTTGTCCAACATTGCGTCAGTTGCCAGCTTTTTGCAAATCAAAGCCATATGCCACCTACCGCTCTCCAAACAATCCCCATAACCTGGTCCTTTGCGGTCTGGGGGCTCGATATGGTTGGAGCCCTTAAAGGAGGAAGCCATAAGAAGAAATACTTGTTGGTCATGGTGGATAAATTCACCAAATGGATAGAAGCCAAACCAGTTAAAAATGGCCGAGTCCAGACTAGTGATAGACTTCATATCCGGGGTCGTACACCGTTATGGTGTCCCCCACAACATCATCACTGATAACGGCTCGAACTTCACAACCAACTAGGTAAAAACTTGGTGCGGCAAAATGGGCATTAAGCTCGATTATGCCTCCGTCTATCACCCCCAAACAAACGGTCAAGTCGAACGAGAAAATGGTATTATTATGAGCGGCATTAAACCCAGACTAGTGCGATCCTTGAAGGAATCAGATACGCACTGGGTCGAGGAGCTCGACTCCGTACTATGGGGGCTGCGGACCACGCCAAATCGCACCACCGGATACACACCATTTTTTATGGTGTACGGCGCAGAGGCAGTGCTACCCTGCGATATCATTCATGACTCACCTCGAGTGCGCATGTACGAAGAGAGAGAAGCCGAGCTAGATCGGCAGGACAGTTTGGACGCCCTAGAGGAGGAGCGTGACGTTGCAAAGGCCCGTTCCGCATTCTATCAGCAGTAGGCTCGAAGGTATCAAAGCAGAGAAGTACGAGCCAAAACTTATAACTTTGGCGAACTCGTTCTATGCCTACCAGAGAAGAAAAAGGACAAGCTCAAGCCCAAGTGGGAGGGTCCCTTCATCATTGATAAAGTTCTCACCAGAGGAGCGTACCGTCTGCGTGATGCATTAGATAATCGACTCGAGCCAAACCCGTGGAACACGGCCAGACTCCGAAGATTCTACGCCTAGTGCCGAACTCTGTGTTCGTCTCCTTGCCTTCGCCTTTTTTTAAGTTATATCCTTTCTTTCTTTTTTATAGCCTTAAAAGCTTCAAGTATGCTTCGACCGCACACTCCTGCCACACTATGCATGCTCAATATACCTGGGGGCTTCTTATACATAAGCTTAATATAATTATCTTCTTGGATTTATGCCCACCACATATGCGTCATTCCTCCATATGTACCTTTTTTCACCATTATATACATCGATATGACTTAAGTTTTGGCCAAGCTGGGTTGCCTGGCTCTTGTGTTTATGCCCTATGTTCCCGTTAATTCGGCTAAGGCATAAGGGGAGCACCTCTGCGATTGTTATTGCCGGGTCAGCCGGATGTGTACCTCAGACTGGGTGAAGCCGAAAGCTAGCGTTCTTAAGGGAATATTCGTTCGGTGAACAAAAGATGTTTCTTACTTATTGCAATACATGCCCCCAGATGCTTATATCCTGCGTCGTTTTTCACAGTTCGGACATGCACATTAATGCATGCATACCCAGGGAAAGGAACCCTTAACGGAACTATTCTCCCTGGAAGATGTCTCTTACTATCCATGTAATATAACATAGCTAGTTGGGTACTTGTCTGTTCAAGCACTTATGACCGCTACGCCTGGTTTCCACATGTGCCCCGGTTTTTACATAACTGAGCGGGTATTCGGATACACTCCGGACTGTCGGGTCCAGAGGTTGAAGCGAAAAGGTCTGCCAAGACAAATGATTTACAATCCGGCTAGGGACAAACTATGTCCTTTGAAGTATAAACTCACTTAGACTGACTAAATTCTTCTTCTATACCATCCAAAAGGCTGTCTAGCCTACAATCCTATTGGGAATACTTCGCGGCTAATGCTACCTGGTCATATACCAGACTAACGGGGATCTCTTTCCCATCTGACCCTACAGGTCCGACCTCGACCATGTGGTTCGGGTCAGCCTTGGTGTATCGTGTCTTCACCATGGCCCAGGCCTCCCTTGCACCTTGTCGGCATGCCGATATCTTCCATAACCGGAAGCGCCACCGCGCTCCCTTGAGCATCTCCACGAGCTCTCCCATGCCTCCGGGCAGGGATGCGGACGGCCACAAAGCCTGGGCAATACCCTGCATCACCTGCCGAATTTGTCCGTGCAGTTGCGAGAGCTCTTGCAGAATATCGCCTGCAGATCCAGGCATCTCCTCTTCGGGACGACCTGTCAGCATACCTATGGACATAATCCTGTTAGCCCGCTTCTTCGCCGAACTTTATAAAGGTTCGTTTGAGCACTTACTAAAAATGCCGCGTCGAAGCCTCTTATTCTCCTTCACGGAGTCAGTAAGCTGGGCCCGAACATCTTTTAATTCAATGTCCAGCCGAGTATTCGCGTCCTGGAGATCATTTTTCTCCCGTATAACCTTTGTAAGCGAGCGCTCGCCAGCCTTTAGCTGTCGTTCAACATATTGTTCATCCCCCAGTATGATCTCCGGATTACCTCCGGGATTGTCTGCAAAATCTATTGTTAGATTTGCATTCATGCCGAATAGTAACCGGTACACGTCATTATATTCGTTCCAATCAAGACAAGTATTACCAGATAGGGCCTTCTTGGACTCCTCCATTCTGGCAACTACGGCCCGCAGCTAGGCTTTGCACTCCTCCAGCTCTTTAGACAGCTGGGTATTCTTCTCTATAAGAACCTATGCATACAATGATGCTTAAATCAGTTGTGCCAACTGTTTCAAGTCTCAAGGGCTACTGATATACATACTTATTAGATTTTCTTACCCGTATATCCTTTACATACTGGTCTGTGGCTCTGGCGAGGCCATCTTGAGCAGCTCGGATGTATGCATCTCCTGAGTTGAAGGCATTAAACGCCTCTTCAGAGAAATTAGGGTCGCATAGTGTGGCCCGTCGGCGCCTGTGATTCATGGCGCTCTCCACTTCGGAGTTTGTAGCGGATAATCTATCCGCATCCTGTGTAGGAGGACTGTCCGGCGTTGTCCCCGCATTGACCTCCGCCCATGAGTCCGGCCTTGGAGTCCGGCTCGTGAAGGCATGGCTGGCAGGCTCTCCGGATACAGTCCGGGAGCGCTTTTTCTGCCAGGGACCCATGGACTTCATTATATTTCAAAGACAGTAATCACGGAGCAGATTTTTAATCATACCTCTGCAATGGCGTCTCGGTCCTGACCGCCTTCCTTTTAAGCCTACCCGGCTTTGGTGCCCTTGTTGACGAGTCACCGCGGGTTCGGCACGGCGCCCCGATGGCCTTCCCTATAAAACGCAATAAATGTGCGGTGGGTAAGTTGCACAGAGTGGATCCTTCTTGGAAGTTGCGACTCCAGTTTTACTTACCTGTGATGCAGGGAGTAGGCCAGGATAATCGGCTATGATGGCCACCAAGGCAGCGTCACACCTTATGTCACGCCTAATATGTGACCCTATCCAAAAGGAACTCGAAGGTCCCACCAAGGATAGACCCGCATATTGAAACGCTTTTGCAAGGTGGATATCATTACATCAACATTACATAAATAGATGGGGATACATACATAAGGCATACAATGCCACACGAATACAACATCATAATACATAAGAGTAACATCCGACTACGGATGAAACACAAACAGAAGCTCAAACGACATCCACCCTGCTAGCCCAGGCTGCCGACCTGGAACCTATCCCCTGATCGAAGAAGCAGAAGAAGAACTCAACGCAAGCAAGCATCGCTCTCGCGTCACGATCATCGCATAACCTGTACCTGCAACTGTTGTTGTAGTAATCTGTGAGCCACGAGGACTCAGCAATCCCATTACCATGGGTATCAAGACTAGCAAAGCTTAATGGGAAAGGAAGGGGTAAAGTGGTGAGGTTGCAGCAGCGACTAAGCATGATATGGTGGCTAACATACGCAAATGAGAGCGAGAAGAGAAGCAAAGGAACGGTCGTCAACTAGTAATGATCAAGAGGTGATCCTGAACACCTACTTACGTCAAACATAACACAGAAACCGTGTTCACTTCCCGGACTCCGCCGAGAAGAGACCATCACGGCTACACACGCGGTTGATGCGTTTTAATTCGGATCTGGTGTCAAGTTATCTACAACCGGACATTAACAAATTCCCATCTGCCACATAACCGCGGGCACGGCTCTCGAAAGTTTATACCCTGCAGGGGTGTCCCAACTTAGCCCATGATAAGCTCTCGCGATCAACGAAGGACATACCTTCTCCCAGGAAGACCCGATCAGTCTCGGAATCCCGGTTTACAAGACATTTCGACAATGGTAAAACAAGACCAGCAAAGCCACCCGATGCGCCGACATCCCGATAGGAGCTGCACATATCTCGTTCTCAGGGCAACACCGGATAAGCGAAGCGTACAGGTACCGACGAATCCAAGTTGCCAAGGAATGGTCCCGCACGGTGCTCTAGTTTGGACCAACACTTCGACAAGCATTGGCCCGGGGGGGCTATAATAAAGATGACCCTCGGGTTGGCCGACCCAAGGGAAGGGTATAGGTGGTGGTGAGGCAAATGGTAAAACCAAGGTTGGGCCTTGCTGGACAAGTTTTATTCAAAGCGAACTGTCAGGGGGGTCCCATAAATCACCCGACCGTGTTAGGAACGCAAAATCCGGGAACATAACACCGGTATGACGGAAACTAGGGCGGCAAGAGTGGAACAAAACACCAGGCATAAGGCCGAGCCTTCCACCCTTTACCAAGTATATAGATGCATTAATAATATAAGAGATATTGTGATATCCCAACCAAAATCCTGTCCACCATGGAGAAGTCTTCAACTTCACCTGCAACTAACAACGCTATAAGAGGAGCTGAGCAAAGCGGTAACATAGCCAATCAATGGTTTGCTAGGAATGGTGTCAAAGGTTAGAGGTTCATGGCAATTTGGGAGGCTTGAAGAGCAAATGATAGGTAGCGCAGCAAAGCGATAGAACGAAGCAACTAGCATAGCAATGATAGTAGTGAGATCCAGGGTAGCGGTCATCTTGCCTGAAATCCCGCAAGGAAGAAGAATGAGTCCATGAAGAAGATGAAGCCACGAAGATGAACCAAGCGTAGACGAACAAATCCTCATGATCGCAATGAAACGGGAACTATCAAGAAGAAGCACACAACATAGTAAACACACCACACATAAACAAGACATGATGCACAACAAGCATGATGCATGGCAACGCTACATGAAGCTACTCATGAAGATATGATGCAAACAAGAACTACACATCAAGGCAAGTTTAAATGAGGCCGGAAACAACATATAACAATTCCGGTAAGTCCTCATATGCAAATTTCGAAATTTGTCTAGAACTGAATAAACATTATGTTCAAGTTGTTAAACAGCAAGTTAAGATGCACCAAGATGATCTACACGAGATTCTAGTCAAGTTACATATAAAGTTCATTAGATTCGGAGCTACGGCCTAGAAGATATGAGCAAAACAAGTTAAGCATGGCATCGATGCAAAACGCATGCAAACATCAAGCAAACACCTCAAAACAGGGATGCAACATGATAATATGAAACTACATGCAAAATCAAGCAAGTTTCATATAGAGCACACTCAAAACGGAGCAACGGTTGCAGAGTAATGATGCGATGAACATGGCATGATAATGCAAAATAACAGGGACTTAGCCGATTTTTTTTCAAAAAAAAAACATGATATGCATAAAATACTAAAACGTGCCCGGGGCGAGGGTTAGGCGGGCTCACCCATTGGGCTCGGCCCATTTGCGGATGAGGTGAGGCAGGCCGGGGCGCTGGGCTGGGCCTTGGTGATGGGCCAGCGGGGGCGCGGCCCACCTTGCCGGTCAACGGCAGGGCGGATCGGGGCTCCTCCCGATCGGCCATGGCCGCGCCAGCGACGGAGCTCGGCGGAGGTGGCGGAGAAGGTTAGGGGTGACCGGGGAGGGGCGGGTCCGGCCGCGGCCAGGCCGGATCTGGCCGGGGAGACGGCCGGCGGCGAGGCTGGCGAGCGAGCGGCGCGGTCACGGCGCGGTCTGGTGGGCGCGGCCGCGGGAGCTCGGCCCGGCGGCGGCGAAGACCGGGCGCGGGCGCGGAGGAGCTCGGTCCGCAGCGACGGAGGCCCTCGGGAGGCGCGGCAGAGACGGGAAGGGGACGGGGCGCGACCAGGCGCGGAGGCGGCGATGCGCAGGGCGGCGACCGGAGGCGGGGAGGCCGGCGCGGGCGCGGCGGCCGGTGCGCGGGCATCCCGCAGGCGGGCGGCGGCGGCGGATCAGGCCAGGCAGGCCCGCTGCAGGCTCGCCGGGCCGCGGCGGCGGGGACGGCGCGGGAGCCACGTGGCGGCGGCTGAGTGGCTGGGGCGGCGGGGTTGCTGACGTGTCACGGTGGGATTGGTCGGGGTGAGGTGTCCGGCGGACATGTCCAGCGCGGATGGACATGTCCGGCGGCGCGAGGAGGAAGACTGCTAGGGTTAGACCGGGATTTCGGGGAGATGCACATATATATAGGTAGAGGGATCTAGGAGAGTCCAAATGAGGAGCGGTTTTCGGCCACATGATCGTGATCGAACGATCGAGAGCATAGAGGGGAGTTAGATGGGTTTTGGGCCTGTTTGGAAGGGGTGTTGGGCTGCAAACAAAAGAGGCTTTACGGTTACCCGGTTAACCATTGGAGTATCAAACGACCTCCAAATGGCATGAAACTTGATAGGCGGTCTACCGGTACTACACCAAGGCCTCTTGGCAAACATCGGGCCATTCTGAGAACGTTTAACACCCGCACATGAAAATAGGCAAAAGGGGAACGCCGAAGGACATAGGAGTGCCGGATTTCAAAACGGACAACGGGGAAAATGCTCAGATGCATGACACGAACACGTATGCAAAATGAGATGCACATGATGACATGATAAAATGCAACACGCAAGCGAATGACATGGCAACGACGGTGAAAAACTGGCAGACACCTGGCACATCGAATCTGGGGCGTTACAGCTTAACTGATAAAATGTCCTCTTGACGAGTTCCACAAATATGTCCTGATCTTCTTCAAGTCCGGGGTCGAGGGCCTGGTCGGGGTCCTCTGTCTATGGAGACAGGTTGTGGACCTCCCTCATAGCTTTTCGCAGTTCCTGCTATGATTTGGCAAGGCAAATATTTGTGATGAGGAATGTGGGAAAGAATGGAATAAAAGATAGCAGCTCACCCAGCTTGGGGGTTGTACATGGAGAATCCATACCGTGGCTTAATACGAATGAACTCCTCTTCCTCTCCATTGTACAAATCGAGCAGTATTTTTGCCAGAGCGGCGGCGGAGTCTGGACCTTTACGGCCGCAGTGGGTGGTGTCGTCTTCTCCATTGAAGTGCCACATGGGTTTCCCCCGATATTGAAGTGGCTGCACCCCCCGTATTATACATATTGACATGACCTCAATTATTGTCAGCCCTGATTTGGCCAGCGTCTTTATCCTGTCCATCAAGAAAAGGACCTCTCTATTATCTTCCTCCTGGGGGCTCCGAGGGAACCAGCTTTGGCATTTCTTCAACGGGGCATTTACAAACTCAGGAAGGCCCATCCGAATAGGGTCCGGAAGGGGGACGTCCTCCATATAAAACCACTCGGAAGGCCAATCTTCGGACATCTTCTTCGGAGTACCGGACAGGTATCCGGTCACGGCGATGCGCCATATTTCGGCTCCGCCCACTTGATATATCGACCCCTCCTGAGTGCACGGTACGAGGCAGAATAGCCTCTTCCATAGCTCAAAATGAGCTTCGCAGCCCAAAAATAGCTCGCAGAAGGAGACATAGCCTGCGATGTGTATTATGGAGGAAGGAGTAAAGTTATGCAACTGGAGGCCGTAGAACTCCAGGAGCCCACGGAGGAACGGATGGATTGGAAATCCGAGTCCCCTCAGAAAATAAGGGACAAGGAATACCCGCACCCCCTTGGATGGGTTGGGAGAACTCTCCACTTGCTCCCCGCCATTATAGGTGGCTAGTTCGGCTCGGACGGGGACCATGTACGCAGGCGAGAGAAACCCCTTGGTCTGCAACTCTACCAATCGGCTATGGGGGACACAACACTTCTCCCAATCGCCTGGCTTAGTTCTACAGGAGCGAGACGAGGAGCTGGGACGGCCAGCCATGATGGGCTGGTTTCTTCCGGGCGAGCTCTAATGGATACTCGCTGAGGGAGGATGGTGTGATTTGGATCTGAGGATCCCCGTCTCTTTAAATAGACAATTTACTTACATGGTCAGGGTGGCAAATGTAAAAATGCCCTGACTTCTCGCATTCACTCGACACGTGGAGATAGCCATTATTGAAGCACAGAAGCCGAGGAGTGTAACATTGATGGGAAGCCAGACACTGCTCGTTACAACAGGTACTCAGGGATTTTGGAGAAGAACCCGCCTTGCAATGCCGAAGAAATCTGCGCGCCGGAGTCATCGTCATTGAAGCCTGGTTCGTGGCCTACTGAGGGAGTCCTGGATTAGGGGGTCCTCGGATAGCCGGACTATATACTTTGGTTGTACTATTGGACTATGAAGATACAAGATTGAAGACTTCATCCCGTGTTCGGGTGGGACTCTCCTTTGCGTGGAAGGCAAGCTTGGCAATTCGGATATGTAGATCTCCTTCTCTGTAACCGACTCTGTGTAACCCTAGCCCCCTCCGGTGTCTATATAAACCGGAGGGTTTAGTCCGTAGGACAACAACGATCATAATCATAGGCTAGCTTCTAGGGTTTAGCCTCTACGATCTCGTGGTAGATCAACTCTTGTAATACTCATATCATCAAGATCAATCAAGCAGGAAGTAGGGTATTACCTCCATTGAGAGGGCCCGAACCTGGGTAAACATTGTGTCCCCCGCCTCCTATTACCATTAGCCTTAGACGCACAGTTCAGGACCCCCTACCCGAGATCCGCCTGTTTTGACACCGACAGTCCCTTATTCAGAATTGTGTACGATATGTGAACATCACAAACGGTTCAGATAGCTTAACCCGTGTGCGTTGAGTTTGAACGTCAAAAATTTTGGTTCCAATTTCCCTGGTTACAATGCTCATCCACGTCATTGCACAATTTTGGTACACAAAGGAGACTACAGCACACCCACACTTCTTAATCAAGCAAGTTCAGCAATTAAACAGAACTAGCTGGCCTAAACATTACTCTAACAAATTAAAGACCGGTGCTCTTAATTAAACAAAACAAAGAGTACTAGTACGGCTGGTGCTCGCCAATCTCTGCTGCCTCCTCCATGTCCATCTCACGCCCGACGGTCTCCTGGGGAAGGAGCTGCATGGCATCCATCACACCATATTCGGCAAGCATCTCGTCATCCGCATCTGCCATCTCTTTGGAAAAGGCCGCCATGAGCTGGGCGTGGGCGGCTGCGATCTGGGCTTGGACAGGCTCCGTCGTTGCAAGGTATGTGACAGAGGAATGGACGGCTGCTCGAACGCTCTCGGTGATTGCCAACTTTTCGACCGTGGGTTGCTCACCGTTATCGGAGAAGCTTCGTTCGATTTGTGCGGTGACCGCCACAAGCTGGGCGTGGGCAGCCTCAACATGGTCGTGGGCGGCCTCCATCAGATGTTGCTGCCGCCACCTGAAAAGCAACAACGGCCGTTTGGGCTGCCATGGTCGCCCGATCGCAGATTGCGGCCGTGCTCATGCACCTTGTTAGCCTGCGCATGGCGGTTGCGGCCGCACTCCCACTGGAGTGGGCCACCGAAGTTGCCCTCACGACGCGGGTCCACGTCCCCATCTTTCACCGGCGATGATTGAATAGTGAAATGATATTTGGGGAGCGAGCTAGTGTGCCTGACACACCGGCTGTGGACTGTAGCCGACGCACCTTCTCGCATAAGCCAAGGTGTACTATACACCGACGGTGCTCTAGGATATTTTGTACTGCATCTCACACGGTTGGTGATAATAAACTGTGTGGGATCTACTTGGTTTTTAATTTTGATTTGAATTACATAATGGGGTCACAGCGGCAATGGACGGTGTTTGAATTGCTAGACCTTTTATCTGAAGTGACATGCAACTATATGTGTGTCGTAAAAAATTGGAATTGTTCAGGGTTCCTTTGGACATTTTTATACGGTAACTTGGTTTTCTAGGCATTTCAGGTGCACAATTCAAAATTAAACCACATGCTCCAGTCCATAAAAATGGGTTGCAAAATCAAATGTTTGTCCTTGGTTGCAAGCTTAGGTCACATGCAAAAATGAGAATGAATGTCAAACACCTTGACACTGTCGCTCAGCCGCTAACATTGAGATGCATGCTTTAACATTCTAGTAAATTGAAAACTCGTCTGAAATGCATGAAAATTGACATGATATAATGGAACGACAGTGGCATGCCATGGTAAAAATATTGTCCCATTTGGGGCAGGTGTGGGTATAAGCTTCTCGCAAACCAGAGCTTCTCTCACAACAGGCCTGGTGGTTTTTTTTGACTGGGGACTGTGGGGTAACACCCCCACAACATTGCCAAACTTTATTATTCAGAAGGAACAAGTACAACAAACTGATTACAAGGTTTAATCAAAAACAAAAACTATACTACAAGAAACTAGATTACAAGGGGGGCAGAAATGCCTTACTACACTAAGCCTTAAGGGGGAAGGAAAGATATCCACTTGAGAAGGTCATCCTTGTAAGCAGATTTGATCCTATATTGCAACAAAGAGATATCATGCCTAAAGGCACCTCACCACTTATTAAAGCTGGCCCTCTCATTTTTGAAGACTTTGGCGTTCCTAATGATCCATATATTCCAACGTGCAGTGAACACCACTTCAGTGAAGAAAGGTTTATCAAAAGAATTCCTAGCCTGAATAACCAAATCAGACATTGAGTCTCCAGAAGACCAATCAATCTGTAGATAATTCCAAACTCTAACACTGAAATTGAAGTTGAAAAAAGATGATCCCTGGTCTCTCTAGCCTTCAAGGGGCAGAGTCTACAATGCACTCCATCCTCCATGTGCCAATGCCTTCTTTCCACCATATACTTTGTATTCATCGTGTCCATGATGAGCATCCAAGCAAAGACCTTAATGTTGAGGGTACATGAAGATTTCCATATCCAACAGAGAAAAGGGTTAAAGGTTTCAGACTGGAAAGTGTGGGTGTAAAACATCTTGGGCCTGTACTGCTTGGAGGAGTTCTGCCAAAACCACACATCCTTAGTGCCAGATGTTCTGCTGTGAGAACCCATGAAAGATTGGATCAAACCCAACTACCCAAATGCGTGAGCAGACAAAGGGAGATGAAAATGCTGAAGAATATCCTGAGAACTGAAAAACTCTTTGACTGAAATCCATGGGTCCTTAACATATGAAAATAATCTAGGAAATCTTGTTTGGAGAGTAGAGACCTCATCACCTAGATTCCAGTTGTCTGGCCAGAAGAGACCAATGTCTCCCTCATTAATATGAACCCAAGAGCATTCTCTAAAACCTAGCATAACCTTGCAAATATCCTTCCACCAGAAAGAGCCACAAGAAGATGTTCCTTGGGGCACTCTACCATGGTAATAAGAGTCCCAAATGAGAGACACCCAGGGAATATCCTGTCTATTGAGGAAGTTACTAGCATGTTTGAGGAGCAAGGCAATATTTTGCACCCCCTGATTTAGGATACCAAGTCCACCCCTGTTTTTTGGCCTGCAAATAAGCTCCCAAGCAACAGGGAAGGGGTTGATTCATCCCTATGCTTTCTCCATAAACATTGCCTCTGGATTCTCTCCAACTGCTTGAGGATTCCTGCAGGAATAGCCAAACTGCACATAAAGAAGATGGGCATGAAAGATAAAGCAGAGTTCAAAAATTGCAGCCTCTCCCCTTGATTGAGAAAAGAAGAGCTAGCAGTCATTCTTCTCTCCATACAGTCCACAGGTGGCATAAAATCCACCATTTTGTGTCTTGTGGTTCCTACTAGCAACCCAAGATAAGTGAAAGGCATTTTCCCTATTTTGCAACCAAAAGCAACAGCCAGATCACGCAACACAACAGGATCAACATTTATGGGGATGAGAAAGGATTTATGATAGTTGACATCAAGGCCAGTGGACTGAGGAAACACTTGGAGCATATCTTTCAAAGCCAGAAGCTGTGTCCTATCAGCAGGTAAGATAACAAGGGTATCATCTGCATATTGGATCATAGGGTAATCCTGGTCATGACAAGGGATAGGCAAGTGCAAAATTCCTCTTCTGAACATGTCATTGATAACTGATTGTAAAAGATCAGCAGCTATAACAAAGAGTAGTGGAGAGATAGGATCACCTTGCATGACCCCCTTTTTGCAGACAATCGTCCCAGGGACACCATTAAGAAGAACTGAAGAGGTACCAGTGGCCAGCAGTTGCTTCATCCAAAGAATCCATTTCTCATTAAAACCTTTGTGCCTGAGAATTTGAAAAAGAGCTTCATGTTCCAATGAGTCAAATGCTTTTTCAAAATCCAACTTAAGGATTACAATTGGCCTCCTAGATTGATAACACTGATGCAGGTACTCAAAGGTCCAACCTAAACAATCCTGAATTGTTCTGCTCTTAATAAATCCATATTGGTTCTTGTGAATGCACTGCAGGATCACCTCTTGAAACCTATTTGCTGCCATTTTAGAGAGAAACTTTAGACCCATACTAGTAAGAGAGATAGGCCTATAGTCTCCCACCTCCTCAGGTGTGAGCTTTTTTGGTACAAGAGTTATGTAAGAGTCATTGGTATTTTCCAAGACAGCAGAGCCCTCAAAGAAATCCTAAGCTAACTCACAAAAATCCTGAGAGATTATATGCCAGCATTTCTTAAAAAACAGTCCATTAAAAAATCAGGGCCTGGAGCTTTATCCACACGCATATGCTTAACCAATTTATCCATTTCATCCTTTTCAAAAGGTTTGGTCAGAATTTTGAGGCCTAACAGGAGTGATGAGAGTGGAGAGGTGAAAACCCATGACAATGCCTCTTGAGGTACCCATTCTATTTTTAAAATAGTTCCAGATGATCCCTTCCATTTGGGAATGATCATTAACCACAGTACCATCAGGTAACTTGAGACATGCAATAGAATTCCTCATGTGCCTTTTAGTGGCCATGGCATGAAAAAACTTTATATTTTCCCCTCCCACCTTAATGTACCTAATAATGCACCTTTTTTACAATAAAGAAATTTCAAATGTAACAACTTCTCCAGGTGCATTTTGACAATTCTTCTGAAATTAGATTCTTGAATAAATAGAGGTCTCCACTCCTCTAATTCATCCAGAAGAAAAAGAACATGATTACATTTGTCAATCAGGAGCTTCAACTTAGAAACATTCATTTGCCATCTTTTGAGACACATTCTCAAAGACTTAAACTTATTAGCAATCCTAGCAGTGATGTGCCCCTTCCTAGAAGGAAAACTCCAAGACCTGGCAACACAATCCATAAAACCTTCCAATTCTAACCAGTAGTTTTCAAACCTAAAGATATTTGACTTAGGGATGGTTGTTTTGATGGAGACAACACAGGTTACATGATCAGATGTAGTCCTAGCAAGGGGGAGAACTTCAGTCATAGGATAGTCAGATATCCAATCAACCGAAGTAAAAAACCAGTCTAATTGCTCAAGAAGTGGGGTGTCTTGCATATTTGACCAAGTAAAAGCTCTCCCTTTAATGGGCAGTTCAAGAAGGCCCAAATGCCCGATGATCTCATTAAAAATGAACATGTCATTTATATGACCACCAGGTAAATTCCTATTATCAATGGATCTAATGAAATTAAAGTCCTCTAAAAGCAACCAATTATCATTAACAGGAATACACAGATTATAGAGCCAAGTGACAAAATTATCTCTGGCTTCACCCTTACAGGGCCCATAAACTACAACAAAAGTCCATTTCTCATTGTTTTGTCTGGACAAAAACTCAACAACCACTGCAAATTGCCGAATCTCAATTAAGGTACCAATAAACATAGATGTGTTCCAGACCACAAGAATTCCCCCAGAAGCTCCCATGGAGGGAGAGCAAGCAAAGCTGTCAAATATCTTAGGGCAGAAACTTTTAAGTGATCTAGAATCAAAAGAAGAACATTTGGTTTCCTGCAAAGAGGCAATAGCACACTGACTTTCATCAATTTTCTGTCTGACAGCTCTCTGCCTTGCCTCAGAATTTAAGCCTCGGACATTCCAACACATAACATTCCAGTTTCTACAAAGGCTACTCATTAAAACATAAGGTAAAAAAGTCCACAAAGCACATAGCACACAGTGCCATATGACCAAAAGAGCACATAAATTTCTGCCCCAGCACTATTACATAAGAGTTTGCCTGAAAGGATAACCAACAAAAGGACAAATAAAGAGAAAAATTAGGGGCTTGCCCGACCCAATAACAAAAGACCACACTATGCATCTGCATTAGAGGTAGAGCATTAGGTGGGTCCACCATAAGTGCATCCACAGGTAGGAGCTTAGCATCAATCTCCAGCTCTCTCCCAATTTCTTGCAGACGACTGACCGGTGTAGCTGGTGGGATCTCCTCCTGGGCTGGGTCATCTGGCATCTCAGTAGTGAAAGGTTTTGCTCTAGGCTTCTTTCTTTTGGGCTCCAAAGTGAGCTCCTGAAAGGTGGGATTGAAACCATCCCGTTGGGCCGAGCTCCTGGTACATCTACGAACAGAGGTGTCCACAATGGAAGTAGGTGCCAACGTCTTGCGAGGCCTCCTAGCTTTTGGAGGTGCTGCAATTGTTGGAGCAGAAATCTGAGCTTCTGAATCTGCAGAGAACAACGCCCTAGCCACGGGCCTAACTGGCTCCTGGTCCTTCCAAGTTAGCATAGGTAAATCCATGTCTATGAAGGCAAAATCCCAACTCCGCTTAGATAAAACCATAGGCTCAATGGGCTGTAAAGCAACAGGCTTTGGAACATTGAAGATGACAGGAGCTTGTAGAAGATTTTCAAAAGACCTCCTCCACACCATTTCAGGCGGCAATGGAGGCCCAAAAGGAAGCGCTGCAGGTAGGTCAACTTCAGGCATAATCAAGGGAGGCTGACAAACCACAATTGCCCAATTGTTAACATCATTTAAATCGTGAGCCGGAACCAAAGGATCATCTGGAGCCACAGGCATGTCATCATCAGACAGAATAACTGGATCATTATGAACCTGCTGAACAGCATCAGAGCTAGGCTGCGCAGACACATCAATAACCATGGATTCCTAGTCTTGCAGAATAGGCTGGTCCACTGGCTCATTCCAATGGCCCCAATTGTAATCTCCTTCCTCATTGACAGCAGGCTCCGGAGGAGGAGGGGGACATCATTCCATCCCAAAGTTGGATAGGGGGGCAAGATAAACGGTGACAGATCAGGGAAAGGCACCCCAGGAACCGGATGTGGGTTGCCATTTAAGGGCATCCAGTCTTCATCCCATGGCATCTGTTCAGCAAAATTGGCGCCCAAAATATATAGAGGTGCCGTCCAGGAGACCCGCGCACCGCCCCAAGCAGCATAGTCCATGAAAACAACATCACAGGGCACAAGAGTATCTTCAGGGAAGGAAGCAAAAACCAGAGTTTGAACCAGATATGGATCATCGCTAATCCAGTAATGAAACTTGCCAAACGTATTCACTGTAGCTCTGATGCAATCTGTATTGCGAAGATCTAACGGGATGCCTAAAAACATAAGCAAACCCTGAAGAAAACCTTGGGCTCCCCTGAAGGACTCCCCCTCATCGTGCTTCATGAAACGGACAAAACGATCATTGCCAAGCAACTGCGGAGGAAGTTGAAGCAACTGGAACCGAACTGCAGCATCTCTAAGCTCGAAAAGACCAACTAAGCGAATCCAGGGTTGTGCAGACCTGACTAAAACACCATGCGCTTGAAGCCACTGAACGACCTCTTCCCTAGCAACACCTATCTGATCTGGCGGAGGGATCGACATTACCTCATCAAGCATAAACTCTTCATGGCGGCGCACAATTTGGATATGTGGCGTCACAAAGGTTCTTGGCACCCGATCTTCTCCACCGTCAACAATGTGGTGGCCAGCCGGAACATAGAGCAGCGGATCGAGATGGAAGTAGGCCATGGGAGAAGGACTCTCACGCTCCGCCGACGGCGACTGCAGCGACGGAGGAGGCGTAGCAGGCGGTGGAGTCAATGGAGTCTTGGGTCCGGGGCTGATGGGACTGGACGAGGGAGTAAATGTGGAAGTGCAAGGGCGGCCCAAGCTTGGTAAAGGCGTCGTTAGAGAGATATTCTTGCTAGAAACCTCGGAAGTGCAATGTTAGCGGGTTTCGGTTGCCAAACCAAACCCAAGATCTGAGCAAATTTGCTGCAATCTTTTTTAATATGACCGATGAGGCAGCAAGAGATACACAAAAGCTTGAACATGCAAGCAGCAGCAAAATGCCCCTTTTTGACATGTGTGAATTTCCTCAACCATTCCAGAAATTAAATTGTCAAAATCTGCCCTGGCTTGTTGCAAAGAAGGAATATTAGATAGCCTAGAGGAGAGATTCTGCTTAGCCCCATCCAACGGCCCAGAAAATGTGCGTTCCTCCCGGCCAGTGGCACACATTGAAGATGGCCCAACATGGCTAGGTGTGTCCACATTCAAATCACCATGATTCCCACCCGATAAGGGCGGCGTCTGATTAGCCATAGGCAGTAAATCTTGCACCATGCCAAATGAAATCGAAGGCCTCGTCGACGTCCACCGGAGATTCACTGGCAAGGTGGGGTGAATGACTACCCGCTCATTAGATGGAATAGAATAACCCGCATCTTGAGTACTTTGAATGCAATTTTCAGGGGCAAGATAACGATAACCACGACAAGCTGAATAGTTTTGAAAGACTGCAAAAGATAATTTCTTGCTAGTTGAAAGACCAGATTTGAACGAGGATTTTGTAGGTCTCTTGTGCATGGCGAACAAACCAAGAGCGGCTCGCCTTTTTAAGGGACTAACAATGATCCACTGAGCATCAAATTCCAAATTCCATATCGTAAACTCACGACCCCAATTTGGGCCACCGTTACCCCAAAGATGAAAGTAACATTTGAAATGATCCGAAGCAAAAGATCTAAGGCTAAGAATAATCATGGCTACTGCCTTGCAAGAAACTTGAAATCCACATACCTTATCCTTGATCAAGAAAACCATTAACTCAATAGTCGAACCACCAAGGGCTACCTCCTGGGCCGCCACCACTAAATCTTCATTTAGACGACAGACATGACGTCCAAAAGAGACCACCATGGTGAAGGTCTCCGAATCATCCATGGGGTGCACAGAAAAACCAGTAGATTGGAAAACCTTATTTGCAAAAACCAAACCCTTGGAGAAGTCCAAGCAAAGGGTAGATCCATCATTGGAACCCATGGGAGATGGGTATGAGCGTGTAGATCACAACACGCTGGAGAGATCTGTTGGAGAGAAACTAGAAAATGATGGTCAGATGAGGATATCGCCGGAGGTGGTGGGTGCCGCCGGGGAGGAGGTGGGTGAGAGCCATACTAATAATTTTTAACCGTCCATTACATAATAGTTGGGGATACCATGCCTGGTGGTTTTAGTAGGGTACATGCCACCTTGGGGGACAAGACAATATATGTTGCCTCTTCTTACTTTCAAAATGTTTCTCGGGTCAACATAGAACAACACGAGTGTTATGTCAATTTTTGGGATTTCTGGGGTTCTTTTTGACATTTTTATGCATTAATTGTGTTTTCAATGCATTTATGAGCACAATTCAAATTTGAACTACATGCACATGCTCTAATGCATATAAATTGGTTGAAAATTCAAATATGTGTCCCTGGTTGCATGCTTAGGTCCCATGTAAGAAATGGGAATGAATGTCAAACACCCTGCCACCGTCACTCGGCCGCAAACATTGAGATTCCTGGTTTTTAAATTCTAGTAAATCCAAAACTCGTCTAAAATTCATGAAACATGGCATGCTATCATGGAGCGACATCAACATGCCGTGGTAATAATATTGTCCCATTTGGGGCATGTTTGGAGATATGCTTCTCACAAACCAAAGGCTCTGACAACAAGCCTAATGGTTTCGGTAGGGTACGTCCCACCTTTGGAGATGGAACGATATCCGCTGCCTCTTATTGCTTTCAAAAAATTTCTAGTGTCAACATAGAACAATAGGAGTGTTGTGTCAATTTTTGGGATTTTCAGGGGTTCGTTTGGACATTTTTATGCTTTAATTGCGTTTTCAATGCATTTATGAGCACAATTCAAATTTGAACTACATGCACATTCTCTAATGCATATAAATTGGTTGAAAATTCAAATATGTGTCCTTGGTTGCATGCTTAGGTCCCATGTGTCAGGACTGGGTTTTCGGGATATTAATTTTCAAAAAATGGTCCTTGTGCTCACCAGCCCCAGGATTACTGTTAGCTGATGAGGCACTAACTTGATACAGAAACTCCAAGCAAAATACATAATATGTAGTACAAGACCATTCCGGCCTATGAGTAGAACACAAGGTTTCTAGTAGTTGATGGCAGAAGCGGTTTGTGGTTCATCAGCGTCTATGGGACTCCATTTCCCACAGGATCAGCTGACCTAGATAACTCCTATCTTCGCGAGACTGCTATCACCAGTGCATAGGTTCCGGGGCTGTCAGCGCAACGCTCCTCTCCATGCAAGAAATCTGTCCAAGACAATAGCCAGGGACAAGCCAGTGAGTACTTTTGAATGTACTCGCAAACATTATGAACACAGGTATAATATACAAATGATAATCATGCTCTAAAATATTCTACGATCACATGTCAGTCACAAAATAAAATTCTTGACGCATGCACGCAGGTTGTTTATATGCACCATGAATATGCAATAATGGAGTAGAAATAAAATGCACCGATCGGGTGTCTGAAGCGACGTCTCGAAAGGATAATGATATAAAGCATGCCTCAGTCGCGCGTCTAAGCGACACCACATAAAGGGAGCGATCACGCGGTGACACATCGTCGGATGTGCTGGAGCGTGGGTGCAGAGTGGTGGCCTTGCCGCGGCAAACGCCTTGCCGGGGTTGCTGTCTTGTCGCACCCGCAAGCTTGCCGCTCGCCGGGTCTTGGTTGACCTTCTCAGTTAACACTTTGTTCTTGAATGGCAGTAATAGGAATAACGAAGGATCTTGGCGGACGCCCGGCAAGCCTTGCCGTGGGGCGCTGCGACTGCCCGTGCACAAGTTCGGGGTACTAAGGTACCCCTACTTTAGTACACCGACAGGAGCCCCCGGGCCTGGGCCATACACGGTGCCGAGCGCTGTTGGGCCAGGCCCAAAACAGGGCACGGGCACAAGCAGCCTGGTTCCACAGAAAATCTGACACCGTACCCGCCGCGCCCTCCCGTAACGGCACGTGTCAATCGTGGCGTCGTGGGAGAGATCGTGGGCAATTCTTAATTCAGGAAATGCGTAACGTTCGCCTCCCCTGTTTATAAGCAGAGGAAACAGGGCCGTTCCCCCCACCTTCGCCACTTGCAGTTCCTTCCTCCGAAAGCTCCGCCGCTCCCCTCCGCTTCCCAGCCGAAAGAGAGCAGCGCTCCGCCGCCCATCGCCGCCGTCGCCCTCAACACCTCCGCGCTCCCCCGCCGCTTCCGCCATGGCTCCGAAGACTGGCAAGAGCTCGAAGTCGAGCACCAAGTCGGCCGAGGCGCTGCGGCTTGAGGCGCTGCACAAGGAGCGAGTGCTCTTCCCCCCCCCCCCCCGAGCTCACCCCGAAGGCGCTGCGGGAGGAATTTTACCTCTTCTGGTCGACGCAGATGCGGGCGCATCCGCGCACGCCGGTGCTCTCCGCCGAGGCTTCCAAATCGAAGCGGTGCCCAAAAGGGTACCATTTCTTTCCTGTGTTCTTCTATTGCGGGCTCTGCCCACCTTTTTCTGATTTCCTCTACGACATCATGAATACGTACGGGTTTCATCTTCTTGATTTCACCCCCAACGCCGTTCTAACAATGGCGGTTTTCGCACGCCTCTACGAGAACTTCGTTGGCATCCTCCCGAATGTCGCTCTTTTTTATCATTATTTTACCCCCCGGGCCGAGAAAGGGGAGCCGCTGGCTGGCGGAATCGCCTGGACCTCACGGATCGGTATGAAGGAGGTGTATCTGATGGGCGAGCTCCGCAGCAAGTGGGATGAGTGGAGGGCGGAGTGGTGCTGGATCATTGACGCCAATACGCAGCCATTCACCAACCTGCGCCAGACCCGGGTAGTGCGCGGCGGCGACTGGAGCGCTCTGTCGCCGGACGACGCCAAGCTGAAGATTGCCACCACCCGAACCCTCCGGCTCAGGCTTGCCGGGCTCACAGCAGGGGCAGTTGGCGCGGATTTCCTTCGCCGTCGCATCGCCCCTCTGTAGAAGAGGGGGAGGCCCGCCTGGATGTTTGGCGGCCCGGCGGATATCATGAGGCTGCGTCCAGGCCTCAACTTCAACTTCACGGTTCTGGAGCTTGACAGGATGCCGAGGGAGCTGTTCAAGCATGATGCCAACCATCCAGAGTGGTTCAGGCTGCCGCAGGGCGTCATCCCGTTGTGCAACAACTCCCAGCGCGATCGCATCTGCGCAATGATGCCAGAGTGCGACTCGCATGGGATAAGCGCAACTTGGATAGAGCCCGCCGATGACGTCGTGCGGCAATTCTTCGATGGCTTGACGGAGATAGCAGTCAATGCCGACGAGCAGAGGCTCCTCACCCGCGACACCACCGACGACGAGATGCGGTACATCGCCACCAGGGCCGAAGAGGAGGCGGCAGCCGCCGCCGCGGGCGAGTTCGGCTTCACGTTGGAGGAAGCAGAGGCGGCCGAGGCAGCAAGCCTTGCCGATAGGGAGGACCTTGCCGGAGAGGTCGCTGGCGAGGGGGAGCCCGAGGCCGAAGCGAGCGAGCCCGCCGAGGGCGCGAGCGGCCAACCGTCTTCGAGCACCTTGCCGCAGGCGGAGCCCCCAGCGCAGCCCCAATTCCAACCAAGAAGGCGCCTCCGTCGAGCTGGAGATACAGTAGGGCGGCAAGCAGGTCAACAGCCGCAGCGTCGTGGGACGCGCTCCACCGCGGCAAGTACCGTTGCCGCGGGAGCATCTCAGGCCGCGCCGGCAACTGAGGCGGGGTCTTCCCGGGCTGCCACGCCCGATCCTGCCGCAGCTCCCGGCAAACGTCCAAGGGAGCCTACTCCTCCGCCTCGCCGCGCAGAAAGGGTACCAGACTTCGACCTCTCCACGCTGAGCTCCGACGAGGAGGAAGAAGAGGAGGAGGAGTAAGGCTTTCTTCTCATTGTACTTGTATTTCTTCAATCTTTGTTGTTTTTGGCTTTGCACCTGAGGACGATCATGCTGTGATGGCAGAGGACACGTCCGAGACTACCTTGACGGACCCGGTTCCTTCTCCTCGCAGCAGCCCCCAGCACAGCCCCCGGCGTAAGTGTTTGGTTCACTTTCTGCTGTGGGGCGCGCATGGGTGCTTCTTCTTTTGCTGACGTCTTGATTTCTGATTCATTTGTGTAGGAGCAGAGCAGGCCCATCAGGAGCAATCAGAAACCGCCCCGGAGGTGCTGTCTGCTTCAACTACGCCGCCAAGGGGCGATTCCCCGACAAGGGAGCGCTCCCCGGCAAGGGACGGAACCAGTGAGCCCTTGGTGGAGGAGCCCATGGTCACTGAGCCCAGCACAAGTAACCTTCCTTGTCGGAAATCTTCCCTTGGGTTCTTCTTCTGATCTTCTTTCTTCTTTTTTGGATATTTGCTTGACTTTTCTTTCCTCTCCCTGTCCTCAGATCCCCCTCTAGCTGACCCGATGGAGACCGAGGCCACCGGCGAGGAAGGCGCACGCGGCAATACTGAAGATGCCGCCGCGGGCGAGGAAGAGGCTAGCGCTGATGAACCTGCCGACGAGGAAGCCGCCAAGGCCGCTGGCGCAGGAGCCGACGAGGGGTCCGGCGGTCGTACTGACGACTCGGAGGGCGCAGGAGCGCAAGGCGCTGCACCGTTCGCCGACCCCTCCGCCGCTGATGCAGTGCCGGGCTCCGAGGAGCCCCAGCCAGGCGCATACTTGAAGGCCGGCAAGGGCGTATACATCAAGCTTCCCTGGGCGTCGAGCTCCAGGGCGCCGGTCGAAGGAGAGGAGTTTGATGGGGAAGTACTCGCCTCTGCTGGGCTGGCGGTGGTCGACGCGCCAAGCAGCAGCAGCGGCGAGTCCGAGGAGGAGCAGTTGCTCCGAAAGCTGGTGTCACTCTACCGCGCCCGGCAAGTGAAGCTTGAGTCCCGGGAAGCGCTTGTCGCGCAGGCGGGAGTTGACATAGAGAAGCCTGCGGAGGAGCTCAAGAGCCGCAACCAGGAGGCCCTTCGATCCATTGCGGAGGAAAGGGCGCAACTTGACGAGGCGAACAAGGCGTTCATCCTGGAGAAGGCTGAAGCCGAGGAGCAGCAGAGGCTCGCCGCCGAAGAGATGTCCAGGCGGGAAGGTGAGCTGACACAGAAGAAGGCTAGTCTGGACAGCCACAAGGAGGAGCTCGAGGCCCGGGAGCAATCACTTGGCGGGGCACTCAAGGAGGCGAAGGATGCCGCCGCGGCTGCTGAGGCCGCCAAGAAGGAGTTAGAGGTGAAGGTGACGCAGCTGGAGGCGGACGTGAAAGGGAAGAATGAAGAGCTTGCCGCACTCCAGCGCGAACGCGAGAAGGATGCCCGCGCCCATGGCGACCTGCAAGTTCAGCTTGCCGACAAGATCAAGGAGCTGAACGCCGCCAAGGACTCGAGCGCTGATCTGGAGCTGAAGCTGGCCGCCTTGACGGAGACGCTGAACGCCGCCAAGAAGCGAGAGGATGACTTGAAGAAAGAGGTCAAGGGCAACGAGGAGCTGCTGACGAGGGCCGCCAAGACTCAGAACACTTTCAAGGCCGCGGTGGAGCTCTGGACGGAGGGCCTCGTCAACATTGCTGCAGCCATCGACGAGGAGTTGGTGGAGCTGGACTTGGCGGGCTTCGGGTACTCCCCGACGAGAACCTCCAGCCCAGCGCCAAGCTTACTCTTTTCTTCAAGGGCGTGGTGACGGCCCTTCAGCAACTCCGGGAAAGGATCCCGAAGAAGTTGGCTGACGAGTCGCGCGCGATCGGCGCCAAGGTCTTGGAGAAGGTGTTAGTGAAGATACTCTTCCGCAACCTGGGCCTCGACCTCACCCGCGTCCTCAAGAAGTTACTGGAGGGTGCTGATCTTGAAGAACTCAAAGCCATTGTCGCACCCATCATGGACAAGGTGAATGAGGTCAGGAGGGTTGATGGCGAGCGCGTGGATTAGGCCACCCTTCTTCTCCTTTCCTTGTCGCTGTTTATTTAAGTCATGAGAACAATTTAGTCAGTGCCGCAACAAGCTATTTTTGTAATATAACTCTATTCTGGGCACTATCTGCTATGTTACTTCCTTTACTTGATTCCATCCCTTGTATGTTTTTGCCCTACGCTTTTTAGGGAACTTGCCAGCGCAAGCACCCTTGCCGCGAGCGCTGAGTGCGGAACATCAGCAGCCTGCTGGCGGTGTTGCCTCCGGCAAGAAACCTTGTCGGGACTAGTCGCAGCACACTTTCATTGTTGAGCGGACTTGAAACAAAGTAAGGGCACAACTTAGCCACGAGCCGGTTCCTCCGCGCACAGATTTTCCATACAAGGCACGGTCGTTCAAGGAATATAACTTAAAAATTTAAAACTGACTGTGCTCAAACTTTGACAACTTAGCTTTTCTGTTGTCTGTGTCCCGGCAAGGCCATACTTCTTTGAACGACGCCCGGTCCACACCTTTATCCTCCCCCCCCCCCCCCCCCGTGAACTTGTGGGCGAAGGAACCTTTTTTTTTGAGAAAAAAAAGAAGAGAAGATAATGATATGGAGCCTTAAGGCTCGTTATTACTTACCGGGGGTAAGTGCTGCACAAAGTGTCAGATAAAAAACATGCAAAAAAGAAAAAGACATGAAATTTGACAAGATGTGCGAAGCACATGAACTTTATTTATGCACGGGATCTGCGCCCGGCTTTGTACAAAGGGTTACATGCAACAGCGGCAAGGCTTGTACAAAAGGTGGTTGCCGGAAGAGATTCCGGCAACCGCGCCTTATGGGTAAAACTTGCGAAGATGCTCTATGTTCCAGGAATTGCTCACCGGAAAGCCATCTTCGGTCTCAAGGCGGACAGCGCCGGGCCTAGTGACTCGTTTCACCCGATAAGGGCCTTCCCACTTCGGCGTCAACTTGTTGGAATTCTTGGCGGATTGAACGCACCGAAGAACAAGGTCGCCTTCCTCAAAGCTTCTGGCATTAACTTTGCGGCTATGGTAGCGGCGCAAAGCTTGCTGGTAGCGAGCAGCTCGTACAGCAGCCTGAAGACGATCTTTCTCGAGGAGCAGCGCGTCATCTTGCCGCAGCTGCTCTTGCTCAAGCTCATCATAAGCGAGCACTCGAGGCGATCCGTATACGAGTTCCATGGGGAGAACTGCTTCTGCTCCATAGACAAGAGCAAAAGGTGTCTGGCCAGTGGCTCGATTTGGCGTCGTCCTAATCAACCAAAGAACCACCGGCAGCTCCTCGATCCAATTTCTTCCGCACTTGCGCAGCCTGTCGAAAGTTCTGGTCTTGAGCCCACGCAGCACTTCAGCGTTTGCCCTCTCCGCTTGACCGTTGCTTCTCGGGTGAGCAACAGAAGCGAAGCAGATCTTGGCGCCAAGATCTTGGACGTACTGCATGAAGGTGCGGCTCGTGAATTGTGTGCCATTGTCGGTGATGATCCTGTTAGGGACTCCGAAACGGCAAACAATCGACCTGAAGAACTTGACTGTTGACTGTGCTGTCACCTTCCTCACTGCTTCTACTTCAGGCCACTTTGTGAACTTGTCGATTGCGATGTACAAGTACTCAAAGCCCCCGACAGCTCGGGGAAAGGGGCCGAGAATGTCGAGCCCCCAGACCGAAAATGGCCAGGATAAAGGGATTGTTTGGAGAGCTTGAGCTGGTTGATGTATCTGCTTGGAGTGGAACTGGCACGCTTCACACTTGGTTACTTGTGCAGTTGCATCCTGGAGGGCTGTCGGCCAGAAGAAACCTTGCCGGAAAGCTTTGCCGGCAAGTGCTCTTGCGCCAATGTGGTGACCACATATGCCTCCATGTATCTCCGCCAACAGCTCCTGTCCATCTTCCCGGGAAATGCACTTCAATTTCACTCCATTGAATCTTCTTCTGTACAGTATGTCATCGACAAACTGGTACATACTTGATTGCCGGGCTACTCTCTCCGCTTCTTCTTGCTCTTTGGGAAGTTCTCCTGTTTGAAGGAAATGGACGATCTGCTGTGCCCATGCCGGAGCTTGTGGCTCGACGACAAGGACTAAAGGTGCAAATGCTGCTGCGGGAACATCTGCTTCTACGGCAAGAATCTAGGATCCTGCTGGAGCATGATGCTCCCCGGCAAGTGTGTCGGGACACAGCTTGTCGGGAGCGTCTGCTTCAACGAAACAAACCCTAGGGCTTGTCGGAGCAGAGTGCTCCTCAGCACTTTCTGTGTTGATCCTGGGGACCTTCTTGGCGGCGGCTTCGGGGAGCTCTGCTGGAAAATAGTCGCCAGTAACCAACTTTCTCTTCTTGCTCTGTCCAGTTAATGGTGTTACAGATGGCTGAGTCAGCTTGAGCACAAAAATCCCTGGTTCCACAGGCAACTTAAGTGCGGCGCATTTTAACAGGCCATCTGCAATGTCGTTCTGAGCTCTTGGAACATGTTCCATTTGCAGGCCATCAAAATGCTCTTCCAGCTTCCTCACTTCATCAGTGTATGCTTCCATCAACAGACTCTGATAATCTTTGTTTACTTGACGGACGACAAGCTGTGAGTCACCCCTGACAATAAGCTTCCTGATCCCAAGGTCTGCCGCGATCCTGAGTCCGGCAAGCAAGCCTTCAAACTCTGCAGTATTGTTGGTTGCTTGCTCCTTGGGAAAGTGCATTTGGACCACGTACTTGAGGTGCTCTCCGATGGGTGCGATGAGTAGTACGCCCGCACCGGCGCCTTGCAGCAAGAAGGCACCGTCAAAGTACATGATCCATTCTTTGCTCGCTTCCTTGACGGGGATGCTCCTCTCCGGAGTTTCTTCATCGGGTGTTGGCGTCCATTCTGCTATGAACTCTACCAATGCTCGGCTCTGAATAGTTGAAGTACTTTCAAACTTGAGGCCAAAGCTTGACAATTCCAGTGCCCACTCGACAATCCTGCCTGTTGCTTCTGGATTATGTAATATCCTCTTCAACGGAAAGCGAGTGACAACTGTGATCTCATGTGCTTGAAAGTAATGGCGCAGCTTCCTCGAGGCCATGAGAAGGCCGAAAAGCAGCTTCTGCACACCAGAGTACCTTGATCTAGCCCCCTACAGAAGGGAACTGACAAAGTATACTGGGCGCTGCACCATCTTCTTCTGTTTCTCTTCTTGTGGCTGCGCAGATCCATCCTTGCCGGAACCAGAACTTGTCGGGGAAGCCCCCTGCTTGTCGCTGGACTCGCTTGCCGCGGTTGCTGGCTCATCATCCGCCTCCCTCTCCGCTACTAACGCAGCACTAACCACTTGATTGGTTGCCGCCAGATATAGCAGCAACTTCTCTTGTGGCTTAGGTGCGACAAGTATTGGAGTGGAGGAGAGGTATCTCTTCAAGTCCTGCAGCGCAGCCTCCGCTTCTGGAGTCCATTTCATTGGACCTGCCTTTTTCAAAATCTTGAAAAATGGCAGGGCGCGCTCAGCAGACTTAGAGATGAACCTACTGAGAGCAGCAACACAGCCGGCAAGTCTTCGCACATCCTTGACGCGCTTCGGTGCTTTGATATGTTCAATGGCTTTGATCTTGTCAGGAGTGGCTTTAATCCCTCTCTGGGACACAAAGAACCCGAGAAGGTTGCCGGAAGGAAATCCAAACACGCACTTCTCGGGGTTCAACTTGAGATTGATCTTGCGCAGATTTGCAAAAGTCTCGTCCAAATCTTGGATCAGAGTTTCTTTGTCTTTGCTCTTGACCACTATGTCATCCATGTAAGCTTCTACATTTTTGTGCAGCTGTGGCTCAAAAGCATGACTGACTACTCTTGCAAATGTTGAACCAGCAATCTTTAGTCCGAAAGGTATCCGTACAAAGCAGTACGTGCCACATGGAGTAATGAATGCGGTATTCTCTTCATCCTCTTCTGCCATGAAGATCTGATGATATCCTGAGTATGCATCAAGGAATGAAAGCAGATCACATCCTGTCGTGGACTCGACAATCTGGTCAATGCGCGGCAAGGAAAATGGATCCTTGGGACAAGCTTTATTAACATCAGTGAAGTCAATACAAAGCCTCCACTTCCCATTCGCCTTGCGCACGACTACTGGATTGGCTAACCACGTTGGATGGAGTACTCCTCGGACCAGGCCTACTGCTTCCAGTTTCTTGATCTCTTCAGCAATGAACTCTTGGCGTTCCACTGCTTGCTTCCTAACTCTCTGCTTGACGGGCCGCGCGTGAGGGCAGACGGCAAGGTGGTGCTCAATTAATTTCCTGGGAACACCAGGGATGTCAGATGGTTGCCATGCAAACACATCGACATTCGCCCGCGGGAAAGCAACGAGCGCGCTTTCCTATTTAGGGCCAAGCGTTGCACTGATGGTGAAGGTACCACCAGTGCCGTCCTCCTTGGCAGCCACTTTCTTGGTCTCTGGTGTCGCTATCTTTGCCTTCTTGCACTTGCCGGTGGAGCTCGATGGTGCATCCTCGACGGTAGCGCAGCACTCCGAAGAGGTGCGCTTGCCGGAGTGGGCATCAGAGCTACTCTTGCCGGACTTGGTCTCGCTAACATCTCTGATCTTACACATCGCCATCTCCTCCCTCATCCTGCGGTTACGCACGTTCTGATGGAACACGCTGATAACCGCGGCAGGGTGGACGTTTGGGATGTTGCGCTGCACCTGGCTGAATCTCTGTATGTACTTGCGCAGGGGTTCTCCTTCCTTCTGGGCAAGCAGGTGAAGGTCGCTCTCCTGGCCATGGGGTTTGTGGCCGCCTGTGAAGGCGCCGACAAACTGATGGCACAGGTCCGCCCACGAAGAGATGGAGTTGTCCGGCAAGTGCATGAGCCAAGATCTGACGTTGGGCTTGAGCACCAGCAGGAAGTAGTTGGCGAGGATCTTCTCGTCGCGCCCCCCGGCAGCCTGCACCGCGATGGTGTAGACGCTGAGGAACTCCGACGGATGTATCCTGCCATCGTACTTCTCGGGCACGTCTGGCTTGAAGTTCTTGGTACTGGGCCACTGGACCTGCCGCAGCTCACGGGTGAACGCAGGGCAACCTACCGCGTACGGCAAGTCGCCTGGTTCCCCTGGCGCATCCATATCGACAGTGGGCCCAATGCGCTGGTCTGACTGACGTCGCGCTTCTCTTTGGCGCTCGATGCGAGTGCGAGCATCTTCATATCGTCGTTCTTGGAGAACTTGGCGTTGATCGCGGCGAGCTCGCGGGTCCGACGACGCGGTAGAGTCGGTGTCGAGGTTGGCCCGGCGAGTCGGCGATCTTGGCCTTCGGGGCGGGGAGTGCATGGTAGTGGCAAACCCAGCGGTCTTGTCGGCGTCGGCTTGCGCCTGGGCGTCTTGCCGGGGCTTCGATGTGCTCGGTTGCCGGGGCTTGTCGCCGTTGGCGAAGCCGATAAGGCTCTGAATGGTGGCCCTCCAATCGTCGATCTTGTCTGGCGCTGGAGGGTAATCTAGAAGCAGCTGGGCTCGAGCCAGCGCTTCCTCTAGAGTCTTGGGTGGTGGTGGCGAGCGGCGCGAGGTACGGGATATGCTCAAACTTCTAACAGTGTTAGAAGGAGCAACATCTCGTCCAGGCGACCGCACTGCGCACGTGCCTGCGTGTTGACGTGTACGTTGGTCTTGAGCATCCTGCAACCCACCAGCTTGGCCTTGTTCCAACGCTAGTACGGTGCTAGGAGCACCGTGGCGTTGTCGATCTTGCACCCCCTGGGAGGGTTGCGGTGGATGTACAGACGTTGAAGCTTGTGGGGCCTTGTCCTTGGACCTAGTGACGACGTGAGTCCCCTCTTTGGCGCCCGCTCCTCCACCGGCGTCCACCCCACCGTGTTGGGGAACGTTGCAGAAAACAAAAATTTTCCTATGGTTTCACCAAGATCCGTCTATGAGTTCATCTAGCAACGAGTGATTAGATGCATCTACGTACCTTGTAGATCGCGAGTGGAAGCATTCAAAGAATGGGGATGATGTAGTCGAACACGACGTGATCCAAATCACCGGAGATCCTAGCACCGAACGGACGGCACCTCCGCGTTCAACACACATACGGAACAGCCACGTCTCCTCCTTCTTGATCCAGCAAGGGGGGAGGAGAGGTTGAGGGAGATGGCACCAGCAGCAGCACGACGGTGTGGTGTTCATGGAGCTGCAGTACTCCGGCAGAGCTTCGCCAAGCGCTATGGAGGAAGAGGAGGTGTTGGAGAGGGAGAAGGAGGCAACCAAAGGCCAAGGTGTGAAGTCCCTCCTCTCCCCCACTATATATAGGAGGGCCAAGGGGGGCTGGCCGGCCCTAGGAGATCCAATCTCCTAGGGGGGGCGGCGGCCAAGGGGGGTTTCCCTCCCCCCAAGGCACCTAGGAGGTGCCTTCCCCTCCTAGGACTCTTCCCCCTCAAACCCTAGGCGCATGGGCCTATGTGGGGCTGGTGCCCTTGGCCCATGTAGGCCAAGTCGCACCCCCTACAGCCCATGTGGCCCCCCGGGACAGGTGGACCCACCCGGTGGACCCCTGGGACCCTTCCGGTGGTCCCGGTACAATACCGATAACCCCGAAACTTGTCCCGATGCCCGAAACAGGACTTCCCATATATAAATCTTTACCTCCGGACCATTCCGGAACTCCTCGTGACGTCCGGGATCTCATCCGGGACTCCGAACAACATTCAGGTTACTGCATATACATATCCCTACAACCCTAGCGTCACTGAACCTTAAGTGTGTAGACCCTACGGGTTCGGGAGACATGTAGACATGACCGAGATCGCTCTCCGGTCAATAACCAACAGCGGGATCTGGATACCCATGTTGGCTCCCACATGCTCCACGATGATCTCATCGGATGAACCACGATGTCGAGGATTTAATCAACCCCGTATGCAATTCCCTTTGTCAATCGATATGTTACTTACCCGAGATCCGATCGTCGGTATCCCAATACCTCGTTCAATCTCGTTACCGGCAAGTCACTTTACTCGTACCGTAATGCATGATCCCGTGACCAGACACTTGGTCACTTTGAGCTCAATATGATGATGCATTACCGAGTGGGCCCAGTGATATCTCTTCGTCATACAGAGTGACAAATCCCAGTCTCGATCCGTGTCAACCCAACAGACACTTTCGGAGATACCTGTAATGCACCTTTATAGTCACCCAGTTACGTTGTGACGTTTGATACACCCAAAGCACTCCTACGGTATCCGGGAGTTACACAATCTCATGGTCAAAGGAAAAGATACTTAACATTAGAAAAGCTCTAGCAAACGAACTACACGATCTCACGCTATGCTTAGGATTGGGTCTTGTCCATCACATCATTATCCTAATGATGTGATCCCGTTATCAATGACATCCAATGTCCATAGCCAGGAAACCATGACTATCTATTGATCAATGAGCTAGTCAACTAGAGGCTTACTAGGGACATGTTGGTGTCTGTTATTCACACATGTATTACGATTTCCGGATAATACAATTATAGCATGAATAAAGACAATTATCATGAACAAAGAAATATAATAATAATGCTTTTATTATTGCCTCTAGGGCATATTTCCAACAGTCTCCCACTTGCACTAGAGTCAATAATCTAGTTACATTGTGATGAATCGAACACCCATGGAATTCTGGTGTTGATGATGTTTTGCTCTAGGGAGAGGTTTAGTCAACGGATCTGCTACATTCAGGTCCGTATGTATTTTACAAATCTCTATGTCTCCATCTTGAACATTTTCACGAATGGAGTTGAAGCAACGCTTGATGTGCCTTGTCTTCTTGTGAAACCTGGGCTCCTTGGCAAGTGCAATAGCTCCAGTGTTGTCACAGAAGAGCTTGATCGACCCCGACGCATTGGGTATGACTCCTAGGTCGGTTATGAACTCCTTCACCCATATTGCTTCATGTGATGCCTCCGAGGCTGCCATGTACTCTGCTTCACATGTAGATCCCACCACGACGCTCTTCTTGCAACTGCACCAGCTTACTGCCCCATCATTCAAAATATACACGTATCCGGTTTGTGACTTAGAGTCATCCATATCTGTGTCGAAGCTAGCGTCGACGTAACCCTTTACGACGAGCTCTTCGTCACCTCCATAAACGAGAAACATTTCCTTAGTCCTTTTCAGGTACTTCAGGATATTCTTGACCGTTGTCCAGTGTTCCTTGCCGGGATTACTTTGGTACCTTCCTACCAAACTTACGGCAAGGTTTACATCAGGTCTGGTACACAGCATGGCATACATAATAGAACCTATGGCTGAGGCATAGGGGATGACACTCATCTCTTCTATATCTTCTGCCGTGGTCGGACAATGAGCCGAGCTCAATTTCATACCTTGCAAAACAGGCAAGAACCCTTTCTTGGACTGATCCATTTTGAACTTCTTCAAAATCTTATCAAGATATGTGCTTTGTGAAAGACCTATGAGGCGTCTCGATGTATCCCTATAGATCTTGATGCCTAATATATAAGCAGCTTCTCCAAGGTCCTTCATTGAAAAACTCTTATTCAAGTAGGCCTTAATGATGTCCAAAAGTTCAATATCATTTCCCATCAAAAGTATGTCATCTACATATAGTATGACAAATGCTATAGAGCTCCCGCTCACTTTCTTGTAAACACAGGCTTCTCCGTAAGTCTGTGTAAACCCAAATGCTTTGATCATCTCATCAAAACGAATGTTCCAACTCTGAGATGCTTGCACCAGCCCATAAATCGAGCGTTGGAGCCTGCACACCTTGTCAGCATTTTTAGGATCGACAAAACCTTCCGGCTGCATCATATACAACTCTTCCTTAAGGAAACCATTAAGGAATGCTGTTTTGACGTCCATTTGCCAAATTTCATAATCATAAAATGCGGCAATTGCTAACATGATTCGGACGGACTTCAGCTTCGCTACCGGTGAGAAAGTCTCATCGTAGTCAACCCCTTGAACTTGTCGATAACCCTTAGCGACAAGCCGAGCTTTATAGATGGTCACATTACCATCCGCGTCTGTCTTCTTCTTAAAGATCCATTTATTTTCTATGGCTCGCCGTTCTACGGGCAAGTCAGTCAAAGTCCATACTTCGTTTTCATACATGGATCCTATCTCGGATTTCATGGCTTCTAGCCATTTGTCGGAATCCGGGCCCGCCATCGCTTCTTCATAGTTCGAAGGTTCACTGTTGTCTAACAACATGATTTCCATGACAGGGTTGCCGTACCACTCTGGTGCGGAACGTGTCCTTGTGGACCTTCGAATTTCAGTAGGAGCTTGATCAGAAGTATCTTGATCATTATCATTAACTTCCTCTCGAGCCGGTGCAGGCACCAAAGGAACATTTTATTGAGTTGCGCCATTTTCCGGTTCAGGAGGTAATACTTCATCAAGCTCTACTTTCCTCCCACTTACTTCTTTCGAGAGAAACTCTTTCTCCAGAAAGGACCCATTCTTGGCAACAAAGATCTTGACTTCGGATCTGAGGTAGAAGATATACCCAACAGTTTCTTTAGGGTATCCTATGAAGACGCATTTTTCCGATTTGGGTTCGAGCTTTTCAGGTTGAAGTTTCCTGACATAAGCATCGCATCCCCAAACTTTTAGAAACGACAGCTTAGGTTTCTTCCCAAACCACAATTCATACGGTGTCATCTCAACGGATTTCGACGGTGCCCTATTTGAAGTGAATGCGGCAGTCTCTAAAGCATAGCCCCAAAAAGATAGTGGTAAATCGGCAAGAGACATCATAGATCGTACCATATCTAATAGAGTGCGATTACGACGTTCGGACACACCATTACGCCGAGGTGTTCCAGGCGGCGTGAGTTGTGAAACTATTCCACATTTTCTTAAGTTTGTACCAAACTCGTGACTCAAGTATTTTCCTCCACGATCTGATCGTAGAGACTTGATTTTCCTGTCACGTTGATTCTCAACTTCACTCTGAAATTCCTTGAACTTTTCAAAGGTCTCAGACTTGTGTTTCATTAAGTAGACAAACCCATATCTACTCAAGTCATCAGTGAGGGTGAGAACATAACGATAGCCACTGCGAGCCTCAACACTCATTGGACCGCACACATCAGTATGTATGATTTCCAATAAGTTGGTTGCTCGCTCCATTGTTCCTGAGAACGGAGTCTTGGTCATTTTACCCATCAGGCATGGTTCGCACGTGTCAAATGATTCATAATCAAGAGACTCTAAAAGTCCATCAGCATGGAGCTTCTTCATGCGTTTGACACCTATGTGACCAAGGCGGCAGTGCCACAAGTATGTGGGACTATCACTATCAATCTTACATCTTTTGGTACTTACACTATGAATATGTGTAGCATTACGCTCGAGATTCATAAAGAATAAACCATTCACCATCGGAGCATGACCATAAAACATATCTCTCATATAAATAGAACAACCATTATTCTCGGATTTAAATGAGTAGCCATCTCGAATTAAATGAGATCCTGATACAATGTTCATGCTCAAACTTGGCACAAAATAACAATTATTGAGGTTCAAAACTAATACCGTAGGTAAATGTAGAGGTAGCGTGCCTACGGCGATCACATCGACCTTGGAACCATTCCCGACTCGCATCATCACCTCGTCCTTCGCCAGTCTCCGTTTATTCCGCAGCTCCTGTTGTGTGTTACAAATATGAGCAACGGCACCGGTATCAAATACCCAGGAGTCACTACGATTACTGGTAAGGTACACATCAATTACATGTATATCAAATATACCTTTGGTTTTGCCGGCCTTCTTGTCCGTTAAGTATTTGGGGCAATTCTGCTTCCAGTGACCACTTCCCTTGCAATAAAAGCACCCGGTCTCGGGCTTGGGTCCATTCTTTGGCTTCTTCCCGACAGCTTGCTTGCTGGGCGCGGCAACTACCTTGCCGTCCTTCTTGAAGTTCTTTTTACCCTTGCCCTTCTTGAACTTAGTGATTTTATTGACCATCAACACTTGATGTTCCTTCTTGACTTCTACCTCTGCTGATTTCAGCATAGTAAATACTTCAGGAATGGTCTTTTCCATCCCCTGCATATTGAAGTTCATCACAAAGCTCTTGTAGCTTGGTGGAAGCGACTGGAGGATTCTGTCAATGACCGCATCATCCGGGAGATTAACTCCCAGCTGAGTCAAGCGGTTATGTAACCCAGACATAGTGAGTATGTGCTCACTGACAGAACTATTTTCCTCCATCTTACAGCTGAAGAATTTGTCAGAGACTTCATATCTCTCGACCCGGGCATGAGCTTGGAAAACCATTTTCAGCTCTTCGAACATCTCATATGCTCCATGTCTCTCAAAATGCTTTTGGAGACCTGGCTCTAGGCTGTAAAGCATGCCGCACTGAACGAGGGAGTAGTCATCGGAACGTGCCTGCCAAGCGTTCATAACGTCTTGTTCTGCAGGGAGAACAGGTGCATCACCTAGCGGTGCTTGTAGGACATAATCTTTCTTGGCAGCTATGAGGATGATCCTCAGGTTCCGGACACAGTCCGTATAGTTGCTGCCAACGTCTTTCAGCTTGGTTTTCTCTAGGAACACGTTGAAGTTGAGGACTACGTTGGCCATTTGATCTACAAGACATATTGTAAAATATTTAGACTAAGTTCATGATAATTAAGTTCATCTAATCAAATTATAATGAACTCCCACTCAGATTTGACATCCTTTGGTCATCTAAGTGTTACACGATCCGAGTCGACTAGGCCGTGTCCGATCATCACGTGAGATGGACTAGTCATCGTCGGTGAACATTCTCATGTTGATCGTATCTTCCATACGACTCGTGTTCGACCTTTCGGTCTCCGTGTTCCGAGGCCATGTCTGTAGATGCTAGGCTCGTCAAGTTAACCCTAAGTGTTTTCGCTGTGTAAAACTGTCTTACACCCGTTGTATGTGAACGTAAGAATCTATCACACCCGATCATCACGTGGTGCTTCGAAACGACGATCTGTAGCAACGGTGCACAGTTAGGGGAGAACGCTTCTTGAAATTTTGTAAGGGATCATCTTATTTACTACCGTCGTCCTAAGTAAACAAGATGCATAAAACATAATAAACATCACATGCAATTATATAAAGTAGTGACATGATATGGCCAATATCATATAGCTCCTTTGATCTTCATCTTCGGGGCTCCATGATCATCTTGTCACCGGCATGACACCATGATCTCCATCATCATGATCTCCATCATCGTGTCTTCATGAAGTTGTCACGCCAATGACTACTTCTACTTCTATGACTAACGCGTTTAGTAATAAAGTAAAGTAGTTTACATGGCGTTCTTCAATGACACGCAGGTCATACAAAAAATAAAGACAACTCCTATGGCTCCTGCCGGTTGTCATACTCATCGACATGCAATTCGTGATTCCTATTACAATAGCATGAACATCTCCTACATGACATATAGATCATTCATCATTCATCACAACTTTGGCCATATCATATCACAAAGCACTTGCTGCAAAAACAAGTTAGACGTCCTCTAATTGTTGTTTGCAAGTTTTACGTGGCTGAAGTAGGGTTCTAGCAAGAACGTTTTCTTACCTAAGTGAAAGCCACAACGTGATTTGTCAACTTCTATTTACCCTTCATAAGGACCCTTTTCATCGAATCCGCTTCAACTAAAGTAGGATAGACAGACACCCGCCGCCACCTTATGCAACTAGTGCATGTTAGTCGGTGGAACCGGTCTCACGTAAGCGTACGTGTAAGGTTGGTCCGGGCCGCTTCATCCCACAATACCGCTGAAGCAAGATAAGACTAGTAGCGGCAAGAAAGTTGACAAATCTACGCCCACAACAAATTGTGTTCTACTCGTGCAAGAGAACTACGCATAGACCTAGCTCACGATGCCACTGTTGGGGAACGTTGCAGAAAACAAAAAATTTCCTACGGTTTCACCAAGATCCATCTATGAGTTCATCTAGCAACGAGTGATTAGATGCATCTACGTACCTTGTAGATCGCGAGCGGAAGCGTTCAAAGAACGGGGATGATGTAGTCGAACACGACGTGATCCAAATCACCGGAGATCCTAGCACCGAACGGACGGCACCTCCGCGTTAAACACACGTACAAAACAGCCACGTCTCCTCCTTCTTGATCCAGCAAGGGGGGAGGAGAGGTTGAGGGAGATGGCACCAGCAGCAGCACGACGGCGTGGTGTTGATGGAGCTGCAGTACTCCGAAGAGCTTCGCCAAGCGTTATGGAGGAAGAGGAGGTGTTGGAGAGGGAGAAGGAGGCAACCAAAGGCCAAGGTGTGAAGTCCCTCCTCTCCCCCACTATATATAGGAGGGCCAAGGGGGGGTGGCCGGCCCTAGGAGATCCAATCTCCTAGGGGGGGCGGCGGCCAAGGGGGGTTTCCCTCCCCCCCCCCCCCCCAAGGCACCTAGGAGGTGCCTTCCCCTCCTAGGACTCTTCCCCCTCAAACCCTAGGCGCATGGGCCTATGTGGGGCTGGTGCCCTTGGCCCATGTAGGCCAAGGCGCACCCCCTACAGCCCATGTGGCCCCCCGGGACAGGTGGACCCACCCGGTGGACCCCCGGGACCCTTCCGGTGGTCCCGGTACAATACCGATAACCCCGAAACTTGTCCCGATGCCCGAAACAGGACTTCCCATATATAAATCTTTACCTCCGGACCATTCCGGAACTCCTCGTGACGTCCGGGATCTCATCCGGGACTCCGAACAACATTCGGGTTACTGCATATACATATCCCTACAACCCTAGCGTCACTAAACCTTAAGTGTGTAGACCCTACGGGTTCGGGAGACATGTAGACATGACCGAGATCGCTCTCCGGTCAATAACCAACAGCGGGATCTGGATACCCATGTTGGCTCCCACATGCTCCATGATGATCTCATCGGATGAACCACGATGTCGAGGGTTTAATCAACCCCGTATGCAATTCCCTTTGTCAATCGATATGTTACTTGCCCGAGATCCGATCGTGGGTATCCCAGTACCTCGTTCAATCTCGTTACCGGCAAGTCACTTTACTCGTACCGTAATGCATGATCCCGTGACCAGACACTTGGTCACTTTGAGCTCAATATGATGATGCATTACCGAGTGGGCCCAGTGATATCTCTCCGTCATACAGAGTGACAAATCCCAGTCTCGATCCGTGTCAACCCAACAGACACTTTCGGAGATACCTGTAATGCACCTTTATAGTCACCCAGTTACGTTGTGACGTTTGATACACCCAAAGCACTCCTACGGTATCCGGGAGTTACACGATCTCATGGTCAAAGGAAAAGATACTTGACATTAGAAAAGCTCTAGCAAACGAACTACACGATCTCACGCTATGCTTAGGATTGGGTCTTGTCCATCACATCATTATCCTAATGATGTGATCCCGTTATCAATGACATCCAATGTCCGTGGCCAGGAAACCATGACTATCTATTGATCAACGAGCTAGTCAACTAGAGGCTTGCTAGGGACATGTTGGTGTCTGTTATTCACACATGTATTACGATTTCTGGATAATACAATTATAGCATGAATAAAGACAATTATCATGAACAAAGAAATATAATAATAATCCTTTTATTATTGCCTCTAGGGCATATTTCCAACACACCGCCCGTTTGCTCCGGTGGCGGCAGGATAGTCGCAGACGGAGCGGCCACCTCCGAAATCTTCTTCTTCGGTGGCATGTCGATGAAGATGCTGATGTAGCGCGTGCAGACACCGGATCAGATACGCACGACCTCGACGCCCCCCTACCTGGCGCGCCAAAGATGTCGTGGGGAACGAGCACCTATGGGGCAGGGAGCCCCTTTTCGGTCCGGCAGGGAGCGGAGGGCGCACGAAGAGCAGATCGAGGCGAAAGCACGCGAGGGATTTTACCCAGCTTCGGAGCTCTCCGGAGAGATAAAACTCCTACTGCTGCTTTGTGTTTCTATTCTGTTCTTGCTCAAGAACGTATGTGTGTTGTAGTTTCGAATGAGTCGAACCCCTTCTACGTGCGCATGGGCCTCCTTTTTATAGTCTAAAGGGGTCACCGACAGGTGGCAGCGTAGAGAGAGGGGTAAAAAAGTAAAAACGGGGGTTGGTACAACCGCTATCAATAGTGCCCCCTACATAACTCTGACGGCAGGGGACAAGGGCATTTAATGCCCGTCCGGTCGCCCAAACAGAGTAGGAAACGACCGTTAGGGGCGCCACCGATCGCCACGATGGCCTCCTTGTCATCTTCAATTGCCACCTCGCACCACTTGGCTGCACAGCTACCCGCCACGTGCACCAGGAGCGATCCTGCGGCGACATGTCGTCGGATGTGCTGGAGCGTGGGCGCAGAGTGGTGGCCTTGCCGCGGCAAATGCCTTGCCGGGGTCGCTGTCTTGTCGCACCCGCAAGCTTGCCGCTCGCCGGGTCTTGGTTGACCTTCCCGGCAAGCTCCTCTTGCCGGGGTCTTGTCCTTCTGGGCAAGCTTCTCTTGCCGAGACTCTGTCTTCTCAGTTAACACTTTGTTCTTGAATGGCAGTAATACGAATAACGAAGGATCTTGGCGGACGCCCGGCAAGCCTTGCCGTGGGGCGCAGCGACTGCCCATGCACAAGTTCGTGGTACTAAGGTACCCCTACTTTAGTACACCGACAGGGGACGAAGGGAGTCGCCGGCGGCGAGCTCCGCGGTGGAGGTGGCTTCGGGAGGATTTTGGGGATCGGGCTATGGTGGCTCTCCGTCGAAGCTGAGGGTTTGGGCGGCTCCGCAAGACCAAGTGGAGTCGGGTGGTGGCGCTGGATGGACGGGGGGGGGGGGGGGGGGGGTCTGCTCGTGATGAACTGAGCCGGAGAGTGGCTGCGGCCGAACTGGCCGGAGGCAAGGAAGAAGGCCTCCCGCCGTCGCTTGCTGGCCGTGGGGCGCGCTAGTGGGGTGGTACGAGGTTTCCTGAGGGTCTGGATGGGTTCGGGGGTCTCCATTTATAGCGCAGCTACGTCGGTTCCGCGGCCGTGGATAAGGACGCCGGCGAGTCGTCGTTCTGTTGTAGCAGGGGGTGCGTGGCGGCGACGGGCGCTAGAGGACGCGATCTAGGATAAGCTCGGGCTGCTCCACAGGGCAGCTGGCGCACGCGTATTGCCTGGGCGGCGTCGTACCTGGCAGGAACCCACTGTGGCCGGCCGCTAGCCGCCATGGCCGACCTGACGGTGGCGCTGTGGGGCTCCAGGGGCGGCCTGGAGGGTGCTGGTGAGGTGATGAGGACGGGCGTGGCTCTGCAGGTGAGCAAAGGCCAGGGGCCAAACGCGGCGACCCGTGCGCACGCACGTGCAAAACGCGCGCTCTGGCGCGCCCACCGCACGCACGCCAGGTGCTCGACGAAATGCCAGCGTGTGTTAGAGAGCTCGGATGATGCTGGTAGTTAACAGGCCTGGGTTAGGGTTAGCTAGTAGCTTAGTGGACAAGTTAGTTAGGTCAGAAGATCAAGTTCACAATGCCAACTAAAATTCATGCCAAAACTGACTATGCACACAAAGTGTTCGACAGAATGCTAGAGGCATCTAGGCAGTTCTTGGGGTGGCCAAAATCTCCAGATCCTAGTCTCTTTAGATGATAAAGAGGGTGGCAAGGTTAGTTGGGCAAAACCAGAAACTTGTTAGTGCAAGTTTTTGAGAAAACCAAATTTGGGCAGAAACTAAAGGCCATTATTTCATGAACCAAAAATACTCCAATGGGTCCATTCTCTTGGACTTAAGGGTTTGGTAGGGAGAACTATAAGCAGGAAAAAGAATCATGGGCCATAGAGCAACACAAAATGGAGTTGAAGTAGAAAAGGCCAATCTGGTCCAGAGAGCAAAAGAGGATGTTTTGCTCAAATTTTTCAAAGAACACCAGTGGGTTTTTTGCACAAAATTGAATTATATACTCCTACTGACCTCCCCTAATTTTGGTGGAAGTTTTAAAGAAATATTTAAGTAGGTTGTAGTGCAATTTTACCAACTGGACCATTTTTGAAAACTAGGGGTAGAGCTTAAAATCTCCAATGAATAAAAGATATTTTTGCATAAAAGTGATTTAGGGACATCATATGTCATCCCCAAATTCTGGTGAAAATTTTAAATGCATTTATCAAATGGTTGCAGTGCAAAAGAGGCTCCAAAACTTATGAAAAATCATTTTAATAGAATAAAGCTCAGAAAACTAATTATGCAAATAAATCCACTGATAAAAGAATTGTTTTATTGAGAGAGTATACAAGTCCAATAATAATTTTGGAAAGTTTTTACTTGGGTTAAAAATCCACAGTGTTAAAGAAAAGGGAGGGTCTGAAATCAAAAAGAAAATCCAGAAAGTAAAATTTTTAATCTCCTGGCAAAATTTTAATAAACAATTCATGGTTAAATTTTTGGGGTGTTACACCATGCAAGAAATGGGAATGAATGTCAAACATCCTGCCACCGTCACTCAGCCGCAAACATTGAGATTCCTGGTTTTTAAATTCTAGTAAATCCAAAACTCGTCTGAAATTCATGAAACTTGGCATGCTATCATGGAGCGGCATCTATAAGCCGTGGTAAAAAATTTGTCCCACTTCGGTCAGGTTTGGAGATATGCTTCTCACAAACCAAAGGTTCTCACAACAAGTCTAGTGGTTTCGATAGGGAACGTCCCACTTTTGGGGACGAAACGATATCCGCTGCCTCCTATTGCTTTCAAATTTTCTAGTGTCCACATAGAACAACAGGAGTGTTGTGTTAAATTTTGCAATTTTTTGGGGTTCGTTTGGACATTTTTATACATTAATTGGGTTTTCTAGGCATTTTATGTGCATAATTCAAATTTGAACTACATGGACATGCTCCAGTGCATATAAATTGGTTGAAAAATCAAATCTTTGTCCTTGGGTGCATGCTTAGGTCCCATGCAAGAAATCTTGAACGAACCACCGTAAGAATTTGAAAATGAATGAAGAAAAGAGAATGCCTCCCCGGGAAGAATTAGAAAACACATGAAGATACTTGAGGGATTATATAGATACAAGAGAATGAAGAGATCACGAGCTGACTAGAGAATACTTTGAACAATGCATGGAAGAATTGGGAATGAGAGCTAAATGTTGAGTATGAAGAATAAAACGATGGCCTTCGGAGAATCAAAATGAAAATAGCTCTAAAATGCCTCGGATGGATAAGAAAAGAATTCTCACAATCGAAAACAATTATGAGGATGGCATGAGGTTAGAACCATGAATCTTCAAGAGAATGGGCCAAGATTTAGGAGAAACTCTTCTTCGGTCTTCAAAGCTAAGAATGAGGACGAGAAACACCACTTAAATTGCTGAAACACTCCAGAAGAATGAAAAGTTAAAGGTTGAGCCAAAGACGAAAATAATTTGAAAGCGATCTTGGAAAGGCATCTGACTGATGAAAATTCATTCTTACGTCAAACTGTGAAAAGAATTTGAGAATAACTTCGAGAAATTAGAAGAGTCAGGTAAGATCCTGGGAAAAGACCTATGGGTTAGGGCCCACTAAAGAGAAAACACCAATGGAAAGGATTGTTGAATGAGAAATGATGCACCGGAACGAATGAAGGACTTGAATGAGGTGACAACCTCAAATTAATTGGAATACACACGAATCTTCTGAGATGTCTGCATCACTCCGAAATGATAGAATAGCGAGAGGGGATGAGCAAGGGGAAAACACTTGAGCCGAGGGAAAGAATATGATCAACGCCGAAAGCTTGGAATTAGTCCACTAGAAAAGAAAGGGAATGAAGAATGACAAACTTAAAGCTTCCTTAGCATCTTCATGAGAATCACCAGATAAGAACATCGAAGGAAAAGAATGAAGAGACTTCGCATAAATAACATGGATACTTGATTAACAACTCTGAGTTCTTGAAGAAAAGGGGTGGGATGGTGGAAAAAACACAGGCAACTCGGAACGTATGGAACAAACACCATTGAGAAAACTTAGAATTGATCTTGCGGATGGTGAAATGATCGGATCCACTTCAAGAGAAGCACGCCAATTGGAAAAATAATTAACACGACAAACTCAATGTTCAAGAAGGATTAGTATTCACATAGAAATATGAGAACATTGCTTAGGAAAGGTACGGAATCAACACTTGACATCGAAGCAACTCGAATACCACAACTCAAAACAAAACAAATGATTTGGCTTGCAGAATAAGCTGGAAACGAACATATGATAGAGATTTCACCCAAAGTGTTCGTGATGAGGCCCCATGGGCACGACGTACAGCGGACATCATAAATGACAAACGAGACGTCCCCGAATCAGCATAGCCAAGGATTCTTTAAGACGCCTTGCGACCACTATAAATCGACCATAAAAAACAAACCACTAGACGTTGGACCCCAATCTCAAATCATACATCTGTCGAATGAGAAATCCTAGGTAACTAGTTGAATTCCCACCTATGAACTCCCGAAACTTTCTGGTTATGCAATCTGGTGTTGGGGATACTGATAGGCACAAATATCTCACACATCTAACAAATCACTCCAACTGTATCCATCCGTCAACACATAACCAAGAAAACCTCAGAAATCATGTACCTCAGACCTTTGAACACGCAACGATACTAGTCATGGAGGATCATCCGTGCTACCTCCTCCAGTACTGGGGATAAGTCATGACACTATTTGCCACCATGAAAAGTATGGGAGCGTTTCGATGTCGGCGTCCTCTGGTATTCTGTAACTGAAACGATAACACTATGACGAAAACACCTTGGAGCTCAACTTGCAGGGCCCAATCCATACAATCGGGAGGCACCAAGACAGAATTCCCGTCACACTGATATCGCAACAATTCCAACAATACCCGCAAGATCCTAAAAAAATTGAGTGAAAAAGAGAAGAGTGAAGTCAAAACATCTACGTCAAGAGTCCTCACCAGAGCGATGAAGGTGATAAGGAGTAAAAAATCCTACTCCGATATATATAGCTAGACTCAAAATAGTTATCTTCTAGACTCAACAATGGCAGCGGTTCAGTCAATCAAGGGGTCTCCTAAGGTCGGTAAGGCTCAGATACCAACTTGTAGCGCCCAAGATGCGATTCTATCCCAATCACGTGAATTCATGAGTGGGGCACAATCACATTTCGAGCGCATAGCAAGGTGGATATCATTACAACATACCATGTACTGAATAGATGGGAGTACAAGATAAAGGCTTACACTTGCCACAAGTTGCAACATTCATACAACAATATATCAATACATAGAAATCATCATACAGAAGAGCAGGATCCGACTACGGATGAAATCAAACGAAAAGAAGAACGACATCCACCCTGCTAGCCCAGGCTCCCGACCTGGAACCTATATCCCTTGATCGAAGAAGAAACAGAAGAACTCCAAACAAGCAAGCATCACACTCATGTCAGATCATCACATTACCTGTACCTGCAACCATTGTTGTAGTAATCTGTGAGCCACGAGGACTCAGTAATCCCATTACCATGGGTATCAAGACTAGCAAAGCTTAATAGGTATGGAATGGATAAGTGGTGAGGTTGCAACAAGCGACTAAGCATTGTATGGTGGCTAACTTACTAGTACAAGAGTAAGATGAGAAGCTACACAAACGGTCGCAACTAGTAATGATCAAGAAGTGATCCTGAACTACTTACGTTCAAACATAACCCCACCGTGTTCTCTTGTCCAACTCATCCGAAAAGATACCATCACGGTTACACACACGGTTGGCGTATTTTAAATCAAATCTGGTGTCAAGTTCTCTACAACTGCATATTAAAAACTCCCATCTGCCACATAACTGCGGGCATGGCTCTCGAAAGTTTAAACCCTGCAGGGGTGTCCCAACTTAGCCTATCACAAGCTCACGATCCACGGAGACAATCCTCCATCTCGGGAAATCCGATAAGACTCGGGATCATGGTGCACAAAACATTTCAACAATGGTAAAACAAGTCCAGCAAGACGTCCCGACGTGCCGACACCCTGATAGTAGCCGCGCATATCTCGTCTCAGGCCATGATTGGATTGTCCAAACTTCCGGTAGGCCAAATCCAGAGTTGCCCCTGACGGTCACCAGCGGTTGACAGGTTTGGACCAACACTCATGAGGAGCACTGGCCCGTGGGTTGATTAAGAGTCCTCGGGTGATAGCCGGTCCTTATGCAAGTTTTTGTTGTTATTAGGCAAATGGTAAAACCAATGTTGGGCCTTGTTGGAAGAGTTTTATTCAAAGCAAACTGTCAAGAGGGGCCCATAAACCCTCATCGTGTTAGAGATGCAAAATCAAGGAACGTAACACTGGTATGACGGAAACTATGGCAGCAAGAGTGGAACAAAACACCAGGCATAAGGCCGAGTCTTCCACCCTAAGTATATAGATGCATTAGTTAAATAAGAGATATTGTGATATCCCATGATATCCATGTCCCAACATGGAACAACCTGCAACTGCACCTGCACCTAGCAACGCTATAAGAAGGGCGGAGCAAAACGGTAATATAGCCAAACAACGGTTTGCTGGGATGGTGGAAAAGGTTAGAGGCTATTTCATGGCAATTTAGGAGGCTTGATAAACAAGTGGTAGGAAGCGCGACATAGCGATAGCATCGAGACAACTATCATAGCAATGATAGTAGTGAGATCCAGAGTAACGACCATCTTGCCTGAAATCCCGCTAGAAAGAAGAATGAGTCCATGAAGAAAACGAACGGGCGTAGTCGAACAAATCCTCACAATTGCAACATAACCAGAACTAAGAAGAAACACCAGAAAGAAGCAAACAACATGATAAATGCACAAGCAAAAACATGGCATGATGCACAAACAAGTATGATGCATGTCGGGTTTAAATATGCATGGCATGGCAAAGTGTAGGAAACAATACTACAAATTAAGTGGAGCTCAATATGCAATGAGTTGCATATTGATAAAAGACCACATCAATTATTTAGTTTGCTCCCATTATGAACCCAACAATTTTAAATGTTCTTAACATGGCAAGAGGTGAAGTATAACAAAACTACCTATCTAGGCAGTTTAAATGAGGCCAGAAATAACAAACAACAATTTCGGAAAATCCCCATGTGCATATTTTGAATTTGCTACTGTCCTGCCCTAAACCATATTTTAGAGTTGTTAAACAGCAAAAGTAAGTGCACAATGTTATTCTATGCATTTTTCTACCCCATTTACATATAAAGTTTATTTACAACAGAGTTACGGTTATTTAGTTATGAAATAAATCATTTTAGCATGGCATTTATGCAAATTAATGCAAACAACAAGCTAAACATTTTAAATATGGATGAAGCTTGCACATTATGAAAGTAGATGAAATTCTAAGCATTTTACATATTTAAATCATTTTAATCCGATGCACGGTTCTGGAGTTATTAAATGCATGAAGCTTGGGGGATTTTCTACAAAACAGGCTACTCTGGATAATTACTAAAATTGCTGGACGGGAAAAAAACACGACAGGCTGAATCAAGCTGGCCCACCAGGAGGAAAAACAGAGGAGGGGGCGCTAGGGTGTGGCCTCACCCATGGGTTTCGGCCCATTTGTGGAGAGGGCAGGCCGACGGGGCGATGGCTGGGCCTGGGCGACGCACTCAATGCACGAGCGAGCTGCTACTTGCTCGTTCTGAAGAACAAGAACAGAAACAGCAGCAGGTCGCAATGCAGAATGGTGGCATCGATGGCTTGGGCGCAAGCACGTGGGAGCAGAGCTTGGCTGCAGCGCAAGGACGACGGCAGCGGTACGGTCAACGGGCGGAGGCGACCCGATCTAGCGGCGGGGAGCTCCTGCGTGGCACGACGAACTGAGGATGCGACGGCCTCGGCTCCTGCAGAAAAACGACGGCGAGGCGGAGAAGTCAGCAGGGACGCGATGCGAGGAAAAGAAAGGGGCCAGAGGCGGCGCAAAGGAGCTCACGAGCGGGTGGCTCCGGCGAGCTAGGCGGCGAAGAGGCGGGCTTGCCAGGGGCGCGGTGCGGCTAGGCCGGCTGCGGCCGAAGGGGATAGAGGCGGCGTGGTTCTCCTCTGTTCAATGTAGAGGCTGGCGCGGGATTGGAAGCAGCAAACGACAAGGGCGCGGCGGCGGGACTTGGCGCTGGCGATGGACATGGACAGAGCCATCCAGGATCCATTGCGGCGGAGGTTGGCCGACAGCAAAGCTCCACGGTGACGGAGCTTCGTCCGGAGAGGCGGCGACGACGAGGCGGAGCAGAGGCAAGCCGACAACTTGCCTTGGGACGCCGGCTCCATTGGGACAGGTACGAGGGCAGCTCCTCATGGCTGTTAGAATAAATCCGAGGCACTCCATCGATCATACGAGGACCAAGCAATCACACGAGCATGACACCGAGATTTGTTAACGAGGTTCACCGATATGGCTACATCCCTGGGGCTTGACTATGGGCACTCCTCCCCATGACACCGTCACAATACCGCACCCAGTCGCCCTGGACACCGGCACATGCCGCCGGCTTCCCCTGCGTTCCGGTGCTATTATGTTGGCATAGGTTACATCGTGTGTCTACCCGCACTATATATGAGAGGCCTAGGATACAAGTGTCCTACTAGGACACGACTCCATATCCTATCTAAACACAATACAACTACAAGTCCAATTGTAACCTACCTTGTACACTATATTCGACACAACTCCAACAAACTCCACCTTGGCGAATATTCTCCACCACCTTGAATTCGTCAATGGGCCAAACTTTCTTGTACATTGGACTTGAGCTTATCCCGTGAGTTCCGCTGCTACTCCAAAGACTCCATATGACTCCACCTGCAACTTGTAGTCCCTTCTTTTCTTGACCACGGTCAACACTCGAGCAAAATTAAGTTCCTTGTTACACTTGTTTGTGCTCCCAACTTTCAGAGTATCCGTCAATACCATCACACACCGATCACTGTCCTGCGTGAGAGTGAACAACTCACATATTGGGTGTCACACATAAGAGTTACCTGAACTCAACATCACTGCTCCTTTCTTGACCGCCTGTCTGAAACTTGAAAGAATTTCACCATTGCTTGTAGTCATCCCGAGTCAAATTCGCAGTTGTCTCACCACATGTATGACCACCAGAGCCCTGGCCCGTCTCCATGCCCGTGCATACCGCACGCCTTGCCGCTATTACAGCGTTGAGCCTCCACTGTCCTGGTCGAGTCTCAAGGGTCGCGAACCCACACCACTCAACCTCCACTGTAGAGTACCACCGATCATCACCGACCGATGACGAGTTTCACGCTTCCATCAGACCACTGGGCTCTAGTCCGAACTACGTGTCCCTCGCTTTTTTTTGCCTGCTAAATAGGCTTCGACCCCGTCGACTTACGCCGTAGCCCCTCAATCCAGCTCCACCTTCAACATGAATCCATGGTAGATGATCAGTCCACCACTGCGCCTCATCGACTTCAAGCTCCATGTATACACCACCTTGAATCAATCCCGCGCCATAGTCTTGTCGAATCCACACAAGCCCTCGGGGCCTGCACCACATGTTTCCACGCCCAGAAGTCGGTCACCATCAGCATCACGCATCTATGTCGTTATCGCCGATCCCACCACCGTCTTCTGTACCAACCGACTTGCGTCAATCCACAGACTGTCTAGTCTAACCCAGCCGAACTTATCCGACTGCAACCATGCTCCACCCTGCGTCATGACTGTCCTGCAATCTCCGTGCATTGCTTACCACCCTGTGTATGCATGATCCTTCCACAACGCGCTCCAGACTCCCCCAAGCCCTATATGCACGTCGCCATCCTCGCAACGCACACCACAGACCCTCACGCTACCATCCTCGTACACAACCATGTACAAAGGAATAAAGCCAAACTCCACCATATAAGCCTTCCCTTGTGCACTTCACTGTGAAGATCAATGGAAAAAATCTCCAAACTCCACCACGTGCTCCTGTAGGCTGTTGGTCCATTAGCTTTTTTCCAACTGATAGCACCCAAGTCTCTTGTGCGTAGCTTTTTTTTCTCAACAAATCCTCATGTGTGGCTATCCGTAGATCTCCAGCAGCTCCGCAGGCGCGTGTCTCACGGCCTCCAGCAACTTTCGAATGTCTTGCCCACCAGGTCAAAAACACACCAGCCGCAAGTGCCCCACATGGGCCTTGCTCAGCCGAAAGCCTCTGGGCCTCTGCACCTGGGCCTCCCATCGCAGAGAGAGCTCCTGCCTGGGCCTTCGCACGCGGGATCTGCATGCCAGCCGTGTACCTCGCGCCCCTGCGTTGTCTCGCCGAGATCGCTTTCCGTGAAAATTACAACCAACATCCGCCTTGGAATCGTAATTCGCCGACGACTTCGCCCGTATTACATCCTGCAGATTTCTGTCGATATTTTCTTCCTCTAGATCAACAATCCACTGCCTCTTCGAACCTTGCGCATGATACCACTTGTTAGAATAAATCCGAGGCACTCCATCGATCATCCGAGGACCGAGCAATCACACGAGCACGACACCGAGATTTGTTAACGAGGTTCACCGATATGGCTACATCCCCGGGGCTTGACTATGGGCGCTCCTCCCCATGACACCGTCACAATACCGCACCCGGTCGCCCTGGACACCGGCACATGCCACCGGCTTCCCCTGCGTTCCGGTGCTATTATGTTGGCATAGGTTACATCATGTGTCTACCCCCGCTATATATGCGAGGCCTAGGATACAAGTGTCCTACTAGGACACGACTCCATATCCTATCTAAACACAATACAACTACAAGTCCAACTGTAACCTACCTTGTACACTATATTTGACACAACTCCAACAGGTGACACGGGGCTCAGCGCGAGCACCTGCTCGGGAGGAGTTGTTGTGGTCGTGGAGGAAGGCGGCTGCGCAAGGTCCCGGCTTCGGCTCTCCAACTCCTAGTGGACCACCTGGTCAAGAAGCTCTCCACTTGGCGCGCCTCCATGCTTTCCAGGGGCGAGCGCCTAGCCCTGGTGAGGCATGTGCTCACCGCGATGCCGTTTCATCTCCTCATGGCGATCTGCCAACCAGTCCTCAAGCGCATTAACCGCATCATCAGGGACTTCCTTTGGCACAGGCGCCGCAAGGCCAACGGTGGGCACTGCCTGGTTAGCTGGCAAAAGGTCTGTCGGCCTCTCGAGTTCGATGGCCTCGGCGTCCTGGATCTCCGGCGCTTTGGCATCGCGTTGCGCACACGATGGTGCTAGCTCCAGCGCACGGATTCCTCGCGCCCTTGGCAACACCTCAAGCTGCCCGACGACCCGAAAGCTCGCGCTGTCTTCCGTGCCTCGACGTCCTGGACGGTGGGTGATGGGCACTCTGCCTCTTTTGGGAGGATCATTGGGTGGATGGCCACTCCATCGCCGAGATCGCGCCAACCCTCGCCTCCCTAGTCCCCCGCCGACGATGCCGTTCCTGCTCCATCGCTGACGGCCTCCGCCTCCGCGCCTGGGTCCGTGACATCAGAGGTGCTCTCTCTCCAGTGGCCATGGTTCAATACATCGATCTCTGGCGCCGCCTTCGGCATGCCACCCTCTCCAACGAGCCGGACCGCTTGCGCTGGCGCTGGACTACCAACGGCCGCTACTCCGCCAAGTCTTGCTATGAAGCTCTTCGCTGGTTCCATCCGTGCACCACACTGGCAGCTGACCTCGAGATCATGGGCCCCCCTTCGGATCAAGTTCTTTGCATGGCTGGCTCTCCAGGACTGGTGTTGGACCACCGCGCGCCTGGCCCACCATGGTCTCCCGCATCACGCCCTCTGTCTCTTCTGCGATTAGGAGATGGAGTCCATGGAGCACCTTCTGACGGGCTGCCCCTTCTCGAGGCAAATCTGGCAACGCTGTCTGGATTGGTGCACCCCCCAAGTGCATGCACCGACCGCCGGCTCTCGGTTCCTGGACTGGTGGCACTCCACCACGGCCAACGCCCCGGTGGCTCACCGGAAAGGCCTATCCTCACTCATCCTGCTCATCGCTTGGTCTATTTGGAGGCACCACAACCATTGCATGTTTGACGGCGGCACCCCCTCTGCCACACAGCTATGCCATGATATCCGCAAAGAAACACACTCCTGGATCAAGGCAGGAGCGACTGGGTTAGCTATATTAGCACCATAGACGCCTGATTTTTTGTTCTGGGGCTGAGCACACCGAACCTCTAACATGCTCGCGCTAGCGTCTAAGCCATCCCTGTGTACTTAGCGCTCTAGCGCCCCCCTACTTGTACACTCTTTTCTACCTATCAATGAATGATATGCAAGCTTTGCATATTCGCGAAAAAAAACAAAAAAAGGTGGCTGCGCTACTCCTGCTTGGGTGGAGGAGAGGCGTGGGGCTCGGGGAAGGAGCACAGCGTGGAGGAGCTCGGGAGGGTGTTGCCCTCCCTGGATCAGACACGGGAGGCTGCAGGGGTGCTCGGAGATCGATGGAGGGAGGTCGATCGATGGATTGGTCTGGTGGGCAAAACAAGGTGGAGCTCGGGCTGTGGCAGTTGGTGGGATGGGGATCCCGAGCTGGGTGATGAGACGGGGTGGCGGCGGCTATTAGGATCCCTAGAGATTAAGGATTTGGTCTGTTTATAAATAGGTAGGGGAACTAGATGATGGCGATTTGGTCCCTCCAATCAAAGTCGGACGGTTCGAGATAAATAGCTTAGGGGAGTCCAACAAAGAACTGAAGATATTTTAGGGATGTTTGGAGATGATCCAGACCCAATGGTGATGACTGCCCAGGACGGGTCCGGGATAGCTTTCGGACGCGCGCAAGTGGTCTGTGCACTGTGCGGAGAGGGTGGGCATTTAGACAAGAGGGAAAAAAGAAAGACAATGGGGGTCTGACAAAAGGCGACGACAAGGGGGGTTTTGTTGGTCTCGGAGAAAGAGAGAAGAGAGCAGTCCGGTTGGTCTGAGAGAAGGTCAATAAAGCCAAGCGGTCCGACAACATGCCACAGAGGCAAGGAGTGAAGCGGCAACGACAAACGGCTATGAGGTTTTACGAAAGCATGTGGATGCAATGCACATGATGCCATGATAAAATGAACAAGCAAAATAAAACACACGGAGACACATGGAAGGCGTCTGGAGCGTCGGTCTCGGGGCGTCACACCCGCTCCCGTCCGAGCTCCCACCCCCGCGCCCATGCCAGCGACCATCCCCGTAGCATTGACGGGCTGGTCGCCGAGCACTATCGCAGAGCTAGACGCCGCAGGCATCACCGAGGTCTCCGCGGACCCGCGCGAGCTCGTGTACATGCCAGCGCCAGCGCCAGCTCCCGTGCCCGTGCGCGTGTGCGTGCGCGCCCCTTCACCCACTGCGGCGCCGGTCCCCGTGCATTTGGCTGCACCCACCGCGCCCGTGCCCGTGCGCATGCCCCCCTGACCGGCATGGGACACCACCGTCGAGCGTTTATTGAGGTGTGGCGGGAGCGTCACAAGAAGTAGATGACTAGACGATCGTTTCTCCTACTTAGAATGCATGCAATTGTTTATTGAGGTATGTGTGAATTATCTGTATAGTTACTTATGTAATTGGATGTTTATTTCAGTTATATATATATATATATATATATATATATATATATATATATATATATACAGACGGTCTATTCTGCTAATATTAGCAGAATAACTATTCTGCACACCACTTCGGCACTGCACGCTCAACAGAAGCGCACTACATCATTTTGACGACGAGCACTTCAATAGAGACTAGTGAACTTCTCGTCGGAAAAAACTGCATGCGTTATTTTTTTGGTACTGTTTTCACTCTAATTTTTTAACCGTTTATCGGAATGAGGCGTGTAATATATCATTGAAAAGCTATGGATTAGGCGCAACTTCAACATGTTGAACACTTTTCAAGATTCCATAGTGCGGCGGATGACGAGTGGCAGCGAGCGTTTTTCGCGTTTTTTTCTAAACCGCTTGTCGGAACGAAGCAAATGATACGCCGTTGGATAGATATCGTCGAGGCGCATCTTTTTTATATATAAATCTTTCTCTAATTCATTACGGTTTAAGAGCAGTTTCAAATTTACTAAATCGCGGAACTCTGTTTTTCAAATTTTTTGAAATTTTCGGTACTGTTTTTGCTCCAGTTTTCTAACCGTTTGTCGAAACGAGACATATGATACGCCGTTGGAAAGCTACGGACAAGGCGCAACTTTCATATGTTGAAATGGTTTTGAGATTCCTTACGGTTTTTAGTTAATTTTGAAAATCATGCGGCTGACTTCGAGAGGCAGCGGTTGCTTTTCGCGAAATTTTTACGAACGGCTGGTCGGAATAATTCAAATCATACGCCGTTGGAAAGATATCGACGAGATGCAACTTTTTCATGTAGAACACTCTCTCTAATTCCTTACGGTTTAAGAGCAGTTTTGATTTTAGCGAAAAGCAGACACTCTGTTTTTCGCGACACCCAAATGGACGTGGGTACTTCATCCGACTGAAAACTGCACTGCAACGGACGAAAAACCGCACTGCATCACACGGGTAAGAGAACTGCATGGTCTTTTATTCAAACGTGATTTTTTCAAGAACGGGAAAGTAGAGTGCACTTCACATCGGGTGTAAATGAACCACAACACTATCAAGAAGTGAACCGCATTAATTTTTTCACTTTCGTAACAATTTTTTTGCACTTACGGGATGAACAACATCATACGGCCGACCGCACTGCTTCTGAATGAAAACCGCACTGCATCTGATGGGCAAGCGAGCTGCATAATTTGTTTTGTCGGACGTTTTTTTTCTTATACGCAAGTGAACAACATCACTCTCAAAAGTGAACGACATTCGAAGACCGAAGGCACTACAAGTGTTGACGTAGCCGACTGAATTCTGAGACACACAAAAACATTTTTGCGACACTCAAATCGACGAGTGAGCTTCATCCAACATAAAATCACACCGCTTCAGACGAAAAACCACACCGCATACAAGGGTCAAGCGAGCTGCATAATTTCTTTTGTCGGGCGAGTTTTTGTTGTTTTTTTAAACTTTTTTATGAACGAGAGTGGACCGCAGAGACGAGTGCAAATGAACCTCGGCATACATGGAAGCGGACCGCATAACATTTTGCCTTTTCTCTTAAAAAAATTATAGGTTATGTGGACCACATGGCCAACGTTAGTGATCGGCTTCATTTTATTTCTTTTATTAACATTTTAAATGCATCCGAATTACATGGCCAAGACAAGAGAACTGCATCTTTTTTTGTTATGAGAATAATGACCATGCTTTTTTACAAAGTGGACGTGACACATTTTTCATAGCAATGAACAACAAACCCCTTAATAGTAAGGGGATTTTCTTGATGCAACAAATAATGAAACTTTGTGCATACATACAGCCATACATACATCCTCTACAGAGGAGAATTAGCTCTCGAGCACCACTAGCAACTAACTGAACCACTTGGGCTGCCTTTTGCCACCTTGCCCACTGCACGCACACGCCTAGCGCACTGCACGCGTGGGCAGTGCACTTTTCTTTCACTGTTCATCTTTTCTACTTCAAAAAAGTAAACTAAACCGCAAGGGCAGCAAAAAATGAGTACATAATACACATTAACTACATGATTCATCGACTAGCAAACGATCATCCACAAGTTTTATAGTCTGAGTGTGCAGTACATTTCTTTTCTCTTTGTTTGCTTCTTGGCTTCTCTCCTGCAAAAGAAATTAATCTAATACCGCAGCAATTAACAACAAACGGACTGTAGTGTCGGGCATCAACGCTGCCGCTAATGCCCTGCTTGTGCACCCAAGCTCTACAACACGAACATAGCCGGACCGCGCGCCCGACGTAGGCCAACTGCATTGCCCACAAACTGCAGTCGTAGGCTGGGTTCATCCACTAGCTAAACTACTCGAGTACATGGCGTGCATTGCAAAGACTACACGCCACACCCAAGTAGACTGGGCATCCGTCGTCCATGAGCTGGGAAGTGAGGTTGTGAAGATCTGTGGGGCTATTTCCTCAATGCACACGCTGCTAAGGGGAACTGGCAAGTAGAGAGAGAGAGAGAGTTGCCGGATGGGGAAGCTGGTGGCCGCGGCTGGTGGTGCTAGGAGCGCCAGGAGAAGCAGGAGAGCCCCGGATCCATCCCGAACTGCACGGCAAGCGCGCTCGCCGCTAGACCACACTGCAAGGTCACCAGTCGTAGTACTGTGGCGCGCCCCTAACTAGACTGCTGCCCGCGCCCACAATGACAAAATGCACAGCACTGACACCCCAAGTGAACTGCAGCAATTGTGCCAGGGGAGGGCAGCTCGTAGGGAGGGCACAGAGCTCGACGCCGCTGTAGAGGAAGGAGCTGCAGGAGGATCCCACCGTATCCGTCTCCAGGAAGGCGTTGGAGGAGAGAGGTGGAGGATCTTGCCGGATCCGTGACCGACTAGCACGGGAAAAGGGAGGAGTAGGAGGATCCAGCCGGCGGGCAGGCACGGGAGGACGGAGGTGGAGGAGGATCCCGCCGGATCTGTCGCCGGGCAGGCACAATAGGCGGGGTGGAGGAGGGTCCTGCCGGATCCATCATCGGGGCAGGCACGGGAGGACGGAGATGGAGGAGGATCCCACCGGATCCGTCACGGGGCAGGCATGGTAGGAGGGGTGGAGGAGGGTCCTGCCGGATCCATCGCCGGGCAGACCCAAAGGTGGGAGGTGGAGGAGAGGGGGGAGACCGCTGCGCTGGGAGATCCAGGGCACGAGCGGGGTCACCGAAGGAAGAAGGCGGTGGGGCGGGTCTCGAGCGGCGGAGCCGGAGGAAGGAGCTAGTGGGGCGGATCCCGAGCGTCGTCGCCGGAGGAAGGAGGTGGTGGGGCAGGGCCCGGGAGCTGGTTGGAGAGGAAGAAGGGAGGAAGGAGGTGGCCGCGGTAGTGTGGGGGCAGGGGCGGCGCTGGTGGTTACCGCGGCGGTGACCCAGGGGGTGGTGCGCCGGTGGGAGGGAGCAGATGCAATGGGGTTCGTGAGTTTGGTGGTTGGATCGGGAGGAAGAAAGTTGGATGGGACGGGGGTAGTGGGGAGCAGCTACGTGGTTAGTTTGTAGCTACGAGTGGGTACGAGGTGTTATCAGAATAAGCAGAGGTGTTAGCAGAATAAGACTCTAGAGGGTGTTATCATAATAGACCCATCCTGACACACATGTTATTCTTCTGTAGACAGAGCAAATCACACGGCTTATTAGCAGCAATCGTCTGTGTTATTATTGGTCTTCGCACACATTTCTGATCACGGACCTGTTTGCCGCGTATCACACACATATTGTTCAGTTGAACCGTTTCTATTGTGTTGTGCAATAAAGGCTGCAAAGAGGGATCTATAGCAGCAAGGACCAGCTTCCCTACCAATAGCTCATCTAACAGAACTCCCAAGTTAACTATACTGAGGCTGGAGTAGTCATGAGATGGGTGACTGGATGGCAAGTTGACTCAATATTAACTAGTTGGATGGGTAACTGCAAAGGTTTATTATAAACCTTTGTATTATAAACCTTTGTAATGACTCATCTCATCTAGTTAATATCGAGGTCTTTGTTTTGTAATTTTTGACATTTTTTTGAACACATGTTGATTGGCTTGAAGAAGGTCTATCTCATTACTTTTTGATAATTGTTTGTACTCAAGCAACTAGTTTGCATTTTTCAAATTTTTTTGTACGAACAGAATCGCACACGAACTTACTGTAGTAACCGTCTATGTTATAATTTATTATCGCAAACAGTTCATCCGAGTGGGCTGTTTGCTGCGTATCACACACATCTGGTTTACACGAATTGTTTGTGTTCTTTTGGCTGATCGCAAATGCCGCATATCACACACGTATTGTTGAGATGAACCGTTTTCGTTCTCTTGCCTAATCGAAAACAGTTTGTCCGAGTGAACCGTATGCCATATATCACACACACCTTGATCTAGCTGACTGTTTCTGTTGCATTCCCTAATAGCACACAGTTCATTGGAGGGAACTGTATGCCGTATATCACACACATATTGATATGGCTGCCCGTTTCTGTTGTTCTTCCTCGTCGCAAACATTTCTGCTATATCAACCGTATGCCTTTCATCGCACACGCAACTAAAATCTTAACCGTGTTTGATGCATCCGCAATCGCAAACATTTTGGACATTTTTGACGGTTCTCTGACACCACTGTTTGTGATTATTGCATCACACACAGTTTCTCGAAGGGTCTCTGATCGTAGTGTCGCGTTAGCAGCATCCTGCAGTAGTGCCAGAGCCAACTGCGTATAGGAATCCCCCTTTCAACTCCTTGGCCCAAGTTGAGTCTAGTCATTACAAAACTTTTACTAACATGGTTGTGTGGCTTACGAGCTCACGTCGCCATTGGGTGGTATTAGGATCTTTTATTCCTCGCCCATACTCCGGGACTCTGATCTCTCTGCTATTCGGGTTAAATGATTTTGCTAACTCTAACTTTAGGTTCTCGTAAATACTTCCTCCTGGAGAGCCCCTCATTCTTGATGATAGCTTGAATCGCTAAAAGATTCCGATGGTACTCTCCGATGTTCTCATGAGACTTTGTGCCATCACCTTTGCAATTCCTTTCCCTCGATAAACCCCTATGGATAACCACATACACATGCCATTCATACAATCATTCCCCGTTGATCTTGCTATTAAAAGATACCCCGAAATTCTCTCTATTATTCCAAGAATACCTTGTGCATACTGCCTTAAAGTTCTTTGCCACAAGAATACCCCTACAGATAATTCCTTGCACTTATCGGGTATCCGCTCATTCCCGTTGTTCATGTGCTTCACATAAGTCTTCGAAATACCATTCGATCTTCCAAAAATCCTGATCATCCCATTGCTCTTGAAATTCTTACTTACTTGCATTATGGTTAATCCCATAAGTCCCGTAATCTTATTGGCATCCCTTGTCAATATAATTTTGAGTCTGTTGATTCAATATGTTGCGAATGCTCGCAATCCTCAGTCAGATCCTAGAATCATTCTTCCATCTCAAACGTCATTTTGAACATGAGCTGGTTCTCGGCCAATCAAATTGCCAACGATTATTTCTGACCCATTGATTTGGAAATTATATTTCCTTTGCATTTTATCTTTGAATTAGTCAGTTGTTTCTACAATCTAGTGCCTTTGTATTCATTCTTCCAATGATTGAGTATCGATACTCACGTCAGCTCCGTTGTAGACCGCAAGACCCCTTGTTGGATAATTATCCGACAGTGTCATTCATATTCAAAATTCTTGTGGGCCTTTCCTCGGATACATAATGCCTTTGGTAAATCGTATCCTCTACTTTCTCAACCATGCTCTATTGTCAAGCTGGTATAATTTACTCCTGAAGTTTGTGTTATATGTTCCTTAGATGCCCCGATGGGTTGAACCTAAGCCTTCCCTAATATGTGTAAGCTCGTAAGTTATGCGAGTTATACTCTACTGGCTTTTCGTCAAGTAAAATTTTAACACTACAACTTCTTCAAAACCGAGAAGTGAATGAAAAGTTGTGCATTGAAGAAATGGGAGTCGACCTTGAACCATGTGTTCATGCCCATGGACAGTGTAGATATTATCATTAAAGTTTCTCTTAAATTAATTATTCCCTTGGTACAAGTTCATCTTATATCCGGGATTTGGCCTTTTCCAATCGTGGTACCGACCATGTTCTCCTTTAAATACCATTTCTCGTGCAAGTTTAAGCACTTGTCTTCTAAAGAGAAATACCCCAGTGCAACCTCTACTTTGATCTGTCGTCGAGTATTACCCCCTGGTATCTCAAGATTATCACGGAACTGCATAACTTCTTATGAGTTCCTCGTCAAGTACTACATCCTCACTGACTCCAATTTTTCACGGGCTCCCAGTTTTTAAACACTCAAAGACCCCGATTACTAAACCGAGTCCGCATTACGATTCAACTACTCTTAGCAATCTTCATTACTTATGAGTTTGTATCCGATCATGTCATTCTTAGCCTGTTTGGCTATATCATTATCGTGATTATTTTAACAGTGTACCTAATCCTTATTCCTGGAGTACCACTTTCGAAGATGAGCTAAGCTTACGCTTATTTTCCTCGGCATATCATTCCGCAATATTTCATGGCATCAATCCATTTGCTTGGTGCAGTCACTGTTCAATTGCTTCTTCATGGAGCCGCTCGACAAAATTTGTCGTGATCATCATCAACATTTCGACTCCTTCCAAGATATCAGTCGAATTCATGATCATAAGTGCCATCCTCGTCCCTTGGTAGTTTGAGTTACCATCGACAACATCCTTACCTTCCTTTCATCACAAACTTGTTCATGTTACGAATGCAACTTGCCTTCCAGCTTGTATTATGTTCTACCTTGAAGTATTATTGTCTTTTACGTCAAGGATGTTGTGAGGATTGCTCCACCTCTTAAGAGTTCCTGGTATAGTGACATTTTTCACCATCACCATTCTTTCTTGGTACCCGTGTTGGTTCTAACCGGGATACCAACAAGTGGATGCTGCTGCTTGGATTCTATACTTCTAGCAACCCTATTGTTTTGAAGTTAATGATCGACAGTTCATTCTTATACTATTGGTTATTGAATCCCCATTCTAAACATTGATCATGCTACCTAAGCCCATATTTTGGGTGCACCTTTCTATCATGGTTCAATTGTGTATGTTTTCCTCGAGCGTACACCATTGTATCATTTGATCTAACTAATGTTATCTCCTTGTTCACATAATTGTGGAAATCCATCTTTTTTAAAAATTTCGATGAATTGTCACTGAGTCCATCAGCCACCTCCTCATCCTCTCCTTGGCATAAAGATGAACTCTTGTTTTGTAACTGTCTTCCATAGATCATTTCCCGAGAACCTGGCAATGTCATCCCATCAATTTGTGTTGCACCTTTTCTTCTCAGGTATCCCGAGTCTGAGGTATCCTGACACCAATCAGAACTGAAACTCGGTCAGATATGATGGTTGGAACTTTTTCCAAGAGTCATAGCATTGGTCGTTATATAACCTAGTAAGGTGATGTCATGCCCAGCACACCTGACCGGAGGACCTATTGCTATTGTATCCTTTTACAAGGTTAGCAATTCGTCCATGGGGAAATTGTAAGACTTATTCTACAAGTTGCTCCTGATGAATCCTCCGTGTATCCAAGGTCTAACCTTTGCTTGAAGACCATGTCAATGCTATCTCGAAGCATGTTTGTGGTACTCTGATTTTCAACAAGAACATTTGAAGCCCAATGCTAAAAGCTTCTTGCTCAATTATCCAAACACCGTTGTATGGGTAATGTCATGAAATTTCTCTCCCCTTACGTAAATGGTTTTCTACATTATATCCTGTCATGGATATCATGCTCTGCTTGTCCTTGGGAAGGATATACCCCTTAAATATGTGTTTAAACACATTTTCCTTTCCATTGTTCTGTTTATCTGATGATCACCTTTTTCTTTCCATTATTTTGTTTAATCTTTCTTGTGTTCTATATGATCTAAGCAGTAATAATTCACTGCTTATGTAAACACCTCGGTGAACAACTCTGTCAGTAAGACCCTGTTATTATTGTTGATGACATTCCGATAGCCACCGATAGATGAGAACCTTGCCTATTGGTCCGCCTCGTTCAACGAGCATGAAAGTGGTTCTCCTCGTCCCTCGCCCTTGGTACCGACATTGATGCCGACATAACTGACAGGCAATTACCTGACATGCCTTGCTATCATTACCATGTAAGTTGTCGCTGCCCCTCTTACTTTAACCCACATGGTGGGCCCATAACCCATAGTTCCACAGGATCAAAACCCGACTCTTCTATATATCCCTGTCTCCAAAGTTATTTCTCGAGCCTGGCTACGTATGTAATTCATGGGCCACCTTCCTAATGATCTGTTCTGGTATCAGACACAACAATTATTCTCGTTGCCCTGAAACCCTTTCATCTTCTGATTAGGCATCAATCGATTGCCTATCCGTTAGAAAGTTCTCATGGTACCTTCTTACTTCTATCTCAATATCTTCTTAAGTTTCAATTCGAGAGTACTTATGCTTCTTCCCCCGAGTTAACCGTCTGATGCTCAATCTTGTTAGAATCTGTCCTTATAGAGTTTTCCCTTCTTACCCTTTCATAAGTACGGTGAAGATCCTGAAGGAAGGACGATAGCTTCATCATGATGACCTGAAGCAGAGAAATGAAGACATCAATAATGGATTGACCTCTTCGAGAAGAACAACCAAGACCGAGGAGATTCATTAGAATTTCGTAACGAGATCTTTCCCCCTTACTCCACCTCTGAAAATCTCAGGACGAGATTTCTGGTAGTGGAGGAGAATTGTGACGCCTGGATGATTAAGTTACAGTAGTCACATACTAATGATACCATGTCACCATTGTCACTGTTGTTAATCTTGCGTTAGTCCAAAACCGACTCAAATTCAAATTTCAAATAACAAGTTTAATTATTGTTTCTTCAAACTATCAAATAAGAATGTTTCGATGGGCGACAAATATTCCCTATTAATGAACATGTTGGAACCAACCTCATTTGGTTTCCCAATTTGCCGATGGAATTAATTTAGTGGAACAACAAGATTAAATAAAAGCATTTAATTCAACTATAAATTTGAACAGTTCCAATTGGCCTCAAACTTTTTGTGCAACCTTATAGTGTTGACTAGGAATTATGTGCAAAGTTTCATAGTTAACAAAAATCATTTGGCAGTTAAAATAAATAGAAAACAATAAAGGAAAAAATAAGTAAAAACAAAAAAATTTTACAAAGATAATAAAAAAGAAACCCCGCTGGGCCAACCGGCCTAGCTAGCTGGCCAACCACCCGGCATGCTGGCCCGCTACCCCCTGCTTAACTCCCCCACTCCCACCGAACCCTAGCCCATGTTGCCCACTCCCCCTCCCTCTCGGTTCATTCCCTCCAGATCTGGATCGGCACTGCGCCAGCCGCCGACGTCGCCTCGCCGTCGCTGCCCCGTCCTCGACCTCCTCCCCAATGGACCCCCTCACGCTTCGGCAGAACCCCTGCAATGGGGGTGAGCGCAACCTTCCCCCCCTCTGCCTCTTTTCTGTCCCGGCCACGATACCTCACGTAATCGTATGTGCCGTCCTTGCTCTGCCCGTGCATGCTCTCCGATGTCTGGCGCCTCCACCGGTCTCGCCGCGCCGCCCCGTCTTCCCTACTCGTCATCCTCCTCCTGCTGATACGCACCCCTGGCCACCGCATGCCGCGCCACGCCACATAGCCACCCTGCCTCGTGCCCACGCCCTCTACAACCCGGGCCTCACCCCGCGCCCGCCCGCCGTGGCTTGGCGCTCATCGTTGTCGCTGATTCCTTGTCCGCCGCGCCCCACGCCGACTACTACTCCCCGTGTATGTCGCGTCCTGGTCGCTCGCTGGTCGCACCGCCTACAGCCGCCCCTGCTGCGCGCCCCTGCCGATGCCCACCTCGTGTGCTCGCTCACCCACGCGCCTCCATTCTACGCCGCGAGCCACGACCGCACCTACTGCTGCTCCTCTGCCATTGCCCCACTCCTGCCCATCTCCTCTTACCGCCGTCAGCCGCTGCGTGCTGCGTGGCGACGCCAGCCACCGCCCGCGCCCGGATCCGCTGAAGTCCGGCGCCCACGCCCACTTAATTGCCGCCCGTTAGGCCTCTGTGGCCCTGAGCAGCGGGGCCCGCCCATGTAAAATGAAATCCAAATAATAATAATATTATTTAAAAAATAGAAAAATAATTACTTGCTAAATTAATTAGTTAACTTAATTAAATTAAACTTAACCTAATTACCTAGTTAGTTAATTAAACTTTTAGGTTAGATAAAGACTATCAATGACATGTGGGTCCGAGGACCCAGTTGACCATTCAAGTGTTGACTGGTCAAATATTGATTGGACCCCCTTGGACCCCACCTGTCAGCCTCATATGCATTTTGGCTGGCTACACCCATTGGGTACCTGTAGCAATTTCCAATTTAATTTAGAATTAAAATAATTTTTGAAAATGAATAAAACTTTGAAAATTAATATAAAATAAACCGTTCATCAGAACATGCAACAATCCCCTTCGTACGCCACACGTCCCTAGCATAGCGAACATGCAACAATCCCCCTACGGCTCGTCTGTGCGGAAGCATCAAACACTGGTAATACTTTCCCGGATGTTTCCCCCCTTCGCCGGTATCACCTACTACTGCGTTAGGTCATCCCTAACACCGCGTATTGCCATGTTATACTTTTTGTTGCATTGATTGCTCTATTATTTATTTGTGTTCCCCCCTCTGTTACTTCTTTCCGGTAGACCCCGAGGCCGCGATTGAACCAGTGATCGAGTACTTCACCTTCGAGCGTCCGTTTCTGTCTGCAGAGCAACCAAGCAAGCCCCCCTTGATCAACCCGATATCGCCTATTCTTTCACAGTACTGCTCGCATTAGAGTAGTGTAGCATGTTACTACTTTCGGTTAATCCTATTCTGCTGCATAGCTTATCATTGTTGCTACAATTGTTGATACCTTTACCTACAATCCTACATTCTTAATATAGGTTGGTAGTTATCATTAGTGGCCCTACATTCTTGTCCATCTGCCATGCTATACTATCGGGCCGTGATCACTCGAGAGGTTATCACGGGTAACATACATACATACTATACAGATGGTGACTAAAGTCGGGTCGGCTCGTATAGTACCCGCAAGTGATTCGGATATGGGGGCTGAAAGGACAGGTGGTTCCATCCAGGTAGTGGTGGAGCTGGGTTCCCGACGGCTCCCGAGTGCTACTTTGAGGCGGAGCGATAGGGCGGGTTGTGACCACCTAGGAGACAACTGGGCCTGGTCCCTGGTCGGCGTCCGCGGTTACATCAAATAACATGCTTAATGAGATCTTGGTATTTGATTCGAGTCTGGCCACTGGCCTATGTGCACTAACCAACTAGGCGGGAACAGTTATGGGCACTCGATGTCGTGGTATCAGCCAAAGCCTTCTTGACGTTAGCGACTGAGCGGCAAGCGTCGGGTTGGACTGTGAAACGCAATTTCCTTTGTAATGGAGGTTGCTAGGTCTACTGACTGGCTGCCCTCGCAACGTGCAGGTGTGCAATGGGCAATGGGCCCAGACCCTTGCGACGCATAGGATTTACACCAGAGTGCTGACTTATCTGTTGAGCCTAGGTAGGGCTGCGACGTGTTGATCTTCCGAGGCCGGGAATGACCCAGTAAAGTGAGTCCGGCCAGAGGGATTGACCGTGTTGGGAAATATGGTGCACCCCTGCAGGGAAGTTTATCTATTCGAATAGTCGTGTCCCTCGGTAGAAGGACGACCCGGAGTTGTACCTCGACCCTATGAAAACTACAAATGGATACTTAATAAAACACACCAGACAAGTTCCAGAGACAACCCGGTGATCGCTTTCTCACAGGGCGACGAGGAGAGGATCGCTGGGTAGGATTATGCTATGCGATGATACTTGGGGAACTTACTAGATATTCTCTTCTATATGCTTCAAGATGGAGGCTGCCAGAAGTGTAGTCTTTGATAGGACTAGCTATCCCCCTCTTATTCTGGCATTCCACAGTTGAGTCCACCGATATTGCCCCTTTACACAGATACCATGCATATGTAGTGTAGATCCTTGCTTGCGAGTACTTTGGATGAGTACTCACGGTTGCTTTGCTCCCCCTTTTCCCCCTTTCCTTTCTTCTTGGAAGTCGCAACCAGATGTTGGAGCCCAGGAGCTAGACGCCACTGTCGACGACGACTCCTACTACACCGAGGGTGCCTACTACTACATGCAGGCCGCCGACGACAAGGAGTAGTTTAGGAGGATCCCAGGCAGGAGGCCTATGCCTCTTTCGACCTGTATCCCAGTTTATGCTAGCCATCTTATGGAACCTTGTTTAACTTATGAATGTACTCAGATATTGTTGCTTCCGTTGACTCGTTTGTATCGAGCTTATGTATTTGTGAAAGGATCGAGAAGAGGTGTCTAGAGGGGGCGGGGGGGTGATTAGACACTAAGTGAGAAAAGGTGCAGTTTTTAATTTCTTTAAGTTGGATTGGAGTTTTGGCACAAGTTTAACAATCACAATACATATCAAGCAAGCATGCAAAGAGTATATGAGCAGCGGAAAGTAAAGCACGCAACTTGCCAGAATGTAAAGGGATGGGATTGGAGTGTGCAAACGCAATTGGAGACACATATGTTTTTGTCGTGGTTCCGATAGGTGGTGCTATTGTACATCCACGTTGATAGAGACTTCAACCCATGAAGGGTAACGGCTGCGCGAGTCCATGGAGGGCTCCACCCACGAAGGGTCCACGAAGAAGCAACCTTGTCTATCCCACCTTGGCGGCCGCCCACGAAGGACTTGCCTCACTAGGGTAGATCTTCACGAAGTAGGCGATCTCCTTGCCCTTACAAACTCCTTGGTTCAACTCCACAATCTTGTTGGAGGCTCCCAAGTGACACCTAGCCAATCTAGGAGACACCACTCTCCAAGAAGTAACAAATGGTGTGTTGATGATGAACTCCTTGCTCTTGTGCTTCAAATGATAGTCTCCCCAACACTCAACTCTCTCTCTCTCTCTCTCACAGGATTTGGATTTGGTGGAAAGAAGATTTGAGTGGAAAGCAACTTGGGGAAGGCTAGAGATCAAGATTCATATGGTAGGAATGGAATATCTTGGTCTCAACACATGAGTAGGTGGTTCTCTCTCAGAAAATGTATGCTGGAAGTGTAGGCACATTCTGATGGCTCTATCCACGAATGAAGAGTGGGTGGAGGGGTGTATATATAGCCTCCACACAAAATCTAACCTTTACACACAACTTACCAATCTCGGTGGGACCGAATTGAGAAACTCGGTCGGACCGATTTAGCAAATCATGTGACCGTTAGGATTTCCGGTGGGACTGACATGCAAATCGGTAGGACGGATATGGTTAGGGTTAGGGCATAACGTAATCTCGGTGAGACCGATTACTCAAACTCGGTGGGACCTATTTTGGTAATAAGCTAACCATATCTCGGTGGGACTGACATGCAAATCGGTAGGACGGATATGGTTAGGGTTAGGGCATAACGTAATCTCGGTGAGACCGATTACTCAAACTCGGTGGGACCTATTTTGGTAATAATCTAACCTTTACACACAACTTACCAATCTCGGTGGGACCGAATTGAGAAACTCGGTCGGACCGATTTAGCAAATCATGTGACCGTTAGGATTTCCGGTGGGACTGACATGCAAATCGGTAGGACGGATATGGTTAGGGTTAGGGCATAACGTAATCTCGGTGAGACCGATTACTCAAACTCGGTGGGACCTATTTTGGTAATAAGCTAACCAGAGAGTTGATCAAGCAAACTCGGTGGGACCGATTCGCTCATCTCGGTTGGACCGAAATGTTACGAAGAGGAACAGAGAGTTTGCATTGTAATCTCGGTAGTACCAATCACACAAACTCAGTGAGACCGATTTTGGTAATGGACATACACAGAGAGATTACAACCCCATCTCGGTGAGACCGAGATCCCTATTGGTGAGACCGATTTGCCTAGGGTTTGTGGCAGTGGCTATGACATCTGAACTCGGTGGCGCCGGATAGAAATAGTTGGTGGGGCCGAGTTGGATCTTAGGTTTAGGTCATATGTGGATGTGAGAAGGTAGTTGAGGGCTTTGGAGCATATCACTAAGCACTTTGAGCAAGAGCCTCATTAAGCAACACCTCATCCCCTCTTGATAGTATTGGCTTTTCCTATAGACTCAATGTGATCTTGGATCACTAAAATAGAAAATGCAGAGTCCTGTTCTTGGAGCTTGAGCCAATCCTTTGTCCTTAGCATCGTGAAGGGGTTCCACATCCTCTAGTCCATGCCACTTCATTGTTGAACTTCCCTGAAACATACTAGGTAAAGGTGTTAGTCCAACAAGAGACATGTTGACATTAATTACCAAAATCACACAGGGAGCACTTGTGCTTTCAATCTCCCCATTTTTGGTAATTGATGACAACATATATACATCAAAGCTTTAAATAAAGGTATAGAGAATAACAAGTAAAGCTTTGGAAAAACATGTAACATGCATAGGCTCCCCCTACATGTATGCAATCATATGAATATGGAATATAGGAGCATGTGAATGCATAAGCATGACAAAGTAAGCAATGTGTTACATGTATCTTGGCTATATGCATCAGAGCAAAAGATGTGAATATGGGAAATGCACCTTCATGCTCATGAGTCCTTCTTGCAAACATTATGTACATCAACAAGAATTCCTCATACACATGACTGTGATGCATATACTTACCTTGTGGTCTTGAGTTGGTTTAGGATGAAATGAACCTACGTAAACAAGGTTAGATAACACAGATGCACCTACTAGCCAGAGCAAACAAAAGAAACCACAAGAGAACCAAGACTGGGATGACATGTAGAGAGAGTACTAAGTACCACATTGAACATAGACATGTCCCCAAAGGTAAAGATGTGCAATGAATTCAAGGATTTCCTTCCCGTAGATGTCTTGCTCCCCCTGAATCTAGCATGGGATACTGGGAGAAGATAGGGAACAGAAAATCATAGCAAAATCAGAGCTCAAAGAAAAAAACAGAGCTAATGCAGACAAGCACATATGAACATGTCTTTCCCCTCTTAAAGACATGTGACTTCTCTGCTCTTGAACACCAAGCATCTGGGGTCCTTGATGATTACTCTTTCTTCCCTTGAGTATTCTCTCCCCCTATAGATATGATTAAGCTTTGATGTGATCTTTCTCTCCCCCTTTGACATCAATTTCCAAGAAGGGTTCTTCTGGATTTTGTCATGATGGGTTTGGTCCTTGAGTCACAGAACAAAGCAGCAAGTTGAATGTGATGCTGGTAGAGGACAAGATTCATTGAGTGGAGCTGGATAAAAAAATGCAGAAACAAGTGGCAAGCTATCTTTTCTGTAGTGAAGTCGGTGGCACCGAGTTTTATGCTTCGGTTGCACCGAAAGGTTTCAGTTGGACCGAGGGCAGTAGACCGGTGTGGCCGAGTTCATCACAGAGAAAACACTTGTCACCTCAGCTCACTAGACAAGTAAGATCTCACAAGGATTTGGAAGGAATTAACTGAAGAATATGCAATGAATTGGATGTAGGGAATGGAGAACAGAAAATAAAAGAGAAGAAATCTAGATGAAGTTTTTTTTTGAAAGGGGAAACAAATATGCATGAGAAAAATGCAAGAACATAGAAAAGAACACAAGAAAACTTCACCTAGAATTGGTTGGCGACAAAGTCACCTATGTTAGAGTATATTGACTTAGGAGTCAAGTGAGATCACTTGATCATGGGTCATACTCATCATTTAAGCTCAAAATGGGGTTACCATTTTTTGTTTAAGCATCTTGATGTATTCACATCTTGTCGAGTAGCTTTGACTCATGTCTTGGAGTAAAGCTTCTCTAAGATGGAATAACATACCTTGGGTGGTGGTGTTGATCGTGATCATGTAGTTGAACTTATGTGGGTTGCTCAAGGTTGATGTAGCTCATCAATAGTTGGGAGCACCACTTGGAATTTGAGTTCATCTACCTACATGGGTTAGTTTTTTGCAAGGAAGTGCACTTGTGTATCCGAAATGACAATCATGAAAGTCAACATAGAATTTGTCAAAGGATATGTTTGAATGGTTTCGTGTTTCCTTGTCTTCAACCACCATTGTGTAGAGACTTGGTGATGTAGAGATCGCTCAAGATGTGAGTGAGTTGCAATCTCATAGACTTAGATTCATCCAAGTACCTACACGGGTTAGATAACATGCAAGGTGCAAATATATCCAGGACATAAGATTATCATCATAAAAGAAATGTCAAGGATTAGTCATAGGATCATGTCTTGCATGTATCAAATGGAGTTCCTACTCCAAGTTTGAAGCATCAATGATGTTCAATTCACCTATTAACCTGCAAAACACTTTCTCATCAAGTGGTTTAGTGAAAATATTCGCTAATTTCTTTTCGGTGCAAACATGCTTAAGATTAATGTCCCCTTTGGCAACATGATCTCGAATGAAATGATGACGAACTTCAATATGCTTAGTTCGAGAATGTTGCACGGGATTGTGAGCAATCTTGATAGCACTTTCAATGTCACAAAGTAATGGAACATGTTTCACATATATCCTATAATCTTTAAGAGTTTGGGTGATCCAAAGTAATTGAGCACAACATGAACCAGCGGCAATGTATTCCGCTTCGGCGGTGGATACGGATACCGAGTTTTGTTTCTTGGAAGACCAAGACACAAGATATCTACCAAGAGATTTACAAGTACCCGAAGTGGACTTTCTATCAACCTTGTCACCGGCATAGTCCGAGTCGGAGTAGCCAACAAGATTAAAAGAGGCCCTCTTTGGATACCAAATGCCAAAATTTGGTGTATGTATTAAGTATCTCACTATCCTTTTGACGGACTTAAGATGACATTCTTTAGGAGCCGCTTGATATCGTGCACACATGCACACACTTAGCATAATATCGGGACGTGAAGCACATATATATAACAATGAACCAATCATAGAGCGGTAAACCTTTTGATCAATCGGTTCACCATCCTTGGTTAAATCAAGATGTCCACTAGTAGGCATGGGTGTAGTCATACCTTTGCATTCTTGCATATTGATCTTCTTGAATAAGTCCTTGGTGTACTTTGTTTGAGAGAGAAAAGTACCTTCCTTAGTTTGCTTGATTTGCAACCCAAGAAAGAATTTGAGTTCACTCATCATCGACATCTCAAACTTCTCCGACATTAGCTTTCCAAACTTTTCACTAAAGTGAGGGTTAGTAGAACCAAATATAATATCATCAACATAGATTTGGCATACAAATAGTTCTCCATTTACCCTTTTAGTAAAAACAGTAGAATCAATTTTTCCAATTTCAAAGCCTTTTTCAATAATGAACTTGGTCAAGAATTTATACCATGCTCTAGGAGCTTGTTTAAGACCATAAAGAGCTTTGTGAAGTTTGTAAACATGATTAGGTTTCTTAGGATTGACAAAGCCGGGAGGTTGCTTAACATAAACTTCCTCCTCTATTTCACCATTTAGAAAAGCACTTTTAATATCCGTTTGGTACAAGGTGATATCATGGTGATTAGCATAGGCAAGTAAGATGCGAATGGAGTCAAGTCTAGCAACGGGAGCATAAGTCTCACCATAAGCCATACCTTCGACTTGAGTGTAGCCTTGGGCGACGAGACATGCTTTGTTGTGAACCACTTGTCCATCTTCATCTTGCTTGTTGCGAAACACCCATTTGGTACCGATGATGTTGTGGTTGTTGTCGGGCTTCTCGACCAATGTCCACACTTGATATCTCTCAAAGTTGTGTATCTCTTCATGCATGGCGTTTATCCAATCCGGATCTTCCAAAGCTTCTTCAACCTTCATAGGTTCAATGCTAGAGATGAATGAATAGTGTTCACAAAAGTTAGCTAAATGAGTTTTAGAGCGAGTGATTCTCCCGGTTTGGATATTATTGTAGATTTGTTCAACGGGATGGTCTTTAGCAATTCTTGCTCGAACTCGTGAAAGCTTTTGCTTGGATCTTGGTTGAACATCTTCTTCATCTTGTTCTTCTTCTTGGCCTTCTTCATTGTTGACATTGTCGTTCTCTTGTTGCGGTGGAGAAGGAGGTTGTTGACGTTCATCTTGGTGTACTTCCTCATTTTCTTCATCTTGGTGTGTCCCACTTGTGGATGCCTCTGTATCAACTCTTGGTTCACCTTGTCGTGAGGTAGAAGCTTCCACTTGGACAGACGAGGTACTCTCCTTCACCTCCGTTGGACGAATCTTGCTAATAGACAAGTCTTGGATTGCTTCCGAGGGGTCTTTGTCTCCTACATCAATTGGCAATTGCTCTACTTTTGAGCCGTTAGATTCATCAAACTTCACATCGACCGTCTCTTCAACCTTTCGGGTGAAATTGTTGTAGACACGGTAAGTGTGAGAGTTTGAGCCGTAACCAAGTAGGAAACCTTCATGAGACTTAGGAGCAACTTTAGAACGATGATTCTTATCAAGAATGTAGAACCTTGAGCCGAATACTAGAAAGTATCCAACTTGGGGTTTGTTACTCGTGAGTAGCTCGTATGCCGTCTTGCCGAGTAGCTTGTGAAGATATAAGCGATTTGTTGCATGACAAGCTGTCTCAACCGCTTCCGCCCAAAAGTGCTTTGGCCTCTTGTATTCATCAAGCATCGTTCTCGCCATTTTGATGAGCGTCCGGTTCTTCCTCTCAACAACTCCATTTTGTTGAGGTGTGTACGTAGCCGAGAACTCATGTGAAATCCCTTCTTCGTCAAGAAAGGTGTCCACATTTGTGTTATTGAACTCCGTTCTGTTGTCATTGCGAACCTTCTTGATCTTCACTTCAAATTGATTTTGGGCCTTCCTAGCAAAGTTTTTGAAGATCTTTTGGACCTGCGATTTATCATCGAGAAACAACACCCACGTAAATCTTGAAAAATTATCAACTATAACAAGACCAAAAGAATTTCCACGGAGACTTTGGTAGGCGTTGGGACCAAAAAGATACATGTGAAGTAGCTCAAGTGGCCTCCTTGTGGTCATGATGTTCTTCACGGGATGCCTTCCTCCAACCTGTTTACCTTCTTGACAAGCGCTGCAAAGTCTATCCTTATCAAATATGACATCGTTAATGCCAAGGATATGATTTCCTTTAATAAGCTTGTCAAGGTTTCGCATACCAACATGACCTAATCGTCTATGCCACAACCAGCCTTTAGAGGATATAGCAATAAAGCAAGTTCTAGGTTGAGCCTTTTTAGTGAAATCAATAATGTATAGATCACCTCTACGTATACCGGTAAAGACCATTTTATGATTATCTCTACGAAACACTTGGCAATCTACTTCAGTAAATAAGACATTTAAACCAAAATCAGCAAGTCTAGATACTGAAAGTAAATTGTAGCCAAGAGATTCAACGAGCATGACATTTTGAATGGAGCTATCATGTGAGATGGCCACCTTACCGAGGCCAACCACCTTACCCTTTGAGTTGTCACTGAAAGTGACATACTTTCGAGGACCGTTGTTTTCAGCAAGCTCACGAAACATATATTTATCTCCGGTCATGTGATCGGTACATCCACTATCAAGAACCCATTCCTTTCCTCCTGCCATATATCCCCGAAGATTTGCCATAAGACCAAAGTGTCTCATTGCATCATCAAGATCAAAGTCACTATCATCATCCTCATCATAGTATCCATGTTCAACATCGTCATGTGGTGGATCATATCCTAGAGAGAGTGGTTCGTTAGAGTGAGTTTGATAAGGATCTTCTTTATGAATTTTAATAGCTTCAGAAATAATATCACTAATAATTCCAACATCTCCTTTGGCACGCATAAGGTTTGTAAGCTCAAATAGACAATCACCAAACATAGGATCATTGGATTTCATCTTACTCAAGGCAATAGACTTATGGAGAATTTCATCTAGATTTTTCAAGGAATAATTTGGAAAATGTTCCTCAAGAAATTTCCATATAGTATAGGCACACTTAAGAGTAGGCAAACATCCAATCAAGTTTCTAGGCAAGCCTCTAGTGATAAGATAAACATTTCTAAGATTGCGAATCATGTCAATCGACTCATCAAGGGTAGGGTGCATAGGATCAACATGAGGTGCACAAGGGCTAGCAATGTACTTGTTCAAATGATATTCATTGAAAATCACAAGCATCTCATTCTTCCACTCATGAAAGTACTCTCCATCAAGTATAGGCACTATATGTCTAAGACTCCCCAAAGTAGACTCATCCATCTTCCTCCGATGGTGTTTAAACCAAAGCAATGGAGACCAAGGCTCTGATACCAATTGAAAGGATCGAGAAGAGGTGTCTAGAGGGGGGGGGTGATTAGACACTAAGTGAGAAAAGGTGCAGTTTTTAATTTCTTTAAGTTGGAGTGGAGTTTTGGCACAAGTTTAACAATCACAATACATATCAAGCAAGCATGCAAAGAGTATATGAGCAGCGGAAAGTAAAGCATGCAACTTGCCAGAATGTAAAGGGATGGGATTGGAGTGTGCAAACGCAATTGGAGACACGGATGTTTTTGTCGTGGCTCCGATAGGTGGTAATATCGTACATCTACGTTTATGAACACTTCAACCCACGAAGGGTAACGGTTGCGCGAGTCCACGGAGGGCTCCACCCATGAAGGGTCCACGAAGAAGCAACCTTGTCTATCCCACCATGGTCGTCGCCCACGAAGGACTTGCCTCACTAGGGTAGATCTTCACGAAGTATGCAATCTCCTTGCCCTTACAGACTCCTTGGTTCAACTCCACAATCTTGCTGGAGGCTCCCAAGTGACACCTAGCCAATCTAGAAGACACCACTCTCCAAGAAGTAACAAATGGTGTGTTGATGATGAACTCCTTGCTCTTGTGCTTCAAATGATAGTCTCCCCAACACTCAACTCTCTCTCACATGATTTGGATTTGGTGGAAAGAAGATTTGAGTGGAAAGCAACTTGGGGAAGGCTAGAGATCAAGATTCATATGGTAGGAATGGAATATCTTGGTCTCAACACAAGAGTAGGTGGTTCTCTCTCAGAAAATGTATGCTGGAAGTGTAGGCACGTTCTGATGGCTCTCTCCACGAATGAAGAGTGGCTGGAGGGGTATATATAGCCTCCACACAAAATCTAACTGTTACACACAACTTACCAATCTCGATGGGACCGAATTGAGAAACTCGGTCGGACCGATTTAGCAAATCAAGTGACCATTAGGATTTTCGGTGGGACAGACATGCAACTCGGTAGGACCGATATGATTAGGGCATAACGTAATCTCGGTGAGACCGATTACTTAAACTCGGTGGGACCGATTTTGGTAATAAGCTAACCAGAGAGTTGATTGTGGGACCGATTCGCTCATCTCGGTTGGACCAAAATGTTACGAAGAGGAATGGAGAGTTTGCATTGTAATCTCGGTAGTACCAATCACACAAACTCGGTGAGACCGATTTTGGTAATGGACATACACTGAGAGATTACAACCCCATCTTGGTGAGACCGATTTGCCTAGGGTTTGTGGCAGTGGCTATGACATCTGAACTCGGTGGCGCCGGATAGAAATAGTCGATGGGGCCGAGTTGGATCTTTAGTTTAGGTCATATGTGGATGTGCGAAGGTCGTTGAGTGATTTGGAGCATATCACTAAGCACTTTGAGCAAGAGCCTCATTAAGCAACACTTCATCCCCTCTTGATAGTATTGGCTTTTCCTATAGACTCAATGTGATCTTGGATCACTAAAATAGAAAATGTAGAGTCTTGTTCTTGGAGATTGAGCCAATCCTTTGTCCTTAGCATCTTGAAGGGGTTCCACATCCTCTAGTCCATGCCACTTCATGTTGAACTTCTCTGAAACATACTAGGTAAAGGTGTTAGTCCAACAAGAGATATGTTGACATTAATTACCAAAATCACCCAGGGAGCACTTGTGCTTTCAATTCGAGCCCTCGATGCCCCTGGCTTGTAATATAAAGCTTGCATTATTTTAATTTATGTCTAGAGTCGTCTTGTGATATCTTCCGGTGAGTCCCTGATTTTGGTCGTACACATTTGCGTGTATGATTATTGCATGATCAAATCGGGGGTGTCACACCTTCATGGTTGCTTGTAGTCCCTATTCCTTGATGGGTATTTGGAATAGCGGAGATGCCAGCCAGAGTGCCTCTCTCCGAAGCCGGAGGCTGGACCTCAAATGAATCCCCTTCTTCTTCCTCCATCACGACTTCCTCGGCCTCCAGCCTCCAGAGTTCCATCTGCATCAACCAAGAATCATCGTCCACATTGTTGGAGGAGGAAGACATGATGCCTGGCCTTGAAAACTTGGGTAAAAAATAGATCAAAAAGAAAACAGGGGATATTGCCATGGTACAGGGGTCAAAACCTTTGAGAGATTATATAATGAAATTTTCCTGACCAAAAGGAGTATCCTACAACAAAATGGAGTCCGGAGGGCACACGAGGTGGCCACAAGCCAGGGAGGCGCACCCCTAGGACTTGTCGCCTCCTCGTGCACTTTTCGGACTACCTTATAATTTCCTAATTTTTTAAATATTCTGAAATGGAGTAAAATTGCCATTGGAAAAGTTTTGGAGTCGGTTTACTTACCGTACCCCATACCTACTCCTTTTTAGGGTTCTCGGGCATTCCGGTAGGTTTCCCTTTTGTACTCCTCCTGTGTTATGGTATTAATATACTGGTTTCAACATTTATGGGAGTACCTGAGACATAATGTTTGATTCTCTAGTGGTTTACCACCTTCGGGTTAGTGCCTTCAGCGTTGTTGATCTTTATGGCACCAGAACGATAAACCTGCTCGATAATGTAAGGACCTTCCAACTTGGAGAGAAGTTTTCCTGCAAAAAAATCATAAACGAGATTTGTATAGCAATACATGGTCACCTACATTGAATTCCCGCTTTTGTATTCTTTTATCATGCCATCTTTTAACTTTTTCTTTAAATAACTTGGCATTCTCATAAGCTTGGGTTCTCCATTCATCAAGTGAGTTAATATCAAATAACCTATTTTCACCGGCAAGTTTGAAATCAAAGCTTAGCTCTTTAATTGCACAATAAGCTTTATGTTCTAGTTCGAGAGGTAAGTGACAAGATTTTCCATAAACCATTGTGTATGGAGACATACCCATAGGTTTTTTATAAGCAGTTCTATAAGCCCATAGTGCATCATCAAGTTTCTTAGACCAATTTTTCTTGGATCTATTAACAGTCTTCTGCAAGATCAATTTTATTTCTCTATTACTTAATTCTACTTGACCACTAGACTAAGGATGATGGGGAGATGCAATTCTATGGTTAACATCATACTTAGCAAGCAATTTATGGAAAGCACCATGAATAAAAGTGTGAACCACCATCAGTCATCCAATATCTAGGGACTCCAAACCTCGGAAAAATAACTTCTTTAAGCATTTTAATATAAGTGTTAGGATCATCACTACTACTTGTAATAGCTTCTACCAACTTAGTAACGTAATCAACAATAACTAAAATATGAGTATGCCCATTAGAGGAAGGAAAAGGTCCCATATAATCAAATCCCCAAACATCAAATGGTTCAATAACAAGTGAATAATTCATAGGTATTTCCTGACGTCAACTAATATTACCAATTCTTTGACAGTCATAACAAGACAAGACAAACTTACGAGAATCCTTAAAACGAGTAGGCCAATAAAACCGGATTGTAATACCTTGTGTGCAGTTCTATCACTGGCATGGTGTCCTCCGTAAGCTCGGAGTGACACTTGCTTAGGATATGTTCCTGTTCATGCTCAGGTATACAACGTCTAACAACACCATCTACACCCTCTTCATAAAGATGTGGGTCGCCCCAGAAGTAATGTCTTAAATCATAGAGAAACTTTTTCTTTTGTTGGTATGTGAAACTAGGTGGTATGAATTCAGCAATGATATAATTAGCATAATCAACATACCATGGAGTACAATGAGAAGCATTTATGACAACTCATTGTTCATCAGGAAAACTATCATCAATAGGCAGTGGGTCATCAAGAACATTTTCTAAAATAGGCAAGTTGTTTGCTACGGGGTTCTCAGCTACCATTATATCAATAATACGTAAATCAAATTCTTGTAGAAAGATAACCCACCTAATGAGTCTAGGTTTAGCATCTTTCTTTTCCATAAGGTATTTAATAGCAGCATGATCAATGTGAACAGTAACTTTGGAATCAACAATGTAAGATCTGAACTTATCACAAGCAAACACAACTGCTAAAAATTCTTTTTCAGTGGTAGCATAATTCCTTTGAGCACTGTCTAGAGTTTTACTAGCATAATGGACAACATTTAACTTTTTATCAACCCTTTGTCCTAGAACAGCACCAACAGCATAATCACTAGCATCACACATAATTTCAAAGGGTAGGTTCCAATCAGACAGTTGAACAATAGGTGCACAAATTAAGGCTTTCTTAAGGATTTCAAATGCTTCTACATAATCATCATCAAAGAAACATGGAGCATCTTTTTGCAAGAGATTAGTATGAGGCCTACAAATTTTAGAGAAGTCTTTAAGAAATCTCCTATAGAAACCAGCATGACCAAGGAAACTTCTTATACCTTTGATATCTTTAGGACATGACATTTTTTCAATAGCATAAACTTTAGCTTTATCAACTTCGATACCTCTTTCGGAGATTTTATGCCTCAAGATAATACCTTCATTAACCGTAAAGTGGCACTTGTCCCAATTCAAGACAAGATTAGTTTCTTCACATCTCTGCAAAATTCGATCAAGGTTGCTTAATTAATCATCAAAAAAAGTTTCATAAACGGAAAAATCATCCATGAAAACCTCAACAATCTTTTCACAAAAGTCAGAGAATATAGCAGTCATACATCTTTGAAAGGTAGCAGGTGCATTGTATAAACCAAAAGGCATACGTCTATAAGCAAAAGGACCAAAAGGGAATGTAAAAGTAGTTTTTTCTTTATCCTCTTGTGGCGCAGGTATTTGTGAAAAACCAGAATAACCATCTAGAAAGCAAAAGTGTGCACATTTGTGATAGTCTTTCTAGCATTTGATCAATAAAAGGTAGAGGGTAATGACCTTTCTTAGTTGCTTTGTTTAATTTTCTAAAATCAATTTCCATTCTATAACCTGTAACAATTCTTTGTGGGATCAATTCATTTTTATCATTAGGAACAACAGTAATACCTCCCTTCTTTGGGACACAATGAACAAGACTTACCCATCTACTATCAGCACTAGGATAAATTATACCTGCTTCCAGAAGCTTTAGTATTTCATTTCTTACCACTTCCTTCATTTTAGGATTTAATCATCGTTGATGATCAACAACCGATTTAGCACCAGGATCCATATTAATTTTATTCTAACATAGAGTGGGACTAATGCCCTTAAGATCATCAAGAGTATATCCGATAGTGGCATGGTGCTTCTTCAGAGTTTTCAATAATTTCTTTTCTTCATGCTCTGAAAGGTTAGCACTAATAATAACAGGGTATATCATCTTTTCATCAAGATAAGCATATTTCAAGGTATCAAGTAATTTCTTAAGTTCAAATACGGGATCACTCTTGAGTGGTATAGGATCTCCAAGAGTCTCATTAGAAAAATTGTGTTTCAAGACAAGCATTTGTTTAAATAATATTACATCTATTTCTTTCCTTTCATTGATGAACACATCATTTTCATGGTCTAGCAAATATTGTTCTAAAGGATCAGTAGGAGGCACATCAATAGAAGCAAGACCAATAATTTCATCTTTATTACGCAATTCTTTATCATGAGGTTGTCTACAAAATTTGGAGAAATTAAACTCATGAGACACATCCCTGAAACTTACACTAACGGTTTCCTTCTCACAATCCATTTTAGCATTAACAATGTTCAAGAAAGGTCTACCAAATATAATGGGACCAAAATCATCTTGTGGGGAACCAAGAACAAGAAAATCAGTAGGGTATTTTATTTTCCCACACAAGACTTCAACATCTCTAACAATCCCAATTGGTGAAATAGTATCTCTATTAGCAGGCTTAATAGTAAATCAGTATCTTATATTTCAGCAGGTGCAATATCATTCATAATTTCTTAGTATAGAGTAAAATAAATTGCACTCGCACGAGCACCCAAATCACATAAGCCATGTTAACAATGATCTCCTATTTTAACAGATACAACAGGTCTATGTTTATCTTTCTCATCAGGTTTAGCAATTCTAGCAGCTTCATCACAAAAATAAATAGCATGCCCATCAATATTATCGACCAAGAGATGTGTAGCCATAGAAATACTAGGTTCAACTTAATTTGTTCAAGGTGTGTAGGTGTTCTAGTATAACTCTTACGAACTACGGCTAAAGCTTTAGCATGTTCCTTTATCCTAACAGGAAATGGTGGTTTCTCAATATAAGCAGTAGGAATAACAGGATCAACATTATAAGTAATAGTTTCTTCATCAGACTTAATGGGTTCTACTACTTTCACTTTAATGGGAGGGTGATATTTAAACCACTTATCCTTAGGGAGATCAACATGAGTAGCAAATGATTCACAGAAATAAGCTACTATTCAGAGTCAAGTCCATACTTAGTGCTAAATTCACGAAAAGCATCGGTATCCATAAAAGATTTAACACAATCAAATTCAAGCTTTATACATGACCCCTTACCTTGGTCGAGCTCCCAATTTTCAGAGTTGCGTTTAATTATTTCCAAAATATCCCATTTGAATTCAATGGTTTTCTTAATAAAAGAACCAGTACAAGAAGTATCGAACATGGATTGATCATTATGAGAAAGCTGAGCATAAACTTTCTGAATAATAATTTCTCTCGAGAGCTCGTGATTGGGGCATGAATATAACGTTGACTTAAGCCTCCCCCAATATTGAGTGATACTTTCTCGTTCACGTGGTGAAAAAAAATATATATAATTCCGATTACGATGAACCAGATGCATAGGATACAACTTCTGATGAAATTCCAATTTCAATCAGTTGTAATTCCATGATCCAATATCATCGCATATGCCATACCATCTCAATGCCTTCAAAGATAAAGGTAAGACCTTCCTCTTGACTTCATCTCCTGGCAAACCTGAAGCTTAAATAATCCACAAATATTAGATGCATATCAGGATGTAGTGTTCCAACTCCTGCATAAGGATTAGCTAGCAGTTTCTCTATCATACCCGAAGGAATTTCATAATAAATAATTTTAGTAGGTTTGGTAGGTTGAGGAGAAACTATTTGTTCTTCTGGTCCGGGTGAAGATACCCCGAACAACCCCTCAAAGGATTATTTTCCATAGTGACAAGTGACAGTGAATTTTAGCACAAAATATAAATTTTTACTTACCAAATTCCACTCACCAAAGGCGCTTCACTCCCAGGGAACGATGCTAGAAAAGAGTCTTGATAACCCACAAGTATAGGGGATCTATCATAGTCCTTTTGATAAGAAAGAGTATCGAACCCAACGAGGAGTAGAAGGAAATGACGAGAGTTTTTTAGTAAGGTATTTTCTGCAAGCACTGAAATTATTGGTAGCGGATAGTTTTATGATAAGATAATTCGTAATGGGTAACAAGCAACAAGTGCAACAAAGGTGCAGCAAGGTGGCCCAATCCTTTTTATAGCAAACGATAAGCCCGGACAAACTCTTATATAAAGCAAAGCGCTCCCAGGGACACATGTGTATTACTGTCAAGTTAGTTTTCATCGTGCTCATAGGATTCGCGTTCGTTACTTTGATAATTTGATATGTGGGTGGACCGGTGCTTGGGTGTTGTCTATACTTGGAAAAGCCTACCACTTATGATTAACCCCTCTCGCACGCATCCGTAACTATGAAAGAAGAATTAAGATAAATCTAACCATAGCATGAAACATGTGGATCCAAATCAGCCCCTTATGAAGCAACACATAAACTAGGGTTTGAGCTTCTGTCACTCTAGCAACCCATCATCTACTTATTACTTTCCAATGCCTTCCCCTAGGCCCAAATCATGGTGAAGTTTCATGTACTCGACGTTCACATAACAACACTAGAGGAAAGACAACATACATCTCATTAAAATATTGAACAGATACCAAATCCACATGATATTATAACAAGACTTGTCACATGTCCATAGGAACAAACGTAACGACTCAAAAAGCATGTTCATGTTAATAATCATAGGAGTATTTAATAGCATCAAGGATCTGAACATATGATCTTCCACCGAATAAACCAACTAGCATCAACTAGAAGGAGTAGTCAACACTACTAGCAACCTCAAGTACCAAGCTGAGGTTGTGAGACAAATATCAGATACAAGAGATGAACTAGGGTTTGATAGGAGATGGTGTTGGTGAAGATGTTGATGGAGATTGACCCCCTCTCGATGAGAGGATCGTTGGTGATGACGAGGGCTTTGGTTTCCCCCTTTGGGAGGAAATTTTCCCTGGTAGAATCGCTCTGTCGGAGCTCTAGACTGCTCCTGCCCAGGTTCCGCCTCAAGACTGCGGCGCTTTGTCCCGAAAGCTATCTTCTGATTTTTTTTCTAGGTCAAAACCCTCCAGATAGCCATAGATGGGCACCGAAGACCTGCTAGGGGGGGCACAAGCCCTGGGGGCGCGCCCCCAGGCTTGTGGCCACCTGGTGGGTCCCCTCTAGTAATTTATTCACCCTATAATTCTTATGTATTCCAAAATATTTCTCCGTAAATTTTCAGGACTTTTGGAGTTGTGCAGAATAGGTATCTCATATTTGCTCCTTTCTGGTCCAGAATTCCAGTTGCCGGCATTCTCCCTCTTCATGTAAAGCTTGTAAATAAGAGAGAAAAGATATAAGTATTGTACCATAATGTGAAATAACAGTCCATAATGCAATAAATATTGATATAAAAGCATGATGCAAAATGGACGCATCATGGCGTCATGAGCTAGGTCTATGCGTAGATGTATATGCACGAGTAGAACACAAAGAAGTTGTGGGCGTTGATTTTCAAATTTTTTACTTCCCTTGTCTTAGTTGGATTAGGCGGTATTGTGGGATGAAGCGGCTCAGACCAACCTTACATGTACATGCACATGAGACTGGTTCCACTGTTTGACATGCAACTTGTATTGCATAAAGTGCTTTGTGGGTGTCTGTCTCTCCCATTTTGGTTGAATTTGATTTGTCGAGGGCGGTCCTTGTAGAAGGTTAAAAGGCAACATGTATATCACCGTTGTGGTTTTGCGTAGATAAGAAAGGTTCTTATAGTTTGCCCTAGCAGCCACGTAAAATTGCAACAACGAAGTAGAGGACATCTAACTTGTTTTTGTAGGGCATGTTGTGATGTGGTATGGCTAAAACGTGATGTGATATATGTTGATGTATGAGATGGTCATGCTTTGTTATAAGTTCACGACTTGCATGTCGATGAGTACAGCAACCGGCAGGAGCCATGGGGTTGTCTTCAGTTTATTGTATAACATGCATGTCAACAATTAATGCCATGTAATTGCTTTACTTTATCGATATGCATTAGCAATAGTTGTAGAAGAAATAGTTGGTGAGACAAGGACGTGATGACATGATGATGGAGATCATGGTGTCATGCCGTTGACGATGGAGATCATGCCGGTGCTTTGGAGATGGAGATCAAAAGCACGAGATGATAATGGCCATATCATGTCACGTATTTTGATTGCATGTGATGTTTATTTTTTATGCATCTTATATTGATATGGTGAATATGTGGACTCATGTGCGCCACCTCAAAAGAGTTACTTGCAGTCGTAGTTCAGGATAGCCACAGTCAAAGCTGGCTATCCGCAGTCAAACTCCACCACCCCTTTGTTGATATTGATGCATGTGTAGCTAGATCTAATGTAAGTCTTGCTGGGTACATTTGTACTCATGTTTGCTTAATTTATGTTTTTGCAGAGAGACTTCTATCTCACTAGTAGTTCACATGGACTTTGATGTTTAGCTTGTTACCTCAGCTAAGATCTTGTACCCTCGGGAGGGTGTTGTAGATAGTCAGGCTTCTCAACCTTTTTCATTTGTAGTTGTCTATACTTAGACATGTTATGCTTCCATTGCTTGTATGCTCTGTATGTGGGGTCAAGTGACCCATGTTTGTAATATCTGACTCCTCGGAGCCTATTTAATAAATACTTTGAATTGTAGATTTTTGTTGTGATGCCATGTTGTATTTGCACATATCGAGCATATTGTGTGTATGATTTGAAATGCTTAGTATGTGTGGGATCCGACAACCTAGTTGTTTATTCTTGGTAGCCTCTCTTATGGGGAAATGTCTCCTAGTGCTTCCACTAAGCCATGGTATCTTGCTACTGCTCCGGAACACTTAGGTTAGCCGGCATGTGTCCTTCTTAGTTCCTGTGTCTGTCCCTTCGGGGAAGTGTCATGCATTGTCCATTTAAGTCCTTGTAGCTTGCTACGACTTGGGTTCATACGTTGATGACCAACACGTTCGTTGCTAGGTCATGTATGCATGTCCCTGTAAGTTAGTGCCACTTTGGGTTTACGACTAGTCATGTCGGCCCGGGTTCTTTTTCATATGGATGCTAGAGACACTATCATATACGTGAGCCAAAAGGCGCAAATGGTCCCAGGCTAGGTAAGGTGGCAACCGTGGGAATACCGTGCGTGAGCCCACAAAGTGATATGATATGTTACATGCTAGATCGGTGTGACTTAGGATCGGGGTCCTGACACAACCCCTCTAGTGTCATCTGTGGATGTTGTGAATGTCTGGCAAGCACATTCTGATGACTACTTGATAGTTCAGTTCGCCATGCTTTCCGGCTTAGAAATCAGGGCCCCAAGACATTTTGAACGCCACGGAGCATACGAGATGTTCCAAGAGCTGAAATTGGTATTTCAGGCTCATGCCCGTGTTGAGAGGTATAAGACCTCTGACAAGTTCTTTTGCCTGCAAGATGGAGGAGAATAGCTCAGTTAGTGAGCATGTGCTCAGAGTGTCTGGATGCTACAATCGCTTGAATCGAGTGGGAGTTAATCCTCTAGATAAGATAACGGTTGACAAAGTTTTCCAGTCACTGCCACGAAGCCATAATGGCTTCATGATGAACTATAAATATGCAAGGGACGGAGAAGACGGTCCCTGAGCTATTCACAATGCTTAAGGCCACAGAGGTAGAAATCAAGAAAAGCATTAAGTGTATTTACAAGAGAGTGAGTGGGAGCTATATAGCATTTCTGATAGTATATGTGATGACATATTGATGACTCGAAATGATGTAGAATTTCTGGAAAGTGTAACATCCCAATTTTCAGTTTGGATGTTATACATAGATCATCATATGAATATCATGTTTGTTCTAGCATTTGGTTGAGATCCTAGAAATATTAAGCAACTCAAGGACCCAAGGAGAAAGTTGGAGGTTTCACAAAATTCATATTTGGATTTATTTCAAATTTGAAGAAATGATCAATTTGATTTTATTATTTTTTCTCCTCAATTATTTCCAATATTAAAAATATATGAGAGAAGATAACATGACTTCTTCAACCCAAGATACATATTGGAGAAAGAATTTTAAAATCAAAATATGATTTTATTGGGATTTTATTTGAATTAGAAAAATGTTGCATTTTTGAAAATTGCATCTTAGTCCAGAAAAATGTTCATCTTGTCCTAAATATTAGGTTTGAACGGTGAAAATTGTTTCTGGAATTTTTAGATTTTATTTTATAATTTATTAGGATTTTTCTTTCGGGCGAAATTTATTTTAAAAAAAAGTTCCTTCCCGCCCGACTGGGCCGAAGGCCCAGCCGAGCAGGCCGGTCCGTTGCGCTACCGCCTCCACCGGCGTGCGGGAGACGGACTCCCACCGGAGTCCGCCACCGCCTCACCCCTGCACCCCCTTCTCCAAGTCGGAGACCTGGGGGGGGTCCTTTATAAGGAGCTGCCGCCCCTCCCGATCCCCTCGTCAGCCCCGCCGCCGCCCTCCACACTGCGCCGCCGTCGCTGCCCTGTGCCGCCACCGAAGCCCGCCGCCAGGAGCCGTGCTGCCTCGCCCGCATCCCGCCGACGCCACCGCTCGCCGCCGTCGCCGACCGTTTTTTTTCGGTTAACCGGTAAACCGTCGACCCGCTTTGGTTTAATCCCAGTTTATTTTTTCGTTTCGGTAGATTTATATCGGTTTAGTTTCAGTTTTATTTATTTAACAAACGTCCGTTCGTTCATTCGATTTAACGAACGAGTTTCATTAGATTGGCTATGTTAGCAAACGTTCGCGCTGTAGGATTTTTGTTTTTAGCTTATTTTCCTGTAGGGACCTATCCATGAATAGTTTTATCACGATTTTGCCCCTGATCTTTAAACTAGCATAACTTTGTACTCGTTTATCCAAATTAGGTGAAACCAACACCTAAATCGTCGTATCATTCTGTCCTAAATCATCGTATCATTCTGTTCTTTCTAGTTAACCAACTTGAACATGATTTTGGTACTGTAAAATGTGAGTTTAGTCCAGATTAGTAAACGATAATGTTTCGTTCGTGTTTTGAGTTTCGTTGCTCCTTTTGAGTTGAATCTTTTTGCAAATCGTAGCTAATCACTTGTACCTACTGTTAAGATCTAATACAAATGATAATATTGCTGTTAGTTTAAGTTGTTTGCTTGTTTCATGTTCGATTTGGATCTTTTCTCGGTTTTCTCGTGTTTCGTTTGAGTGATTGCTTTTGTATGCTATTGTTTGTCTACGCTAGATTACCCGGAATGCGAAGCTTGTTACTACGAATCTCTAGAGTTTGCAGATCGTTAGCAAGGCAAGTTACACTTTGATCATACTATTTTATACCCAGTTTTTACTATGCATTAGTTCCGCCTTCAAATATTTGCATGAGTAGGATTGGGAACATGTGGTTTTGGTTGTAGTACTTGAGGTAGGAACCTAACACCTTTTGATCACCCCGGGAATATATGTTATGCTTATTATTGCTTAGCCATGCTCGTAGACAGGGATTGGATCGTGATTTACACATCTGGGTTATTTAATCATGGATAACATTAAGGTGGCAACTTTAATATACATCTGGGTGGATTGGTTGAGGCACCTGGGGAACCCAGTGTTGCCTGTTTTGGAAATCCCAGAGTACCTGTGTGATTTTTCCTATGGGATGCCACCCAGGCTCAAAGGGATCATAAGATTATTCATGCTAGAAACTTCTGTGTGTAGCCACAAGCCATTATGGGCTCTGGCATAGTTGAGTAAGTTGCGTGAGCTCTTGAAGAGGTGGACTAGCAGATGTAGAGGAAAGTAGGTGTACCGGACCGCCCGGAGTAGAGAGTTAATGCTTCAAAAAGATTATGTCTCGATCATCCGAACATGAATGCGGTCGGGTCTTGTGGGGAAAAGTGCGCAAACCTCTGCAGAGTGTATAAACTAATCATGATTAGCCATGTCCCCGGTTATCGACATCTTGAGTATCTAGTACTTGAATATATTGATGTGATCTCATCACGTTATTTTAATTAATTTGATTTGGGTTAATGATGATATTCTTAATTGGGATTTGAGTTGGGGTTACCTTCTCAAATAATGGGCAACTTGGGAGTAGATAAATAAATTTATTACTTTGTTGTATGGAAAAACTAGCTTTATGCAAAATCATAAACTTACAGCCTCCTCCAGCCAAATATTGCATGTAGACATAGTTCTTGCATTTCATTACTTTACAGTGTAACTCTGCCAGCATATTCAATGTGCTGACCTACACGGCTGGAACGTCTCATGTTGCAAACTACTTATACGACGAACAAGGTGCGATAGGTCATTGTTTTGCACTCAGCTATGCCGTTGGAGTTGATGGACTCATTTACCTTCGAAGCTTCCGCAGTTATTTGGTTTAGATGGCCTTCAGCCATGATATTTTTGTGTAATCATACTCTTTATGAGGACTCGATGTAATAAGTGTCTAACTGAAACTCTGTTATAATTCCTCGAGTACTGTGCGTGTCAGCATTACCGATCCAGGGATGACACTGATGCATAGAGACTTGACCGTTTGAGGCCTAGTCGCTACAAATGGTATCAGAGCACATGCTGACTGTAGAACGCGACCACTAGAATGAGCCACATGATTTCTCTTCTCTACTCATTTCTAATTCTCCTCTGTTTCTACTCTATAGATGGCGGATCCCAGGAACAAGTTTCAATCACACACCAGCATGGACGCGACCAGCCGAATGATGACACTCCTTTCGGAAATCACTTGAAGGAAGTCACTAAGTATTTGAACATCGGACTACCAAGCTTCACGGGGACTTTCTCTACATCTGTACCAGAAGAGGAGCGTTGGAAGATCAAAGTATGGGTACCTGGGAGGACATTTGCGCCAACAACGGAGCCCATTGATTTCTACCTGGCTGCACCATGCTAGAGTATAGGAAAGAGCATGGCGGCACATATCACCTTTGGACGCATATGTGAAGTGTATCACAAGGAGCTGGAGAATACCATTTACCAGATATGTGGTCACCGAGATGACAAATGGGAGATGATTCGTACCAGGAGGGATGGATCAATTGCTGCCTACATTAAAGAGATGGGAGATCATATTCGTCGACTTGAGAATCAAAAAATTATATACATGAAGAAGATCAAGAAACTGGTGAAGAGAAACAACGAGCTAGAAGAGGAACTCAAGTCTACACGCGATGGGTACGAGGAAGAGATTGCCGTACTACTGGAGAAGCATGAAGACCTGAGAGGAAGATTGGAATATATATATACGTCTCCAACGTATCTATAATTTATAAAGTATTCATGCCATGTTTACTATAGTTTTATATGATTTTGGTATGATTTGATTAGACCTAACCCAGACTGATGCTGTTTTCAGCAGAACTACCGTGGTGTTGTTTTTGTGCAAAAATAGAAGTTCCCGGAATGCGTTGAAAGTCAACGGAGAATTTTTCTGGAAAATATAAAAAATACTGGAGCAAAAATCTACCAGAGGGGAGTCCCGTGGGCCCCACAAGGGTGGGGGGCGCCCACCCCCCTGGGCGTGCCCCTGTGCCTCGTGGACTACCCGTGGGGCCCCATAACTTGTTCTCGATGCCAACCTCTCTTATAAATACCCAAACCTCCAGAAATTAACCTAGATCGGAAGTTCCGTCGCCGCAAGCCTCTGTAGCCACAAGAAATCAATCTAGGCCCTCTCTGGCACCCTGCCGGAGGGGGCGATCATCACCGGAGGCCATGGACGAGGATACCGGAGGGGCCATCATCGCCATGAAGGCCAAGGACCAGGGGGAGAACCTCTCCCCATCCAGGGGGAGGCCATGGAGGAGGAAGCACAAGGGGGAGAACCTCTCCTCCTCTCTCTCGGTGGTGCCGGAGTGCCATCGGTAGAGGAATCATCGCCGCGGTGATCATCTTCATCAACATCACCATCATCATTACCATCCTCATCTCTTTTACACGGTCCACTCTCCCGCACCCTGCTGTAATCCCTACTTGAACATGGTGCTTTATGCCACATATTATGATCCAATGATGTGTTGCCATCCTATGATGTTTTGAGTAGATATCCTTTGTCCTTGGGTTGATTGATGATCTAGATTGGTACGAGTTGTATGTTTTATTTTGGTGCTGTCCTATGGTGCCCTCCGTGTCGCGCAGGCGTGAGGGATTCCCGTTGTGGGGTGTTGCAATATGTCCATGGTTTACTTATTGTCTGCGTTGCATGAGTGACTGAAACACAAACACGGATAAGTGGGACATGGCGTATGGGAATAAAGAGGACTTGATACTTTAATGCTATGGTTGGGTTTTACCTTAACGATCTTTAGTAGTTGCGGATGCTTGCTAGAGTTCCAATCATAGGTCCATATGATCCAAGAAGAGAAAGTATGTTAGCTTATGCCTCTCTCTCATATGAAATTGCAATGACTACTACTGGTCTTGTTAACAATTGCCTAGGATAATTCCGCACACCGATCCATCATTATTCCACACTCGCTATTTATAATATTTAGTAATATATTCTAACTTTATGATAACATCACCTACTTTTATATTTTAGCTCTCCGATATCATGCAAAGTTATCCTCTTCATACCCACAACGTAATTTTATTTCTCATTACTAGTTGGAAGCAAACGTTCGGTGTACGTAGAGTCATATCAGTGGCAGATAGGGCTTGAGAGAATATTGATCTTACCTTTAGCTCCTTGTGGGTTCGACACTCCATACTTACCAGTTACACCTTTGGAAATTGCTACGAGGATTCCCTGCACTTGGGGATTATCAAATATTAGTGGAGAATATCAAGCAAGCAACAGAGATCTGTTTAGAGGACTACATCATCCTGAATGACACCGACACGGATAGTGATGCAAAGGATGATAGCGATGACGACTACATTGATGAAGCTGGAGCAGATATCATGGAGTCTTCCTCTGATGAAAATTTCTAGATGACCACCATTGTAATTAGTAGTATTTCCCTCCAAGTAGTTAGCAACGATCGAGTTTGTAATCATAGGTTAGACCGATTGTATATCTTGTGTGCTATTGATTGAAGTGAAATTGATTATGTTTGTCTCATGAGCATTTTGGGTAGTGAATCTCTCTTAGACCTCATTTCTATTCTGTTTTCTCACCCCTTCTAACCCATCAGATGCCTCCGAGACGTGACAATGGATTTGCCTTCCCACTGGATCTCACTCAGTTGAACCAGTAGTAGAATGCCTTGATGCAAATACTAGTTCAGAACAAGAACCAAGGCAACAACAACAACAACAACCCACCACCACCACCCACTGGTGGCCACCTAGCCCGCTTTCTAAGGTGGAATCCACCGGTGTTCTCTAGTAGCACCGAGCCGATTGTTGTAGATGATCGGCTCCACAAGATTGGAAGAGAGTTGACCACTGCAGGATGCACAGATGCAGAGAGTGTGCGCTTTGCCGCACATCAGCTTGATGGACCCGCAGCATCTTGGTGGGAGAATTTCACCGCCACTTACCCCATTGACACTGTTACATGGGATCAGTTTCAGCAGGCTTTTTGCACTGCCCATGTTTTAGCAGGAGCTATGATCATGAAGAAGCGCGAGTTTCGCAACTTGTGCCAAGGAGGACGTACAGTATGCCAGTATGTGGATGAGTTTACAATTTAGCATGCTATGCCCTTGATGACGTAGCTACAGATGCCGCTAAGCAGGAGAAGTTTCTAGAGGGACTGAATGATGAGCTGAGCATGCATTTGATGGTGGCAACATTCAACAACTACCAGGAGTTGGTGGACAGGGCTCTCATGATTGAAGGAAAGTAGCAACAGATTGATAATCACAAGAGGAAGTATGGACAGGGGAGGTACACTTCAGGAGCTTAGCAGAAGCCCCACTATTCCTCGTACTCAGGAGGACATAACCATAACCATGGAGGACATACGTACAATGGAGCAAGTTCGCACAACCATAGTGGCCCCAAGAATGGCAATTGGAATGGAGGAAGCAGCAGCCAGAACCGTTCCAACCCTTCAACACTAGCCAAGAGGGATCTGAGCCACATTACATGTTTCAAGTGCCAGAAGACTGGACATTATCCCACTGAATGTCCTGAAGCGAAGAATGGAAATGGCAATGGAGGTTCTGCCAAGAAGCCCAACCCCTTCACCAAAGGTCAGGTGAACCACGTCAGCATGGAGGAGATTGAGGATCAACCCGAGGTAGTTGTCGGTAAGTTTTTGATTAATGCATTTACCGCACTTGTTCTTTTCGATACTGGTGCATTGCATTCATACATATCAAGGGGATTTGTGGATAAGTATACCCTGCCAACTGTAGCCCTTAAGTCACCTGTGTTAGTAAGTTCCCCGGGAGCGGAGTATATGGCTAGTAGGGGAAGCTATCAGTTGCCACTAACCATAGGTAGACATGTTTTCCCCACCGACCTAACTGTTCTGGAGTCACAAGGATTGGATGTGATACTAGGAATGGATTGGCTATCCAAGTTTGAAGGAAACATCAATTGCACCAGTAAATCAATTCTTCTCACCACCCCAGAAGGAAAGAGGATCAAGTATGTATCTCGGCATGCGCCGAGGAGGACTCAAGTGAATTCCTTATCAGGAGTTGTATAGGAGGAAGTACCAGTGGTGAAGGATTACCCCAACGTATTTCCGGAGGAGTTACCAGGCATGCCCCTAGATCGAGACATTGAATTTTTGATTGAGCTATTGCCAGGCACCGGACCAATATCAAAGAGACCATATCGGATGCCCGCAAAGGATCTGGAGGAAATTAAGACACAGATAAAGGAGTTACTGGAGAAAGGTTACATTCGACCAAGTTCATCACCTTGGGGAGCTCCAGTGCTTCTAGTGGAGAAGACGGATGGATCTTTCAGGATGGTTGTTGATTATCATGCGCTGAATGAGGTGAAGATCAAGAACAAATACCCTCTGCCGATGATCAATTATTTGTTTGACCAGTTGCAAGGAGCTAAAGTTTTCTTTAAGATCAATCTTCGATCAGGTTATCAATAGTTGAAGATTCGAGAGCAGGATATACCTAAGACAGCTTTTACCACAAGGTACGGGCTATATGAGTATACTGTTATGTCATTTGGTCTGACTAATGCACCTTCTATTTCATGAATATGATGAACAAAGTGTTTATGGAGTTTTTGGATAAGTTTATCGTGGTGTTCATTGATGATATATTGGTCTACTCAAAGAATGAAGAGGAGCATAAGGAGCATTTGCGTTTGGTTCTTGAGAAGCTCAGAGAACATCAGTTGTATGCCAAGTTCAGCAAATGTGAGTTTTGGTTAAAGGAAGTTGGATTTCTCAGACATGTTATATCCGGAGAAGGAATAGAAGTAGACCCTACCAAGGTTACTTCTGTCACTAAATGGTTGGCACCCACATCATTTGGAGAGATTGGGAGTTTTCTTGGACTCGCACGTTATTATCGGAGGTTTATTGAGAATTTCTCCAGGATTGCAGAGCCCATGACGGAGTTATTGAAGAACAAAACCAAGTTTAAATGGACTGAGGAGTGTGAAGCCAGTTTTTAGGAATTGAAGAAACGTTTGGTTACAGCCCCAGTGCTGATTCTCCCAGACCAACGAAAGGATTACCAAGTATATTGCGACGCTTCCCGTCGAGGACTTGGAACTGTACTAATGCAGGAAGGAAGAGTTGTTTTATATGCCTCACGACAGCTTAAACCTCATGAGCTGAATTATGCTACGCACAATTTGGAGTTAGCAGCCATAGTGCATGCGCTGAAGACATGGAGACATTTTCTCATCAGAAACCATTGTGAGGTATACATGGATCATAAGAGTTTGAATTACATCTTCACGCAGAAAGAGTTGAACCTCAGGCAAAGAAGATGATTGGAGCTCATCAAGGATTATGATTGAAATTGCACTATCACCCCGGAATGGTCAATGTTGTAGCAGATGCGTTGAACCGCAAGAGTTATGTTAACACGCTCATAACCGGAGGATTACCTAAGGAGTTAGCACACGATCTTCGAGAGCTTTGCTTGGAGATAGTTCCAAGAGGTTATGTTGCAGCATTGGAAATTAAGTCCACTCTTTTGGGTAAGATCAGGGAAGCCCAAAAGACTGACAAGGAGATTGCCGAGATAAAGGAAAGGATGAGCAAAGGAAAGGCTGAAGGATTTTGTGTGGATGAGCATGGCACTTTATGGTTTGAGGATCGCATATATGTGCCTAATGACCTTGAGATCAGGAAGTTGATTCTGCAGGAGGCCCATGATTCACCATACTTGATTCACCTAGGAAATACTATGATGTATCTGGATTTGAAGGAAATTTTCTGGTGGACAGGAATGAAGAAGGATATAGCCGAGTATGTCGGAGTATGTGATCTATGTCAGAGAGTTAAGGCAGAGCATCAGAAGCCAGCTGGATTGCTGCAACCATTGCCGATACCTGAATGGAAGTGGGATAAACTTGGCATGGATTTAATCACTGGATTACCCAGGACTCGTTTAGGCTATGACTCTATCTGGGATGTAGTTGATCGTTTGACGAAAGTAGCTCATTTCATTCCGGTGAAGACAATGTATACGAGTGCTAAGTAGGCAAAGATCTACATGACCAGGATCGTATGTCTGCATGGAGTTCCGAGGACCATTGTATCAGATATAAGGAACCCAGTTTACTTCAAAGCTTTGGAATTAGTTGCACGAAACTTTGGGTACCAGGCTAGAGTTCAGTACAGCCTTTCATCCATAGATAGATGGACAGACCGAGAGAGTCAATCAGATTCTGGAGGACATGTCAAGAGCTTGTGCACTAGATTATGGATCTAGTTGGGATGAAGATTTGCCATATGCAGAGTTTTCTTATGACAACAGTTATCAAGCCAGTTTGAAGATGGCCCCTTTCGAAGCCTTGTGCGGAAGGAGGTGCAGAACACCATTATCGTGGGATGAAGTTGGAGACCGACAGTTGTTCGGACCAGACTTAATCAAAGACTCTGAAGAGAAGGTTAAATTGATACGCGACAGACTCAAGGTAGCCCAGTCCAGGCAGAAGAGTTATGCGGATAATAAACGCAAAGAGATAGTTTATTAAGTCGGAGACAGAGCATATCTTCGGGTGTCCCCACTTTGAGAAGATAAGCATTTTGGAGTCAAGGGAAAACTAGCACCACGCTTTGTGGGACCATACAGAGTTTTGGAACGCATGGGAGAAGTTGCATACAAGATGGAATTACCAGAGGGATTGACAGGAGTTCACGATGTGTTTCACGTTTCCCAGCTGAAGAAGTGCCACGCAGAGATGGCCGATACTCCTCTGAGAGATACAGTGCCGCTGGAAGCAATTCACTTAGACAGTGATTTGACCTACGAAGAGAAGCCAGTAAAGATTCTCGAGTTTTCCAGCCGAGTTACACGCAGCAAGGTTATCATTTTTTGCAAAGTTCAGTGGAGCCACCATACCGAGGAGGAAGCCACCTGGGAGAGAGAAGAATATCTCCGTAGAGACCACCCAAACCTTTTTGCTGACCAACCCAAATCTCGAGGGCAATATTCATCTTAAGGGGGGTAGGTTTGTAACATCCCAATTTTCAATTTGGATGTTATACATAGATCATCATACGCATATCATATTTATTCTTGCATTTGGTTGAGATCCTAGAAATCTTAAGCAACTCAAGGACACAAGGAGAGAGTAGGAGGTCTCACAAAATTCATATTTGGATTTATTTCAAATTTGAAGAAAGGATCAATTTGATTTTATTATTTTTCTCCTCGATTATTTCCAATATTAAAAATATATAAGAAAAGATAATATGACTTCTTCAATCCAAGAGAAATATTGGAGAAAGAATTTTAAAATCAAATTATGATTTTATTGGTATTTTATTTGCTATTTTATTTGAATTAAAAAATGTTGTATTTTTGAAAATTGCATCTTAGTCTAGAGAAATGTTCATCTTGTCCTAAATATTAGGTTTGGACGGTGAAAATTGTTTCTGGAATTTGTAGAACTTTTTTATAATTTATTAGGATTTTCTTTCGAGCAAAATTTATTTAGCAAAAAGTTCCTTCCCGTTCGACTGGGCCGAAGGCCCAGCCGAGCAAGCCAGCCCGTTGCGCCACCGCCTCCGCCGCCGTGCGGGAGACGGACTCCCACCGGAGTCTGCCGCCGCCTCGCCCCGGCACCCTCTTCTCTAAGTCGGAGACCTGGGGGGCTTTTATAAGGAGCCCTCCCGATCCCCTCGTCAGCCCCACCGCCTCGCAGCCCCGCCTCTGCCGCCGAGCACCGCCGGCACCGCCGCCCCGCCGCACTGCGTCGCCGTCGCCGCCCCGCCGCTCTCGCCGCTGCCGCGCCGCACCGCTGCCGAACCTTGCCGCCAGGAGTGGCGCCGCCTCGCCCGCATCCCGCCGCCGCCACTGCCGCCACTGCCGACTGGTTTTTTTGGTTAACCGGTAAACTGTCGACCCACTTCGGTTTAATCCCAGTTTATTTTTTTCGGTTCGGTAGATTTAGATCGGTTTAGTTTCGGTTTTATTTATTTAACGAACGTCCATTCGTTCGTTCATTTTAACGAACGAGTTTCGTTATATTGGTTCTGTTAGCGAACATTCGCGCTGTAGGATTTTTCTTTTTAGTTTATTTTCGGCCAGGGACCTATCCGCGAATAGTTTTATCGTGATTTAGCCCCTGATCTTCAAACTAGCATAGCTTTTTACTCGTTTATCCAAATTAGGTGAAACCATCGCCTATATCTTAGTATCGTTCTGTTCTTTCTAGTTAACCAACTTGAACATGATTTTGGTACTGTAAAATTTGAGTTTAGTCCAAATTAGTAAACGATCATGTTTCGTTCGTGTTTTGAGTTTCGTTGCTCCTTTTGAGTTGTATCATTTTGCAAACCGTAGCTAATCACTTGTACCTACTGTTAAGATCTAATCACTTGATAATATTGTTGTTAGGTTTACTTTTGTTAGTTTAAGTCATTTGCTTGTTTCGTGTTTGATTTGGATCTTTTCTCGGCTTTCTCGTGTTTCGTTTGAGTGATTGCTTATGTATGCTATTGTTTGTCTATGCTAGAATACCCGGAGTGTGAAGCTTGTTACTATGAATCTCTAGAGTTTGCAGATCGTCAGCAAGGCCAGTTACACTTTGATCATACTCTTTTATACCCAGTTTTTACTATGCATTAGTTCTGCCCTCAAATATTTGCATGAGTAGGATTGGGAACATGTGGTTTTGCTTGTAGTACTTGAGGTAGGAACCTAATACCTTTTGATCACCATGGGAATATACGTTATGCTTATTATTGCTTAGCCATGCTCGTAGACGGGGATTGGATCGTGATTTACACATGGAAGTTTGAGAGTTATTTAATCATGGATAACATTAAGGTGGCAACTTTAATATACATCTGGGTGGATTGGTTGAGGCACCTGGGGAACCCAGTGTTGCCTATTTTTGGAAATCCTGGAGTACCCGTGTGATTTCTCCTATGGAATGCCACCCAGGCTCAAAGGGATCATAAGATAATTCATGCTAGAAACTTCCGTGTGCAGCCACAAGCCATTATGGGCTCTGGCATAGTTGAGTAAGTTGCGTGAGCTCTTGAAGAGGTGGACTAGCAGATGTAGGCGAAAGTAGGTGTACTGGTCCGCCCAGGGTAGAGAGTTAATGCTTCAGAAAGATCATGTCTCGATCATCCGATCATGGATGTGGTCGAGTCTTGTGGGGAAAAGTGCGCAAACCTCTGCAGAGTGTATAAACTAATCATGGTTAGCCGTGTCCCCAGTTATGGACATCTTAAGTATCTAGTACTTGAATCTATTGATGTGATCTCATCACGTTACTTTAATTAATTTGATTTGGTTTAGTGATGATATTCTTAATTGGGATTTGAGTTGGGGTTACCTTCTCAAATAATGGGCAACTTGGGAGTAGTTAAATAAATGTATTCCTTTCTTGTAGGAAAAAACTAGCTTTATGCAAAATCATAAACTTACAGCCTCCACCAGCTAAATATTGCATGTAGATATAGTTCTTGCATTTCATTACTTTACAGTGTAACTCTGCCAGCATACTCAATGTGCTGACCTATACCGCTGCAATGTCTCATGTTGCAGACTACTCAAACGATGAATAAGGTGCGATAGGCCGTTGTTTTGCACTCAGCTATGCCGTTGGAGTTGACGGACTCATTTACCTTCGAAGCTTCCGTAGTTATTCTGTTTAGATGGCCTTCAGCCATGATATTTTTGTGTAATCATACTCTTATGAGGACTCGATGTAATAACTGTGTGAGTGAACTCTGTTATAATTGCTTGAGTATTGTGCGTGTCAGCATTATCGATCCAGGGATGACACTGATGCACAAGGACTTGACCGTTTGAGGTCTGGTCGCTACATAAAGCATAAAGGGTTATTTGAAATGAGTTTTTCAAAGGAAGACCTGGGTGAGACTGCTTACATATTGGGCATCAAGATCTATAGAGATAGATCAAGACGCCTGATAAGACTTTCACAGAGCACTTACCTTGACAAGATTTTGAAGGAGTTCAAAATGGATCTGCCAAAGAAGGAGTTCTTTCTTGTAATGTAAAGGGTGAAGTTGAGTAAGTCTCAAGTATAAACCATGGCAGAAGAAAGAGAAAGGATGAAAGTCGTCCCTATGCTTCAGCCATAGGCTCTATAATGTATGCCATGTTATGTACCATACTTGATGTGTGCCTTGCCATGAGTCCGGCAAGGGGGTAGAAAGTGATCCAGGAGTGGATCACTGGACAATGGTAAAAATTATTAGGTTCCTAAAGAGGACTAAGGAAATATTTCTCGGTTATGGAGGTGATAAAGAGTTTGTTGTAAAGGGTTACATCGATGCAAGCTTTGACACCGATCCGAATGACTCTGAGTCACAAACCGGATACATATAGTGGAGCAGTCATTTGGAATAGCTCCAAGTGGGCGTGGTAGTCGCATCTATCGTATGACATAAAGATTTGCAAAGTACACATGGATCTGAATGTTGCAGACCCGTTGACTAAAACTTCTCTCACACACAAAACATGATCAAACCCCAGAACTGATTGGGTGTTAATCACATGGAGATGTGAACTAGATTATTGACTCTAGTGCAAGTGGGAGACTATTGGAATTATGCCCTAGAGGCAATAATAAAATAGTTATTATCATATTTCCTGTTCATGATAAACGTTTATTATTCATGATAGAATTGTATTGACCGGAAACTTAAATACATGTGTGAATACATAAACTACACCATGTCCCTAGTAAGCCTCTACTAGACAAGCTCATTGATCAAACATGGTTAAGGTTTCCTAACCATAGACATGAGTTGTCACTTGATAACAACATCACATCATTAGGAGAATGATGTGATGGAGAAGACCCAACCGTAAACTTAGCATTAGATCGTTTAAGTTATCTGCTATAGCTTTCTTCAGGTCAAGTATCTGTTCCTCGACCATGAGATCAAGCAACTCCCGGATACCGGAGGAATATATACCTTGTGTGCTATCAAACATCACTTTATAACTGGGTGATCATAAATATGCTCGACAGGTATCTCCGAAGGTGTCTGTTGGGTTGGCATGGATCGAGACTAGGATTTGTCACTCTTTGTTACGGAGAGATATCTCTGGGCCCTCTCGGTAATACAACATCACAAGAAGCTGGCAAGCATGTGACTAATGAATTAAGTCACAGGATCTTGTATTACAGAACGAATATAGAGACTTTCCGGTGATGAGATTGAACTAGGTATGGAGAAACCAACGATCGAATCCTGGGCAAGTAACATATCGCCGGACAAAGGGAATTGCATACGGGATTTACTGAATCCTTGACATCGTGGTTCAACCGATAAAGATCTTCGTGGAATATGTTGGAACCAATATGGGCATCCGGGTCCCACTATTAGTTATTGAAAGGAGAGGTGTCTTAGTCATGTCTACATGATTCTCGAACCCGTAGGGTCTGCACACTTAACATTAAATGACGCTGGAGTAGTATTGGGATATGTGCATTGGTAACTGAATGTTGTTAGGAGTCCCAGATTGAAGGAAATATGCCCTAGAGGAAACAAAAAAGTAGTATTGATCATGATAAAATGTTTATTATTCATGGTAGAATTGTGTTTATCAGAAACTTAAATACATGTGTGAATACATAAACAAATACCATGTCCCTAGTAAGCCTCTACTAGACTAGCTCGTTGATCGAAGATGATTTAAGGTTTCCTAACCACATACATGTGTTGTAATTTGATAACAGGATCACATCATTAGGAGAATGATGTGATGAACAAGACCCATCCGTTAGCTTAGCATATTGATCGTTCAGTTTATTGCTATTGCTTTCTTGATGACAAATACATATTCCTTCAACTATGAGATTATGCAACTCCTGTATACCATAGGAATACCTTGTGTGCTATCAAACATCACAACGTAACTGGGTGATCATCAAGATGCTCTACAACTATCACTGAACGTGTTTGTTGAGTTGGCATAGGTTGAGATTAGGATTTGTCACTCCGAGTATCGGAGTGGTATCTCTGGGCCCTCTCGATAATACACATCATAAGAAGCCTTACAAGCAAAGTGAGTAAGGAGTTAGTTGCAAGATGATGTATTACTAAACAAGTAAAGAGACTTGTCGGCAATGCGATTGAACTAGGTATGAAGATATCGACGATCGAATCTCGGGCAAGTAACATACTGATGGACAAAGGGAATTACGTATGTTGTCATAAGGTTCGACCAATAAAGATCTTCGTAGAATATGTAGGAGCCAATATGGGAATCCATGTTATGCTATTGGTTATTGACCAGAGAGGTGTCTCGGTCATGTCTACATAGTTCTCGACCCGTAGGGTCCGCAAGCTTAACATTAGTTGACAATATAGTGTTATATGAGTTATATGATTTGGTGACTGAATGTTTTTCGGAGTACCAGATGAGATCACGGACATTATGAGGAGCTCCGAAATGTTCTGGAGGTAAATATTGACATGTAGGACGATGATACTCGGACATCGAAAGAGTTTCGGAGTGCACCGGGTAGTCATCGGGTCATTGGAAGGGGTTCCGGACACCCCCGATAGGTGTATGGGCCTAATGAGCCAAGGGGGGGCAGACCAACCCACAAGGGGGCTAGCGCGCCCCTCTCCGTGGACGCTGTCCCTAGGGAAGGAAAGGGGGAGGGCTAGTGATGTACGGTTGGAGGGGATCCTATGAAGAACACGAAGAACACAAGGGGGAAAACAAGGGGAACACGAGGGAAACACAAGAGGAATCACTCAACCAACAAGATTCGGTTACATATATGCTAGATCCTCGAAACACAAAGAGATACATGATCTGAATCCAACAAGGGACGATACAAGTGGCGGTAGTTCTTCTCCAAGAGGAGGTCTTGAAGGTCCTCCCGTGATGGGGTCTTGAATCCTCTTGGGGGATCTTCTCCGAACCAAGTGGACGAGCAAAGTTTTATCTCATATATGAGCTATCACAATGCTAACCCTAGAAGAGAGGTGGAGGAGTCCTATATATATGCAAAAGGGGCGAAGGGGTACATGGGCCTCAGCCCAACACGCGCACGCCGGCTGGGGTCCGGATGATCCGGGCCAGTGTCCGAATGATCCGGGGGATGGTCGTCGAAGGGGCAGGCGGCGGTGGCAATGACCCGGATGTCCGAGGGGGGTCCGGATATCCGGCTGGGGTCCGGATGATCTGGGTGCTTGTCCGAATGGTCCGGCTTTAGGGTCCAACTTCAGGTGTCTTCGGGCACATTATCTGGATCGTCCGGACCGGGGTCCGGATTGTCCGGGCTCTGTCCGGATCGTCCGGCCAGCCAGGGACATGGGTGATTTCTTCTCCGTCTTCACGCATGTCTTCCGCTTCTGATTCTCCTTGCTTCTTAGCTTCTCCATGGCTAACTCCTTGGTACCTGAGTATGCAAAGCGTCTCCGTTTGAGGTAGTAGCCATGTCTCGTGTGATTCGAAAGGGAGTTGTGAGAGGAGTGATGTCACCTCGGTTCTGAGAGCTCTTGCACGTGCTCTTGTCATTGGTCCAAGTGGTGTTGTAGGAGATGTAGATGCATCCATGGGGATGATCATGGGATGCTCCGCGTCATCTCCCCCTACCCCCCTTGGGAAAGATCCTACCTCGGTATGGCGAAAGGTCTTTGACATTGAAGATGTCGCTCATGTTGTACTTGTTGCTTGGAGGTCGATCTTGTAAGCGTTGTTGTTGTAGCGTGCTAGCACCTTCCATCGGTTCATGGTAGAATTCTGGACTTGCGTTCGTTGGGGAAGCGGTCCTTGCAAAGGTGTAGCCACACAAGATCTCCAATGTTGAATATCATGGGTTGCTTGTTGATGTTGAGCTTGGTCACGAGTCATTGTACTTGGCGCTTGATGGTGTTCCTTGTATCTTCATGCATCTTCTTGATGTAGCTTGCTCTTGCACTTGCGTCCATGTTGGTGCACTCTTGTAGTGGAAGAGGAAGAACGTCCAATGGGGACAACTGGTTGAAACCGTAGACGACCTCAAAAGGGGACATGCCGGTTCTGGAGTGTCTTGCACGGTTGTAAGCATACTCGGCTATAGGTAAGCACTCCTCCCACTCTTTGATGTTCCTCTTGATCAACACGCGCAGTAGAGTGGAGAGTGTTCGGTTCGTCACCTCCGTTTGGCCGTCGGTTTGAGGATGGTGTGCCGAAGAGAACAAGAGCTTGATTCCTGGCTTGGCGCATAGAGTCTTCCAAAACTAACTCAAGAACTTGACGTCGCGGTCCGAGACAATTGTCTTTGGCACTCCATGGAGGCGCAATATTTCCCTACAAAAAAGGTTTGCAATATGTGAAGCATCATCTATCTTGTTGCATGGGATAAAATGAGCCATCTTATAGAATCGGTCCACGACAACAAAGATGGAATCCTTTCCATTTTGAGTCCTAGTAAAACCAAGTACGAAGTCCATGCTAATGTCTTCCCAAGGTTGATAAGGAATAGGAAGAGGCATGTAAAGACCATGGGTTTGAGCTTTTGACTTAGCTTTCCGACATGTAGAGCATCGCTTGGTGAAGCGTGAGATGTTACAAAACATCTTGGGCCAAAAATAGTTCTTGGAGAGCCTAGCGAATGTCTTGTCGCATCCAAAGTGTCCCATGAGTCCGCCTCCATGAGCCTCTTGCAAAAGTAGCAAATGAAGAGAAGACTCGGGAATGCAAAGTTTGTTAGCTCTAATAAGATAATCATCCTTGATGTAATATCGTTCCCAAGATGTATGCGTCAAACACTTGGCATAAGGAATAGCAAAAGTAGGATCATGCGCATACAAGTCTTTTATGTGCTCAAAGCCAATGACATTAAATTCAAGTTACTGACAAGCGTGCATATGCGGGAAAGAGCATCCGCCACAACATTTTCCTTACCTTTGATGTACTTGATGATATAAGGAAAGGACTCAATGAATTCACTCCATTTAGCGTGACGCTTGTTCAACTTAGTTTGTCCTTCTAAGTACTTCAACTTTTCATGATCGGTATGAATGATAAATTCGTGAGGGCGAAGATAATGTTCCCATTCACGCAAAACTCGCACTAAAGCATATAGCCCTTTGTCATAGATGGGGTAATTAAGTTGCGCTTCAGAAAGTTTCTCACTAAAGTATGCTATGGGGCGCTTCTCTTGCGTTAACACACCTCCTATGCCATTACCACTAGCGTCACGATGAATTTCAAAAGGTTTGACAAAGTTGGTTAATGCAAGCACAGGAGCATGCTTAAGAAAATTCTTAAGCTCATTAAATGCGGTATCTTGGGATGGTCCCCAAACAAATGGCGCATTTTTCTTACTCAAAGAATGTAAAGGTGAAACAATGGTGCTAAAATCCTTCACAAATCTACGATAAAAACCGGCTAAACCCTTAGAAGAAAACTACGCACTTGTTGCAAGTTGGTTGGTTGGGGGCAAGTTTTAATAGCATTGATCTTAGATTCATCTACATGAACACCCTTAGAAGACACAACAAAACCCAAGAAAACAAGCTTATCAACACTGAAAAGTCATTTGTCCATATTAGCGTAAAGGCGCTCTTTCCTAAGGGTTTGCAACACGGTTCTAAGATGGGTGACATGATCTTTGAGGGATTTGCTAAAGACAAAAATATTATCAAAACAGACCACAACAAATACACCAATATAGGGACGAAGAACAAAGTGCATGACTCACATGAAAGTACCGGGTGCTTCGGATAAACCCATTGGCATAACTAGCCATTCATATAAGCCAAATTTTATGTTCAATGCAGTTTTCCATTCATCACCTTCTTGGATGCGTATTTGATAGTAGCCACTCTTAAGATCAATCTTAGAGAAAATGGAGGCTCTGCTAAGCTCATCAAGCATATCATCTAAACGTGGAATAGGGTAACGATATCGAATGGTGATAGCATTGATGGGACGACAATCTGAAACCATGCGATAAGTACCATCTTTCTTTGGGACTAGGATGACCGGAATGGCACAAGGACTCAAGATTTCATGTACTTGACCATTGTCGATGAGTTGTTGTACTTGCCATTGGATCTCCTTAGTTTCCTCGGGGTTGACGCGGTAGATTGCTTTGTTAGGTAGAGGTGCTCCGGGGATGAGGTCGATTCGTGCTCAATGCCTCGTAGTGGAGGTAGACTCGGAGGTAGCTCATCGGGGAAACATCTTGGAATTCCTGCAAAAGAGAAGACAACACTAAAGGTAGATCATGAGAGATGTTAGTTTTTGGTGCCTCGTCCTTGCACACGAGTACATAGTGCATAACACTTGATGGGTTCTCACACACTTCTCTGATCTCACTTTTGGTGGCAAATAGGACTAAGTTCTTATTGTCTCTCATCGTGGAGGCACTCGATTTAGGCTTGTGGCGCTTGCTTTGTTTTGGGTGGGTCACTCTCTCACTCTTTTCTCCATGATGAGTGGCTTGCTTGTCGGTGATCACTTGACTTGGAGACATAGGTCGTAGCACATACTCCTTCCCTTTCATCTCTAAGCTATAGTAATTGGTACGCCCGTTGTGGATGACGCAGCGGTCAAATTTCCATGGTCGATCAAGAAGGAGATGGCAAATGGACATCATGACGACATCACACTCCAAAGTGTCTTCATATGCTCCGATCTTGAAGGAGACTTGGACCGTATGCTCGACTTGGATAGTGGCGGAATCGCTTAGCCATTGAACCTTTTAGGGGTGCGGGTGCTTCATCTTGACCAATTGGAGCTTGGAGCATAGTTCTTCACTTGCTAAATTTTGACAACTCCCTCCATCGATGATGACCTTGACAGACCTTCCATTGATGTCGGCCTTGATGTGGAAGATATGGCATCTTTGGTCTTCGTCTTGTTGATGTTGGAGAGTCAAGACTTTGGAGACAACGAGAGCGGGGCTCGAATCGTCATCACAAAAGACTTGATCATCTTCATCTTTGTTCACGCGCCCGTGCATGGCCACTTTCTCAAGGGCTTCCATTTCCTCTTCACTCATGGAGTCATATGCTCCGTCGTCGTTGGGGATCATGGTGCGCTTGTTGGTACACTCAAAGGACTTGCGGCCTTGGCCGCCGCATGTGAAACACTTGATGGAACTTGTCTTGACGGTCTCATTGGTTGGAGTAGATGATGAAGCGCGTGGCTTGAAGTTGCTTGTAGTAGGAGGACAACTTGAGGTTGTCGAAGTTTTCTTGTAACTCGACTTGTCGCCATTGTTTGTTGATGGCTTGGTTGAGGTAGAAGGTGTTGGAGTCGTTGAAGCTTGGCTGTTGGAGAAGTCGTAGCTCTTGGACGAGTACTGGCGTACTTGAAGTCATCTTGCACTTGATGTTCCGCTTTGGTAGCTTGACGCTCAAGCTCAATGAGGTTGGAGTAGGGTTGGAAGTCGGCAATCTTCTTGATGGGATGATTTAGGCCATTCAAGAGACATGCCATAGTATGCTCATCATCTTCCGTGACATTGGCTCTTATCATGGCAATCTCCATTTCCTTGTAGTATTCTTCAACACTCTTTGTTCCTTGCTTGAGGAGTTGGAGCTTCTTGAAGAGATCACGGTTGTAGTAGGTTGGCACAAAGCGTGCTTGCATGACATCTTTCATTTCCTCCCATGTGGTGATTGGTGGTTCACCTCTTGCTTCTCGGCGCTCAAGGACTTGTTCCCACCATATGAGCACATAGTCTTGGAACTCAAGGGATGCCATAGCGATCTTCTCTTCCTCATAGTTGTGCAAGCGAAATATTTTGTCGACCTTCAATTCCCATGATAGGTACTCTTCAGGATCATTGCTTCCATTGAACTTGGGCATGGTGAACCTGAGCTTGCCATAGTGTTGCTCTTCATCTTGTTGGGGTCGAGGGTGATGATTACACCCTTGACATGGAGGATTATCAACCTCATGTTGCTCTTGGCCTGGAGGATTGACATAGTCATCTTGCTCTTGATGAACTTGAGGTTGTGGAAAAGCTTGTCGAGCTTGTGGAGGAGCTTGAGGAACTTGTGGAGGAGCTTGAGGAACTTGTGGAGGAGCTTGAGGAACTTGACGATGCACTCTTGCTTGATAGTTCCTCTCTTGAACTTCTTCGTGAAGTGCTTCTCGGTACTCACGATTTTGCTGGTTGCGCGTGGCTACGGCTCTACTTGACTCTCGGAGGGCATGTTGCGCCTCGAGTGCTTGAGCTTCACGTAGTCATTATTCCTGACACTGAGCCTCGGCGTCTTGTTCGTCTTGATGTTCTCGCGCTCGCTCTTCCTCTTGGAGACGTTGACATTGCCTTTCTTAAGCTTGTGCAAAAGGATCTTGGTGTTGATGATGACGATGTGCTTGCTCTTCGAATTGCTCTTATGGATGATTGTCGTGTAGAGGATTGCGAGATTCTTGACGGTCTTGACGCGCGGCTCGACGTAGAGTGTTTGATGTCGGTGTAGTTGAGCCGGAGAGGGTGTCGTCAGAGTGAAGACTCGAGCGGCTCCGTCTTGAGTAGGAAGAAATGGAACAATGGCGATTCACCAATAAGGCACGGATCTCGTCCATTCTTGCATTGTTCTCTTGGTTGTGATCGTCGAGCTTGTTGTCGAAGTAGTCTCTTGTTCGTTGCTCGGAGAGTTGCAAGTCGGTGGCGATATTGTCGATGTGGTCGCTCATTGCTTGTTGTTCTTGATGCAAAGCTCGTTGTGCACCGAAGAGGTCACTAGTACGCATCAGTGTTATACAAACGGTTTTAAACCCCTTTCCGCGATGGCATTCGTAACCATCGCCTAGTGATTGTGGGCGATTAGGGAGTCCTTCGCACACGACCCAGAAACCATCGGGGATATGCCTTCCTGGCACACACGCTCGGCAAAATGAGGTCGTGTGCGACCGGCGAGCGAGCAAATATGGTTATACGTATAGTAGTGCTCATAAAATACAATTATACAGGCAAAATCATTTCCAGTCATAAGTTCATCCCACACAGTCAGTCCCCACGAAACGTTTCCGTTCGTACATACATCCCACACAGTCGCTGCATGGAAAACCGTTTCCGTTTGTAGGTACATCACACACAATTTTCCCCGTTAAATCCTTTGTGATGGCCTTCCCATTGCATACAATATTAATAATTTTATCGTTTGCATTATTGAATGCATCACACACGGTGCGTAGAAGAAACTGTGTGTGTTGCCTTACATCATCGCCCATGATATTTTCTCAATAACTGTTTGCAATAGCAAAAACTAATTAGCAGGCTAATTGCCCTATTATTAATAATCCATTTATTAATCTAATTGACATTCATATTAAACACGTAATATATTTCATTCCCATATTAAGGAAGCAGGATTTCATAATTGAAATACATCAGAGTACAACATGATATAGCTTCAACACTCAGCTACCCCATTACACAACTGCACCAGCACCAAGTTTCACGTGCAACATCTAGAACCTTTCGAAATTAGCATCATAGACGGTACATAGACAGATGCATCTCATCGGGAAAACTACTTAAGTGGAAGGCGAATATTGAGCATTCATTGATGTTGAAGGTCTTTGCAACTTTAGGCTAGTGCCTGTGAATGATTGACCGCCCATCCTTCGTCCTCTTTAGGAACACTTGAATATTGAACCGTGGGTGTTGTATGAAAACATTCCTCGCCTCCTGTCCATATAGGTGGTTTGAGAGGTAATCATCAATGAACTATTTTGGAAAGGCCTGAAAACAAGGATGTGCATCAATATTTTCTATATATTGGAAATGGGGCAAAGGGATAAAAAAGACAAGGTATAATAGTATACAATAACAGAATGCAGCCAAAATAATTGAACATCGCATTGCAGAATTGAACCAAGCAGTTAACTAAACACCACAACAAATGAACCAACCGTTAACTAAGCACCACATTGCACAAATATAACATACTCCTAATAGTAGATCAGACAGTTAACCAAACCAAGCATGTTTAACAACTTGGAAATATAGCAATTGCATTTGTTTCTCATGTATTCAGTACAGCCAAATTCGATTTATTTCTCACATGGTATACAATAACAGAATGCAGCCACAACAATTGAACATCGCATTGCAGAATTGAACCAAGCAGTTAACTAAACACCACAACAAATGAACCAACCGTTAACTGAGCACCACATTGCAAAAATATAACATACTCCTAATAGAAGATCGGACAGTTAACCAAACCAAGCATGCTTAACAACTTGGAAATATAGCAATTGTATTTGTTTCTCATGTATTTAGTACATTCAAATTTGATTTATTTCTCACATGGTATACAATAAGAGAATGCGCACACAACAATTGAACATTGCATTGCAAAATTGAACCAAACAGTTAACTAAACACCACAACAAATGAACCAAACGTTAATTGAGCACCACATTGCACAATATAACATACTCCTAATAGAAGATCGGACAGTTAACCAAACCAAGCATGCTTGACAACTTGGAAAATTGCACCCTAAAGAATTGAACAACACATTTGCATAATTGAACCAAACAGTTAACTGAACACCACATTGCATGACATATAGAACATATACACTAGAGAAGAAGATTGCATTGTAAACGTAGATAGCACAATTCACTAAAATTTGTTAAGTAAAGGGAGTAGCTAGCAAACCGGACATGGGTCCTTATAGTGAGCTAATAAGACAAGCTACTCATTATCGGAGATATCGATGAAGATTGGCTCCTTGGACATGGAAGAGGGTGAGGCCTCCGCATTGTGGGTGCCCACATCGTAGTGGTGAGTTGCCTGAGCCACTCCGGGCACCAACCTGCTGGCTCTTGAGATGAGGTAAGCACGTGCACGCTGAGAAAACACCTCGTAGTCTTCGTCAATGGCACCGACGGTGGCCTCGAGAAAACGCCACGAACTGTCATCTAAAGTAGACAACCGCGTCGTGGCATCTGTGCACAAGGCGTCAACGGTGGCCTCGAAGGCGAGGAGCTCCTCCAAGATCTGAGGTTCGGCACGAATGGCAGCCATCACGACCTCATCCACGCATGCGACCGCGATTTGCTTCTCCGCTGCCAAATGCTCCTTGAGATCCTGGCTATACTGCGTGCACCATGGCTTAGGACGGCGCTTATTTTGTGGAGGGGTCGGTGATTTGGGTGGAAGGTGTCGCGCTCGCGCTGGCGGTCGGGGCATGTGGGATGTGGAAGGAGGAGGACGGGGTTCAGGTGTGGATTACCTGCCTGGATAGGCGAGGCCGAGCAGCATCAAGGAGGGTCGCCAGTGAGGAGGCGGTGTTGCAAGCAAGGAGTGAAGGTTTCAACTTGCAAAGGAAGGCGGAAACAGGGGAAACGTGGCTTTTGGTAAGGGGGAGGGGGCGGGAGGTAGATATTTCCGCGAAAGCCGAAAATTTGGAATCGCTTCAGCAAAAAAACTGGCGTGCAAAGTGTCATCAGACACGGTCCCTTATTCAGAGCGGGTTGTGGACTGTAGCCGACGAACCTTCTTGAGTAAGCCATAGGAGTACTATAAACCGACGGTGCCCCAGGATATTTTGTACTGCATCTCACACGGTTGGTGATACTAAACTGTGTGGGATCTACTTGATTTTTTGTCTTGATTTGAATTACATAATGGGGTCATAGCTGCAATGGATGGTCTTTGAATTGTTAGAACTTCTATCTATAGTGTACATGCAAATATAGGTGTGTCATCAAAAAATTTGAAATTATTCCGGGTTCGTTTGGACATTTTTATACGGTAACTTGGTTTTCTAGGAATTTCAGGTGCACAATTCAAAGTTAAACCACATGCACATGCTCTGGTGCACCAAAATGGGTTGTAAAATGACATATGTGTCCATGGATTGATGCTTACATCCCATTCCTAGATGTAGGGTGTATAGTTTTTGGCAGGGATATTAAAGAACGCACATGGAGGGATAATTTCACAAGTTTTGGGCGAGATTAGACCTGACTAGTTGACATGAGAAAATAGAGGAGATTGCCTAATATAAGGAAATGTAATCAAATCCCTAAAAAATTATCCAAACGAGTGGTGCAACGCAATACACCTTATATTTCGGATTTTTCTCAAAAATCTATACACCTTATATCAAGGAACGGAGGGAGTAGTAAATTGAAAACTCGTCTGAAATTCATGAAACTTGACATGCTATCATGGAACGATAGCAACATGCAGTGGTAAAAATATTGTCCCATTTGGGGCAGGTTGGGGTATAATCTTGTCACAAACCAGAGCTTCTCGCATGGGACGTAAGCATCAACCCATGGTTTTAAATCATCCCCATTTCTTGAATGGGACGTAAGCATCAACCCATGGACACATATATCATTTTACAACCCATTTTGGTGCACCGGAGCATATGCATGTGGTTTAATTTTGAATTGTGCACCTTAAATGCCTAGAAAACCAAGTTACCGTATAAAAATGTCCAAACGAACCGTGAATAATTCCAAATTTTTGGATGACACACCTATAGTTGCGTCTTCACTACAGATAGAAGTTCTAGAAATTCAAACACCATCCTTTGCAGCTGTGATCCCATTATTTAATTCAAATCAAGATGAAAAATCAAGTAGATCCCACACAGTTTATTATCACCAACCGTGTGAGATGCAGTACAAAATATCCTGGAGCACCGTCGGTGTATAGTACGCCTATGGCTTACGCGAGAAGGTTCGTCGGCTACAATCCATAGACGGAGTATCAAGCACACTAACTCGCTCCCCAAATATCATTTCACTGTTCAATTTTTGACGCTGAAAGATGGGGACGTGGACCCGTGTCCCGAGGGCAATGTCTGATGACACTTTGCACGCCAGTTTTTTCGCTGAAGCGATTCCAAATTTTTGGCTTCTGTGGAAATATCTACCTCCCCTGCCCCCTCGCCCTTACCAAAAGCCACATTTCCCCTGTTTCCGCCTTCCTTTCCAAGTTGAAACCTTCACTCGTTGCTTGCAACGCCGCCCCCCTTGTCGGCGACCCTCCTTCATGCTGCTTGGCCTTGCCTATCCAGGCAGGTAATCCACACCTGACCCCCATCCTCCTCCTCCTTCCACATCCCACATGCCCCGACCGCCGGCGTGAGCCCGACACCTTCGACCCAAATCACCGACCCCTCAACAAAATAATCGCCGCCCTAAGCCATGGTGCATGCACTATAGCCAGGATCTCAAGCAGCATTTGGCAGCGGAGAAGAAAATCGTGGCCGCACGCGCGGATGAGGTCACGATGGCTGCCATTCGTGCCGACCCCCAGATCTTGGAGGAGCACCTTGCCATTTGCTAGCTACGGCGGTTAAGCATGCTCGGTTTACCCATTGCGTGACGCTCCTGCCTTTCGTTAACAAATTGCTCTAGTGTATATGTTCTGTATGTCATGCAATGTGGTCCTCACTTATTAACTATTTGGTCAATTAGTTTTCGTGTTTAGTTAACTGTTTGGTTCAATTCTGCAAATGTGATGTTCAATTCTTCAGGGTGCAATTTTGTATTGTCTTCCATGTGAGAAATAAATCGATTTTTTCTTTACAAAATATATGATAAACAAATCCAATTGCTATATTTCCAAGTTGTCAAGCATGCTTGGTTTTGGTTAACTGTTTGAACTTCTAGTATGTTATACATTGTGCAATGTGGTGCTCAGTTAAAATTTGGTTCATTTGTTGTGGTGTTTAGTTAGCTGTTTGGTTCCATTCTGCAATGCGCTATTCAATTGTTGTGGGTGCATTCTGTTATTGTATACCATGTGAGAAATAAACTGAATTTGGCTAGACTAAATACATGAGAAACAAATACAATTGCTATATTTCCAAGTTGTTAAGCATGCTTGGTTTGGTTAACTGTCTGATCTTCTATTAGGAGTATGTTATGTTGTGCAATGTCGTGCTCACTCAATGTTTGGTTCATTTGTTGTGGTGTTTAGTTATCTGCTTGGTTCAATTCTGCAATGCAATGTCAAATTGTCATGCGTATGATTTTGTATTATTGTGCATGTGAGGAATAATCAAATTTGGCTGTACTTAATACGTGGGAAACATATACAATTGCTATATTTCCTAGTTCTTAATGATGCTTGGTTTGGACAAATGGGTTTTCCATGTGGCTTGAATTAATCCGATGAATCTGCAATGTGCTTATTTTTCATCAACATATTTTACTGATAGCATGTGGACCCTTACTTAACCTGATGACTAACTACCTCATATGTGTTGCAGGGAAACAATATGATGGGAAGCACTTAGGTTTACAATCGAGGTTAGCACGTGCATGGTCTATTGTCTAATAGCACATTATTGTGCAATTGTAGGAACCATTCTAATACTCAGGTTTTTAACAATTTGGTCTTGCACATGTAGGTCCTGCTGTCAGAGGTTTTGACCCACTGTTCGACCCTTTTTGCATATGGGGAAATGAGTTGTCCATGAATATCAATCAAGTCAAGAAACTTAGAAAGATTATTAGGATAAAGAAATTGGCGACAAAAAACAACAAGATCTTTGTCTGCACAATGAAGAAGACATCAGTTCACTACAGGATGGTAGTAACTATTATACCTTGTCTTTTTTATTCCTTTGGCCCATTTCCAATATAGAGAAGATATTTATCCAAATCCTTGTTTTCAGGCTTTTCCAAAACAGTTCACTGATGATTAACTCTCAAACCACCTGTATGGACAGGAGGCAAGGAAGGTATTCATACAACACCCACGGTTCAATATTGAAGTGTTCCTGAAGAGGACGAAGGATGGACGGTCAATCATCCACAGGCATTGGCCCAAAGTTGCAAAGACCTTCAACATCAATGAAGGCTCAATATTCGCCTTCCGATTCAGCAGATTTCCCGACGAGATGCATCTATCTATGTACCGTCTATGATGCTAATTTCGAAAGGTCATGTGAAACTTGGTGCTAGTGCAGTTGTGTAATGGGGTAGCTGAGTGGTGAAGCTATCATGTTGTACTCTGATGTATTTCAATTATGAAATCCTGCTTCCTTAATATGGGAATAAAATATATTATGTGTTTAATATGAATGTCAATTAGATTAATAAATGGATTATTAATAATAGGGCAATTAGCCTGCTAATTGGTTTTTGCTATTGCAAACGATTATTGAGAAAATACCGTGGGCGATGACCTAAGGCAACGCACACAGTTTCTAGGAATAAACCATTTTGATCTATGAACAATCGCACACGACATTCTCTTCAAAACTGTTTGTGTTGGGCCACCTTGCGCAAACGTTTACCGCATCAAAACTGTGTGTGATGGATAGCCTTTGCCACACAATTTCTTCTATGCACCGTGTGTGATGCATTCAATTACGCAAACAATAATTTTTTTCATATTGTGTGCGATGGGAACGCCATCACAAACGATTTAACGGGGAAAATTGTGTGTGATGTACCTAAAACGGAAACGTTTTCCTTGCAGCGACTGTGTGGGATGTATATACGAATGGAAACGTTTTGTGGGGACTAACTATGTCGGATGTACTTACGATCGAAAATGATCCCGCCTGTATATGTATTTTCTTAGCACTACTATATGTATAACCGTATTTGGTCGCTCGCCGGTCGCACACGACCTCATTTTGCCGAGCGTGTGTGCCAGGAGGACATATCCCCGAGGGTTTCTAGGTCGTGTGGGAAGGACCCCCTAATCGCCCACACTCACTAGGAGACAGTTCCAAATGCCGCCGCGGAAAGGGGTTTTAAACTGTTTGTATAGCATTGACGCGTACTAGTGACGCGGAGGCGTAGGTGGCAGTGGACAAAAACTGCAGAAAATGCAGTTTCGGTAGAGATAGCCGGATGATCCGGGCTAGGAGCCGGATGATCCGGGTCAAGGTCCGGATGATCCGGGTAGGTCAACTGTGCACGGGAATGGCTCAGGATGAACTCGAAAATGGGGAAACATTCAAGGATTTCACAGATTTTGGATGGATTTCGAGGGTGAGATGGCGGAGAAAGGCAAGATCCACTTGGAACACAACGAATTCACGGATAAAAATCAACAAAACATCATCAAACCAAGAAATCACAAAAAAATTGGGGTGCTATTTTTGTGGGGATTTTTGGACTAGGAGGAAAACAACACAATCAAGCTAGAAAACAAAGGGTAGGGGCTCCAAATACATGATCAACGTGGCTCATGATACCAAGATGATGTAGGGTAGAACCCTAGATGCCCAATCTTTCATGATTGGAGGGGATCCTATGAAGAACACGAAGAACACAAGGGGAAAGTGAGGGGAATACGAGGGAAACACAAGAGAAATCACTCAACCAACAAGATTCAGTTACAGATATGCTAGATCCTCAAAACACAAAGAGATACACGATCGAATCCAACAAGGGACGATACAAGTGGCGGTAGTTCTTCTTCGAGAGGAGGTCTTGAAGGTCTTCCCGTCATGGGGTCTTGAATCCGCTTGGGAGATCTTCTCCGAAGAGGCGCTCGACTCCGATGGAGAAGTAACCAAGTGGATGAGCAAAGCTCTATGTCACATATGAGCTATCACAATGCTAACCCTAGAAGAGAGGTGGAGGAGTCATACATATAGGCAAAGGGGGCAAAGTGGTACATGGGCCTTGGCCCAACACGCACATACAGGCCGGGGTCCGGATGATCCGAGTCAAATGTCCGGATGATCCGGGGGATGCCCGGATGAGTCGAAGGGGCAGGCGGCGGTGGCGACGGCCCGGATGTCCGGAGGGGGGTCCGAATGTCCGGCTGGGGTCCGGATGATCAGGGTGCTCGTCCGTATGGTCCGGGTTTGGGATCCAGCTTCAGGTGTCTTCGGGCACATTATCCGAATCGTCCGGACCGGGGTCCTGATCGTCCGGGCTCTGTCTGGGACCTCGTCCGTATCGTCCGGCCAGCCTGGGACTTGGCTGATTACTTCTCCGTCTTCACGCATGTCTTCCGCTTCCGATTCTCCTTGCTTCTTAGATTCTCCATGGCTAACTCATTGGTACCTGAGTATGCAAAGCATCTCTGTTTGAGGTAGTAGCCATGTCTCGTGTGATTCCAAAGGGAGTTGTGAGAGGAGTGATGTCACCTTGGTTTCAAGAGCTCTTGCACGTGCTCTTGTCATTGGTCCAAGTGGTGTTGTAGGAGATGTAGATGTGTCCATGGGGATGATCGTGGGATGCTCCGCGTCAGCTAGCCCCTCCTGCCTTCCCCTTCTCATGGGAGAAAGGAAAGGGTGGCACCACCCTCCCCTGCCTTTCCCCACTCACCTAATAAGGAAAGGGGGGCGCGGCTTGAGGAGGACCCGAAGTAGGATTCAGCCTACTTGGGGCGCCTCCTGGCAGCCTCCCCTCCCCCCCCCCCCCCCGCGCGCCTATATTTATGTTGGAGGGGGCGCCACACATAACCATGACAATCTCTTAGCCGTGTGCGGTGCCCCCCTCCACAGTTATGTCCCTCGGTCATATTTTCGTAGTGCTTAGGCGAAGCCCTGTGGAGATAGCTTCACCATCACCATCACCACGCCATCGTGCTGCCGGAACTAATCCACTACTTCACCATCTTGCTGGATCAAGAAGGTGAGGACGTCACCGAGCTGAACGTGGAGGTGTCGTATGTTCGGTACTCGATCGGTTGGATCGCGAAGAAGTTTGACTACATCAACCGCATTACTAAACGCTTCCTCTTACGGTCTATGATGGTACATAGACACACTCTCCCCTGTCGTTGATATGCATCTTCATGGATAGATCTTACGTGTGCGTAGATTTTTTTTATTTTCCATGCAACGTTCCCCAATAGTGGCATCCGAGCCAGGTCTATGCGTAGATGATACGCACGAGTAGAATACAAAGAGTTGTGGGCGGTGATAGTAATACTGCTTACCATCAACGTCTTATTTTGATTCGGTAGTATTGTGGGATGAAGCAGCCCAGACCAACATTACATGTCCACGCACATGAGACCAGTTCTACCGACTGACATGCAACTAGTTTTGCAAAAAGGTGGCTAGTGGGTGTCTGTTTCTCCTACTTTAGTTGACTCAAATTTGACTACGGCCTGTCCTTGAAGAAGGTTAAAATAGCAAACTTGATAAATCACCGTTGTGGTTTTTGCATAGGTAAGACCGGTTCTTGCTAGAAGTCCGTAGCAGCCACTTATAACTTGCAACACCAAAGTAGAGGACGTCTAACTTGTTTTTGCAGGGCATATTGTGATGTGATATGGTGAAGACGTGAGGTGATATATGTTGATGTATGAGATGATCATGTTTTGTAAAATCGACAATCGGCGGGAGCCTTAGGGTTGTATCTTTATTGTAAGAAGTGCAAACGCCATGTAATTGCTTTACTTTATCGCTATGCTTTAGCAATATTTGTAGAAGCAATAGTTCGCGAGACGACCCAGACACAACGATGGAGATCAAGGTGTCAAGCCGGTGACGATGGGGATCATGATGATGCTTTGGAGATGGAGATCAAAAGCACAAGATGAGATGGCCATATCGTGTCACATTTTGATTGCATGTGATATTTATCCTCTATGCATCTTATTTTGCTTAGAACGGCGGTAGCATTATAAGATGATCCCTTCACTAAATTTCAAGATAAAAGTGTTCTCCCCGAGTATGCACCGTTGCCATAGTTCGTCGTTCCGAAGCACCTTCTGATGGTCGGGTGTGATAGACTCTACGTTCACATACAATGGGTGTAAGACAGTTTTGCACATGCAGAGTACTTGGGTTAAACTTGATGAGCCTAGCATGTACAAACATGGTCTCGAAACACTGGAGACCAAAAATTCAAACGTGAGTCATATAGTAGATATGATCAACATAGAGATGTTCACCATTGATGACTACCCCATCTCACGTGATGATCAGACATGGGTTAGTTGATTTGGATCATGTATCACTGGTGCAGAGACCTGCTATACAAACGGTTTTTAACCCCTTTCCGCGATGGCTTTTGGAACCGTTGCCCAGTGAGTGTGGGCGATATGGGGGGGTTCTTCCCACACGCCCTAGAAACCGCCGGGTATAGGCCCTCCTAGCACAAAGGCTGGGGCAAAATGAGCTCGTGTATGATCTGGCGAGGCATCAAAAGCCAATCATTTCCGTTCGTATGTAAATCCCACACGGCGAATTCCAGAAAAACATTTCCGTCCGTATGTATATCACACATAGTTTTTTGCGTGGAAACATTTGTGCAAGGTAGCCTAACGCAAACAGTTCTCTGCCGGAAACCGTGTGTGATTGTTAGTTGATCGAACATGCTTACTTTCTAGAAACCGTGTGGGTTGTTTGATTTCATCACCCACGGTGTTGTCTGAGTAACCGTCTGCAATAGAAAACCCCAATAAGCAGGGTAATTGGCCTATTATTGATAGTCCATGTTCTAATCAAATTGATATTTCTTATAAAACACACCAGATATTTCATATATGTATAACGGCAACCAGGATTTCATAATCAAACTACATCAGATAGGCTCGGCACTCAGTTACGCCATTACACAATAGCACAAAGTTTCAGATGCAACATCGAAAACCTTTGGAAAGTAGCATCATACACTGTAAATAGACAGATGAATCTCATTTGGGAAATGTAGCGACCAGACCTGAAACAACCAAGTCTCTGTGCATCAGTGTCATCCCTGGATCGGTAATGCTGACACACACAGTACTCGAGGATTTATAACAGAGTTTCAATCACACACTTATTACATCAAATGTCTCAAAAGAGAACTTATTACAATAATATGGCTTAAGGCCATCTAAATAAGATAAGAGTAGAAGGCTTGGAAGATAAAGTGAGTCCATCAACTCCAAAGGCATAGCTCAGTGAATGACAACAACCTAGCGCACCTTACTCTTCGTCTGAAAAGTCTGCAACATGATATGTTGCAGCCCGAAATGGGTCAGCACGTGGAATATGCTGGCAATGTAACACAAAAGAATAATGAACAGAATAAATGCTATCACTACATGCATATATGGCTGGTGGAAAGCTTTATGGTTAAAGTTTTGCATAAAGCCAAGTTTTTCCTACAATAAAGGAATATATTTTATTTAACTATCATGGTGGTTGTTAAACATTGTGATGGTTCCTCCAACTCAATCCCAATTAAACAATACCAATTACCCAACAAATTAATTTAGAGTGATGAGATCAACATGATAATCCAAGAACCAGATACTCAAGATGTCCATAACTGGGGACACGGCTAACCATGGTTAGTTTGTACACTCTCCAGAGGTTTGCGCACTTTTCCCCACAAGACTCGATCTCCTCCATTGGATTTCTCGCAGTACATGGTGTTTGAGAAACGGATGACCGAGACATAGTCTTTCAGAAACATTTAACTCTTTACTTTTGGTGGACAGTTACACCTACTTTCCCCTACATCTGCTAGCCCACCACTAAAAGAGGTCATGCAACATAATCAACTATGCTAGAGCCCATAATAGCTTGTGGCTGCACATGGAAGTTTCTAGCATGAATAATCTTATGATCCCTTTGAGCCTGGGTGGCGAACTATAGGATGATCACATGGGTACTCCGGGATATCCTAGGACAACACTGGATTCTCCAGGTGCCGGCAACCAATCCACCCAGATGTGTATTTAAGTAGCCACATTAACTTAACCATTAAATAACAACTCTCACATCTGTCATGAATACACTCAACCAATCCAAGTCTACGAGCATAGCATAGCAACCTGAGCATAACGTAGAAGTAACTCCCAAAGGTTTGATAATAAAAGGGAAATAGGTTCTACCTCAAAACCTACTTCCCAAACCCACATGTTAATCCGATCCTAATCATGCCATGTTTGAGGATTGGAACTAATGCACAAAAAATGGGTAATAAAGGTATGATCAAAGTGTTACTTGCCTTGTTGACGATCTGCAAACCCTAGAGACTCGTAGTAGCACGCTTCGCACTCTGGGAATTCTATCGCAAACAAACAATAGCATACATAAGCACTCAAGCATAGATGCATGGGTAAAACTCAAATAAGAAGATCCAATCTGAAATTTCAACTGAAGAGCTTCGATTTGCAAAAAGAATCACTCGAATCGGAGCTACGAAACTCAAACTACGGTCAAAAGAAGATCGAAACTAAATCTGCTTGAAAGCAAATTTTAATGTGTCAAAACCTTGTTCAAGTTGATGAACTCGAAAGAGGGGCTCGAGACGAAGATTTAGGCATTGGTTTCACTAGATTACAACTAACGGTTAAAAAGTTGCGACGGTTTGAAGATCAGGGGCTAATATGCGATAAAAATAATGGCGGATAGGTCCCTGGTGAAAAATAAAACAGAAAAAGAAAAATCTATCAGACGAACGTCCGCTAACAGAGACAAACTAACAAATTCGTTCGTTAAAATGAGCTAACAAACGAACGTTCGCAAAACAATCCAACCGCAGAAAAACCGATCTAAAATAAAAAAGATGATCTAGGGTTTTAAAAAAACCGAATGGTTTTACCTAAACCGAGAATAAAACGGCGGTGGCGGCGGCGGCTAACTCCGGCGGGGCCGCGGTGTCGGCGAGCGGCGGGGCGGCGGCGGCGCGGGGTGGCGGCGGCGGCGCGGCGCAGAAACCGAGGCGGCGGCGGCTAGGGTTTCGGGCGGCGGGGTTGGCGGCTTGGGCTGGCGAGGCAGTAGGGCCTCGCGCTTTAAAGGGCCGGCCGGGGGAGTCCGGCTCGGGCATGGCCCATAGGTCGGTTCGTACTCTTTGTTTTAAATGGACGGACTAATACCAAACGTAGCCCAAAAATCCCGAAATAAATTTTTGCGGCCCTCTAATAATATTTTGGACAAAGTGAACATTTATTTGGGCTACTAATGCAATTTTCAAAAATGCATATTTTTCTAATTCAAATAAAATAGCAATAAAATCTAATTAAAATATTTATTCGATTTTAACATTTTTCCTCCAATATTTCTTTTATTTTGGAGAAGTCATTTATCTCCTCTCTTTTATTTTAATATTGGAAATATTCACAGAGAAAATGTAACATCCCAAATTTCCAATTTGGAATGTTATACATTAGATCATCATTGCATATCATATTTTATTGCATTTTTGGTTGATCCTAGAAATCCTACGCAACAAAAGGACCCACGGAGAGAGTTGGGGATTTCGTTATTTTCATATTTTGAGTTTTCTCAAATTTTGAAAAGGGGATAATTTGGTTTTAATTATTTTTCTTTCCTAATATTTCAAAAATAAAAATATATGAGAGAAGATAATATGACTTCTCCAAAATAAATGAAATATTAGAGGAAAAATATTAAAACCAAATAAATAGTTTTATTTGGATTTTATTGCAATTTTATTTGGATTAGAAAAATTGCACGTTTTCAAAATTGCATTTTTAGGCCAAGAAAATATTCATCTTGTTCTAAATATTTTATTTAGACGGTGAAAATTTGTTTTGGCATTTTTAGATTTTTATTTAATTTTCTAGGATTTATTTTCGGCGGAATCTTATTTAAAAAAAAGTCAGCGCCCGACCGGGCCGAATCCCAGCCGAGCTGGCCGGCCCAACCCCGCGCCGCCACCGACATCGCCAGGCGAGTCCGAGCCGGACACGCCTCGCCGCCGCCGTGCCCCCTCGGCCAAGACGCCTACCCTCCCCCCTTATAAGCCGAGCTCGGGACCCCCTCGAGACCCCAAGTCGCCGCAGTCGCCGCCTTCCGTCGCCGCCTGCCGTCGCCCCGCCGCCTCGCTAGCTGACACCGCTGCCGACGCCGCAAGCCGCCGTCGCGCCTCGTCGCCGCCGTCGCGCCACCACCACCCGCGGCCACCCCAGGAGCCCCGCCCCGCCACCAGACCCCGCCGCCGCCACCGGACCCCGCCGGGGCTGCCGTGCCTCGCCGGGGCCCCGACGAGGTAGCCGCCGCCGTCGCTGGTTTTCGTTAGAAAACCGTATGGTTTTTTCCGAACACCCTAGGTTATTTTTTTAAATTGATTTTTTTGTTTCCGGTTTAGTTTAATTAGCAGACGTTCGTCCGTAGATTCGTTAGCCTGTTCGTCACTTTTCTTTTTCCATGGTTTTTCCGCGATTATTTTCAATCGCGATTTCTGCCTTGATTTTCGTTTTAGTTTATCTTTTCGCTCGTTTATTGGAATCAGGTGATTCAAGCGCCTAGATCTTCGTCACCATGCCCTCTTTATGTTTATCCAAATTGAACAAAATTTTGCTACTGTAAAATTTGACCTAAGTCCAGATTAGTAAATGGATCTTGTTTCTTTCGCAGTTTGAGTTTCGTTGCTTCATTTGATTTTTTTTTCAAACCGGAGTTCTTAAGTTGAACTTTCTGGTTAGATCTCTTATTTGACTTTTACTCATGCTTCTAGTTGAGTTCTTATTGTATGCTTGTTTGTTTGCGATAGAGTACCCGGAGTGCGAAGCGTGCTACTACGAGTCTCTAGGTTTCACGGATCATCAGCAAGGCAAGTAACACTTTGATCATACCTCTTTACTACCCAGTTTTATTGCATTATATCAATCCTCAAACAATTGCATGGTTAGGATCTGATTTAATATGTGGGTTTTGGGAAGTAGATGAGGTAGAACCTATTTCCATGTTTATTATCAAACCTTTGGGAGTTACTTCTACGTTGCTTATATTGCTATGCTATGCTTGTAGACATGGTTTGGTTCGACTGATTGATGACAGATGTGAGAGTTATTATTAATGGTTAACTTAAGGTGGCTACTTTAATACACATCTTGGTGGATTGCTTGAAGGCACCCTGGAGTACCAAGTGGCTGTCAGGGCACCTGGAGAACCCAGTGTTGTCCTAGGATATCCTGGAGTACCCGTGTGATCATCCTATGGTCCGCCACCCAGGCTCAAAGGGATCATAAGATTATTCATGATAGAAACTTCCGTGTGCAGCCACAAGCTATTATGGGCTCTAGCATAGTTGAGTAAGTTGCAAGACCTCTTTCAGTGGTGGGCTAGCAGATGTAGGGGAAAGTAGGTGTAACTGTCCACCCAGAGTAAAGAGTTGTTGTTTCAGAAAGACTGTGTCTCGAATCTCTGACCATGGATGTATTCGAGTCTTGTGAGAAAAAGCGCGCAAACCTCTGCAGAGTGTACAAACTAATCATGGTTAGCCATGTCCCCGGTTATGGACATCTTGAGTATCTAGTTCTTGGATTATCATGTTGATCTGATCAATCTTAATATAATTTGATTGAGTTTAATGATGATGCTTAATTGGGATTGAGTTGGAGGAACCTTCTCAGTGTTTAACAACCACCATGATAGTTAAATTAAATTTATTCCTTTGTTGTAGGGAAAAATTAGCTTTATGCAAAACTGTAACCCTAGAGCTTTCCACCAGCCATATATGCATGTAGTGATAGCAATTATTCTGTTCATTACTCTATGTGTTACATTGCCAGCATATTCCATGTGCTGCCTGATGACCCACAAGTATAGGGGATCTATCGTAGTCCTTTCGATAAGTAAGAGTGTCGAACCCAACGAGGAGCAGAAGGAAATGACAAGTGGTTTTTAGTAAGGTATTCTTGGCAAGCACTGAAATTGTAGGTAACAGATAGTTTTGTGATAAGATAATTTGTAATGGGTAACAAGCAAAGAAAGTAAATAAGGTGCAGCAAGGTGGCCCAATCCTTTTTGTAGCAAAGGACAAGGCTGGACAATTTCTTATAATGAGAAAAGCGCTCTCGAGGACACATGGGAATTATCGTCAAGCTAGTTTTCATCACGCTCATATGATTCGCGTTCGGTATTTTGATAATTTCATATGTGGGTGCACCGGTGCTTGGGTACTGCCCTTTCTTGGACAAGCATCCCACTTATGATTAACCCCTATTGCAAGCATCCGCAACTACAAAAGAAGTATTAAGGTAAACCTGACCATAGCATGAAAATAGTGGATCCAAATCAGCCCCTTATGAAGCAACGCATAAACTAGGGTTTAAGCTTCTGTCACTCTAGCAACCCATCATCTACTTATTACTTCCCAATGTCTTCCTCTAGGCCCAAATAATGGTGAAGTGTCATGTAGTCGACATTCACATAACACCACTAGAGGAGAGACAACATACATCTCATCAAAATATCGAACGAATACCAAATTCACATGACTACCAATAGCAAGACTTCACCCATGTCCTCAGGAACAAATGTAACTACTCACAAAGCATATTCATGTTCATGATCAGAGGAGTATTAATATGCATTAAGGATCTGAACATATGATCTTCCACCAAGTAAACCAATTAGCATCAACTACAAGGAGTAATTAACACTACTAGCAACCCACAGGTACTAGTTTTTAGTTTTGATACAAGATTGGATACAAGAGATGAACTAGTGTTTTGAGAGGAGATGGTGCTGGTGAAGATGTTGACGGAGATTGACCCCCTCCCGATGAGAGGATCGTTGGTGATGATGATGGTGATGATTTCCCCCTCCTGGAGGGAAGTTTCCCCGGCAGAACAGCTCCGCCGGAGCCCTAGATTGGTTCCTCCAAAGTTCCGCCTTGTGGCAGCGGAGTTTCATCCCGTAAGCTTGCTTATGATTTTTTCCAGGGTAAGAGGCTTCATATAGCAGAAGATGGGCATCGGAGGGCCAACAGGGGGCCCAGGAGACATGAGGCGCACCTAGTAGGAGGGGCGCGCCCCCCACCCTCCTGGCCAGGGTGTGGGCCCCCTCGGTATTTTCTTCGCTCAATAATTCTTATTAATTCCAAAAGTGACATTCGTGGAGTTTCAGGATTTTTGGAGCTGTGTAGAATAGGTTGCCAATATTTGCTCCTTTTCCAGCCAGAATTCCAGCTGCCGACATTGTCCCTCTTCATGATAAACCTTGTAAAATAAGAGAGAATAGCCATAAGTATTGAGACATAATGTGTAATAACAGCCCATAGTGCAATAAATATTGATATAAAAGCATGATGCAAAATGGACGTATCAACTCCCCCAAGCTTAGACCTCGCTTGTCCTCAAGCGGAAGCCGATATCGAAAAATATGTCCACATGTTTAGAGATAGAGGTGTCGATAAAAAAATACGGACATGAGGGCATCATGATCATTCTTATAACAGCAACATATAAGGATTTTATCATATGATTTCTTATGCTCAAGTAACAATCTATTCACAATGTCAAGTATGGTTCAGAAACTTCATTGAGAACTAGAAAACTATAATCTCAGTCATTGAAGCAATTGCAATTTATCATAACATCGGAAAGAGTCAAGAACAGAGCTTTTCAGCAAGTCCACATACTCAACTATCATATAGTCTTCTACAATTGCTAACACTCATGCAATACTTATGGTTATGGAGTTTTAATCGGACACTAAGAAAGATAGGGGCTTATAGTGTTGCCTCCCAACGTATTCACCTTTGGGTGATGTCAACAATAATAGTTCATGCTAACTTACATCCAATTGGATATATATATCAGGATCTTTCCAACATGAGGTGCTTGCCAAAGGATAAAATGAAAAAGGGAAAGGTGAAGATCACCTTGACTCTTTCATAAAGTAAAAGACATAAAGTAAAAGATAGGCCCTTCGCAGAGTGAAGCAGAGGTTGTCATATGCTTTTGGGGTTGGATGCACAAAATCTTAATGCAAAAGAACGTCACTTTATATTACCACTTGTGATATGAACCTTTATTATGCAGTCCATCGCTTTTATTACTTCCATATCACACGATCGTATAAAGCTTATTTTCTCCGCACTAATAAGTCATACATATTTATAGAGCAATTTGTATTGCTTGCAACATGACAACTTACTTGAAGGATCTTACTCAATCCATAGGTAGGTATGGTGGACTCTCATGGCAAGACTGGGTTTAAGGATATTCGGAAGCACAAGTAGTATCTCTACTTGGTGCAAGGAATTTTTGGCTAGCATGAGGGGGAAAGGAAAGCTCAACATGTTTGAATGATCCATGACAATATACTTTAACTGAGATGTGAGAAAACATAAACCATTACATTGTCTTCCTTGTCCAACATCAACTCTTTAGCATGTCATACTTAATGAGTGCTCACAATCATAAAAGATGTCCAAGATAGTATATTTATATGTGAGAACCTCTCTTTCTTTATTACTTCCTATTAATTGCAACGATGACAAAAACTATGTTTGTCAACTCTCAACAACTTTTATGCCTCATACTTTTTATATGTGAAGTCATTACTATCCATAAGATCAATATGAACCTTTTTATCCCCTTTATCCTTTCTACTTTCTCAAGATCATAGCAAGATAGCAAAGCCCTTGACTCAACACTAATCTTTATTATATAGCTCACGGACTCGATTACATAAATAGATCACAAAGCAAAACTCAAAACTAATTCATACCAAAACTTCAATCTACTAGATCAAGATATTACTAAAGGGATCGAACTAAATAAAACGATAAAGATAGGAGTGTGATGGTGATACGATACCGGGGAACCTCCCCCAAGCTTGGCAGTTGCCAAGGGGAGTGCCCATACCCATGTGATTATGTCCGTGGAGGTGGTGAAGGAGTTGTTGATAATGTAGGATTGTCGTCCATCTTCCAAGGCATAGGCTCGCCATCATAGAAGGATGATCGAGTCCCCGGGATCCTCAAATCTGCAGCCAAACTCATCCTCTTGAATCTATATTCATACTCACAGTTTTGGTTTTGCAGGTCATAGATCTGGGCCTGGAGGTGCTCGATTTTCTCATGAAGCTTGAAGATGGTATCCCCAATGTTCTTGGCGTCTAGCTTGTGGTTGTTGCTGAATTCCGCGATCATCATCTGGTTGGCGTTAAGTCCACGCTCCACCATCTGTTGCACTTGAAAACTTGTCCTTGGGTGCACTTGGAGACGTCATGGTGCTCTAGATCTGTTAGAAAAATAGCTCGAAACGAAAACAGAGGATATTTGTGTGATACGGTGGTCAAAACCTTCGGGAGATTATATAATGAATTTTTATCAACCAAAATAAGTAACGTGCAAGAAAACGGAGTCCGGGAGGCACACGAGGTGCCCACAAGACAGGGGGCACGCCCAACAAGGGTGGGCGCGCCCTCCACCCTCGTGGAGGCCTCGTGTCCTTCCCGGATTACTTCTTGCTTTCCAAAATTCTTAAATATTCCAAAACAAAGAAAAATTGCCATTAGAATTGTTTTGGAGTCGGTTTACTTACTGTACCACATACCTATTCCTTTTCGGAGTCTGAACGTTCTGGAAAGTGTCCCTTATGTATTCCTCTGGGGTTACGGTCTCAATAATATTAGTTTCAACATTGATAGGATTACCTGAGACATAATGTTTGATTCTTTGACCGTTCACCACCCTCGGACTTTTGCCTTCGAAGTTCTTGATTTTTATGGCATCGGAATGATAGACCTCCTTGATAACGTAAGGACCTTCCCATTTAGAGAGAAGTTTTCCTGCAAAAAATCTTAAACGAGAGTTGAATAGCAACACATAATCACCTACGTTAAACTCACGCTTTTGTATTCTTTTGTCATGCCATCTTTTAACTTTTTCTTTGAACATCTTGGCATTCTCATAGGCTTGGGTTCTCCATTCATCAAGTGAGATAATATCAAATAACCTCTCCTCACCGGCAAGTTTGAAGTCATAGTTGAGCTCTTTAATAGCCCAATATGCTTTATGTTCAAGTTCGAGAGGTAAGTGACATGCTTTTCCATAAACCATCTTATACGGAGACATACCCATAGGATTTTTGTATGCAGTTCTATAGGCCCATAATGCATCATCAAGTTTCTTGGACCAATTCTTTCTAGATCTATTGACAGTCTTTTGCAAAATTAATTTGAGCTCTCTATTTCTCAACTATACTTGACCGCTAGACTGTGGGTGATAAGGAGATGCAATTCTATGATTAACATCATACTTAGCAAGCATTTTACGAAAAGCACCATGAATAAAATGTGAATCACCATCAGTCGTGAGATATCTAGGGACTCCAAACCTCGGAAAAATAACCTCTTTAAGCATCTTAATAGAAGTGTTATGATCAGCACTACTAGTTGGAATAGCTTCTGCCCACTTAGTAACGTAATCAACAGCAACTAAAATATGTGTGTATCCATTAGAGGCAGGAAAAGGTCCCATATAATCAAAGCCCCAAACATCAAATGGCTCAATAACAAGAGAATAATTCATAGGCATTTCTTGATGTCTACTAATATTACCAATCCTTTGACATTCATCACAAGAAAAAGACAAACTTACAAGCATCTTTGAAGAGAGTAGGCCAATAAAAACCGGATTGCAATACCTTATGTGCAGTTCTTTCTCCAGCGTGGTGTCCTCCATATGGTTCAGAGTGACACTTGCGTAGGATCTGTTCCTGTTCATGCTCAGGTACAAAACGTATAATAACACCATCTACTCCTTCTTTACAAAGGTGTGGGTTATCCCAGAAGTAATGTCTCAAATCATAAAAGAACTTTTGCTTTTGCTAGTATGTGAAACTAGGTGGTATAAATTTAGCAACAATGTAATTAGCATAATCAGCATACCATGGAGAAGTACGAGAAGCATTAATGACTGCTAATTGTTCATAAGTAAAGCTATCATCAACAGGTAGTGGGTCATCAAGAACATTCTCTAATCTAGACAAGTTGTCTGCAATGGGGTTCTCAGCTCCCTTTCTATCAATAATATGCAAATCAAATTCTTGGAGCAAGAGAACCCATCTAATAAGTCTAGACTTAGCATCTTTCTTTTCCATAAAATATTTAATAGCAACATGATCAGTGTGAATAGTAACTTTAGAATCAACAATATAAGGTCTGAACTTATCACACGCAAATACAACTCCTAAGAATTCTTTTCTGTAGTAGCATAATTTCTCTGGGCAGTATCAAGAGTTTTACTAGCATACTAGATAACATTTAATTTCTTATCAACTTTTTGCCCTAGAACAACACCTACAGCATAATCACTAGCATCACACATAATTTCAAAGGGTAAAATCCAATCAGGTGGCTAAACAATAGGTGCAGTGATCAAAGCTTTCTTAAGTATTTCAAATGCTTCTACACAATCATCATCAAAGACAAAAGGAATATCTTTTTGCAATAAATTAGTCGGAGGCCTAGAGATTTTAGAAAAGTCCTTAATGAACCTCCTATAAAACCGGCATGACCAAGGAAACTTCTTATACCTTTAATGTCCTTGGGACACGGCATCTTTTCAATAGCATCAACTTTAGCTTTATCAACTTCAATACCTCTTTCAGAAATTTTATGCCCCAAGACAATACCTTCATTAACCATAAAGTGGCACTTTTCCCAATTCAAGACAAGACTAGTGTCTTCACATCTCTGCAAAACTCGATCAAGGTTGCTCAAGCAATCATCAAAAGAGGATCCATGAACGAGAAATCTTCCATGAATACCTCACAAATCTTTTCACAAAAGTCAGAGAATATAGCCATCATACATCTTTCAAAGGTAGCAGGTGCATTACATAAACCAAAAGGCATACGTCTCTAAGCAAAAGTACTGAAAGGGCAAGTAAAAGTAGTTTTTGATTGATCCTCCGCTGACATAGGTATTTGAGAGAAACCAGAATAACCATCTAGAAAGCAGAAATGTGTGTGTTTGGATAGTCTTTCTAGAATTTTATCAATAAAAGGTAAAGGGTATTGATCTTTCTTAGTAGCTTTATTTAATTTACGGAAATCAATTACCATCCTATAACATGTAATAATTCTTTGCAGGATCAATTCATCTTTATCATTAGGAACTACAGTAATACAACCCTTCTTAGGAATGCAATGGACAGGGCTTACCCAATCACTATCAGCAACGGGATATATTATACATGCCTCAAGGAGCTTTAGTATCTCCTTTCTTACCACTTCTTTCATCTTAGGATTTAACTGTCGTTGAGGATCTCTAACTGGTTTGGCATCTTTCTCCACTTTTATTTTGTGTTGGCATAGAGTGGGACTAATGCCCTTAAGATCATCCAGAGTATATCCAATAGCAGCATGGTGCTTCTTCAGAGTTTTCAATAATCTTTCCTCTTCTTGCTCTGAAAGGTTAGCACTAATAATAACATGATATATGTTCTTTCCATCAAGATAAGCATATTTAAGATTATCAGGTAATGGTTTGAGCTCAAACACGGGATCACCCTTGGGTGGAGGGGGGTCCTATAGGATTTCAACAGGTAAGTTGTGTTTCAGAATAGGACCCTGTTGAAGGAATACTTCATCTATTTCCCTTCTTTCATTCATAAACATATCATTTTCATGGTCTAGCAAATATTGTTCTAACGGATCAGTAGGAGGTATGGCAATAGAAGCAAGACCAATAATTTTATCCTTACTAGGTAATTCTTTACAAAGAGGTTGTCTACGAAACTTAGCAAAATTAAACTCATGTTTCATATCCCCCAAGCCAATTGTAACAACATCCTTTTCACAATCAATCTTAGCATTAACGGTATTCAGGAAGGGTCTACCAAATATAATGGGACAAAAGTCATCTTGTGGGGAACCAAGAACAAGAAAATCAGCAGAATATTTAACTTTCCCACACAAGACTTCAACATCTCTAACAATCCCAACTGGTGAAATAGTATCTCTATTGGCAAGCTTAATAGTAACATCAATACCTTCTAACTCAGCGGGTGCAATATCATGCATAATTTCTTTATATAAGGAAATAGGTATTGCACTAGCACTAGCACCCATATCACATAAGCCATGATAACAATGATCTCCTATTTTAACAGAAATAACAGGCATGCCTACAACAGGTCTATGTATTTTAGCATCTGTTCTAGCAATATTAGCAGTTTCACCGCAGAAATAAATAACATGCCCATCGAAATTATCGTCTAAGAGATCTTTAACCATAGTAATACTAGATTCAACTTTAATTTGCTCAGCAGGTGTATATGTTCCAGTATTGCTCTTACGAACAACAGTTGAAACTTTAGCATGATCCTTTATCCTAACAAGAAAAGGTGGTTTCTCAACATAAGTAGTAGGAACAATAGGATCATTATAAGTGATAGTCTTTTCTTCAACTGTAATAGGTGCAACTACCTTTACTTCAGTGGGAGGATTATATTTAAACCACTTTTCCTTAGGGAGATCAATGTGAGTAGCAAAAGATTCACAAATAGCAGCTACTATCTCAGAGTCAAGTCCATATTTAGGGCTAAATCCATGAAAGCATCGGTATCCATAAAAGATTTAACACAATCAAACTTAGGTGTCATACCTGACTCCTTACCATCGTCGGAACCCCAATCTTCATAGTTGCGTTTAATTCTTTCCAATAAATCCCACTTGAATTCAGTAGTCTGAAGCATATAAGAATCAACACGGGAAGTATCGAGCATGATGCGATCATTGAGAGAAAGCCGAGCATAAAAATTTTGAATAATCATTTATCTTGAGAGCTCATGATTGGGGCATGAATATAACATTGACTTAAGCCTCCCCCAAGCTTGAGCGATACTTTCTCCTTCACGAGGCCAAAAATTATATATGTAATTATGATCACGATGAACAAGATGCATAGGACAGAACTTCTGGTGAAATTCCAACTTCAATCATTTATAATTCCAAGATCCCATATCATCACATAGCCTATACCATGTCAATGGATCTCCCTTCAAAGATAGAGGGAAGACCTTCCTTTTGACAACATCATCGGAATACCTGCAAGCTTAAAAAATCCACAAACTTCATCCACAAAGATAAGGTGTAAATCGGGATGCAATGTTCCATCTCCTGCAAAGGGATTAGCTAGCAGTTTCTCTATCATACCCGAAGGAATCTCAAAGTAAACATTTTTAGTAGGTTCAGTAGGTTGACGAGCAACTCTTTGCTCTACTGTTTGGGGCGAAGATACCCCCAACAAGCCCCTCAAAGGATTAGTTTCCATAGTAACAAGTGACAGTAAATTTCAAGCACACTATATAAAATATTTCCTTACCAAGTTCCACTCACCAAAGGTGCTTCACTCCCCGGCAACGGCGCCAGAAAATAGTCTTGATGACCCACAAGTATAGGGGATCTATCGTAGTCCTTTCGATAAGTAAGAGTGTCGAACCCAACTAGGAGCAGAAGGAAATGACAAGCGGTTTTCAGTAAGGTATTCTCTGCAAGCACTGAAATTGTAGGTACCTGATAGTTTTGTGATAAGATAATTTGTAACGGGTAACAAGCAAAGAGAGTAAATAAGGTGCAGCAAGGTGGCCTAATCCTTTTTGTAGCAAAGGACAAGCCTGGACAATTTCTTATAATGAGAAAAGCGCTCCCGAGGACACATGGGAATTATCGTCAAGCTAGTTTTCATCACGCTCATATGATTTGCGTTCGGTACTTTGATAATTTGATATGTGGGTGGACTGGTGCTTGGGTACTGTCCTTTCTTGGACAAGCATCCCACTTATGATTAACCCCTATTGCAAGCATTCTCAACTACAAAAGAAGTATTAAGGTAAACCTAACCATAGCATGAAACTAGTGGATCCAAATCAGCCCCTTACGAAGCAACACATAAACTAGGGTTTAAGCTTCTGTCACTCTAGCAACCCATCATCTACTTATTACTTCCCAATGTCTTACTCTAGGCCCAAATAATGGTGAAGTGTCATGTAGTCGACGTTCACATAACACCACTAGAGGAGAGACAACATACATCTCATCAAAATATCGAACGAATACCAAATTCACATGACTACTAATAGCAAGACTTCACCCATGTCCTCAGGAACAAACGTAACTACTCACAAAGCATATTCATGTTCATGATCAAAGGAGTATTAATATGCATTAAGGATCTGAACATATGAACTTCCACCAAGTAGACCAATTAGCATAAACTACAAGGAGTAATCAGCACTACTAGCAACCCACAGGTACAAATTTGCGGTTTTGATACAAGATTGGATACAAGAGATGAACTAGGGTTTTGAGAGGAGATGATGCTGGTTAAGATGTTGATGGAGATTGACCCCCTCCCGATGAGAGGATCGTTGGTGATGACGATGGTGATGATTTCCCCCTCCCGGAGGGAAGTTTCCCCGACAGAATAGCTCCACCGGAGCCCTAGATTGGTTTCGCCAAGGTTCCGCCTCGTGGCGGCGGAGTTTCGTCTCGTAAGCTTGCTTATGATATTTTTTTCCAGGGTAAGAGGCTTCATATAGTAGTAGATGGGCACCGGAGGTCCAACAGGGGGCCCAGAAGACAGGGGTGCGCCCAGTAGGGGGGCGCGCCCCCGACCCTCCTGGCGAGGGTGTGGGCCCCCTATGGTATTTTCTTCGCTCAATAATTCTTATTAACTCCAAAAGTGACATCCGTAGAGTTTTAGGATTTTTGGAGCTGTGCAGAATAGGTTTCCAATATTTGCTCCTTTTCTAGCCAGAATTCCAGCTGCCGGCATTCTCCCTCTTCATGATAAACCTTATAAAATAAGAGAGAATAGCCATAAGTATTGAGACATAATGTGTAATAACAGCCCATAATGCAATAAATATTGATATAAAAGCATGATGCAAAATGGACGTATCACTGACCCGTTTCGGGCTGCAACGTTCATGTTGCAGACTTTTCAGACGACGAATAAGGTGCCATAGGTCATTGTCTTTCACTCAGTGATGCCGTTGGAGTTGATGGACTCACTTTATCTTCCAATCCTTCCGTTGTTATCGTATTTAGATGGCCTTAAGCCATATTATTGTAATAAGTTCTCTTTTGAGACATTCAATGTAATAAGTGTGTGATTGCTACTCTGTTATAAATCCTCAAGTATTGTGCATGTCAGCATTACCGGTCCATGAATGACACTAATGCACAGAGATCAGACTGTTTGAGATCTGGTCGCTACAAGATGGTATCAGAGCACGCGCTGACTGTAGGACACGACCACTAAGCTAAAGCCCTAGATCACTACTCTCTTCTCATTTCTAACCCCTCCCCCTTTTCTACTCTATAGGATGGTGGATGCAAGGAACAAGTTCACACAACCGGATGAAGATACACCTTTTGGACGACACTTGAAGGAAGTTACTAGGTACCTGAACATCGGAATACCAAGCTTCACCGAGACCTACATCGCCACTTTACCAGAAGAGGAGTGTTAGATGATTCGAGTTCAAGTTCCAGGAAGGACGTTCATGCCAGTCACTGAGCCCATAGAGTTTTCCTTTGATGCACCAACTTGGAGTCTAGGAAAGAGCATGGTAGCTCACATCACCATGGGACGCATTGGAGAAGTTTACCACAAGGATCTCAAGGATACTATTTACTAGATTTGTGGGCGCCGAGATGAGCAATGGGAGATGATCAGCACCAGGAAGGATAGATCAATTGCAGCTTTCATCCAGCAGTTAAACCAGCACATTTGTCGCTAGGAGAACCAGATGTGTGTAGGCATGATAGATCTGAAGAAGGCAATGACCAGGATCACAGAGCTGGAGGAAGAACTCAAGTGTACACGCGATGGATATGAGGAGGAAATGATGATACTCGTGGAGAAGAATGACGATTTGACAAGCAAGCTAGGAATATTCATGGGAGACCCCGCGCCAGCAGGAGAAGACGACGATTCCACTTGCCCGGAGGACTACATCAGCATCGATGATACCGACTCAGACCCCAACGATAGCGATGATGACTACGTTGATGAAGCTGGAGCAGATATCATGGAGTCTTCCACGGATCAAGTTTTCTAGTCGACCACCATATCAGTAGTAGTATTCCCCCATGTATATAGTATAGTCCAAGCACTTTTGTAACGGTAGTTAGATTGATGTATGCCCTTGTTGATTTGATTGAAGTGAATTGTTTGTGTTTGTTTCATGTGCATATGGGTAGTGTTTTCCCTCTAGATCTCATTCTATTCTGTTTTCTCATCTTTTCTAAACCCATTAGATGCCTCCGAGATGCGACAATGGATTTGCTTTCACACCGGAGCTCACTCAGTTGATCTAGCAGCAGAATGCATTGATGCAGATACTAGTCCAGAATCAGAACCAGGGGAACAACAACAACAACCCACCACCACCACTTGTTGATCACTTAGCCCGTTTCTTAAGGCTGAATCCACCGGTGTTGTGCAGTAGCACCGAGCCGATAGTTGCAGATGATTGGGTCTGCAAGATTGGAAGAGAGTTAACCACTGCAGGATGCACAGATGCGGAGACAGTGCGTTTTGCCGCACATCAGCTTGATGGACCCGTAGCATCATGGTGGGAGAATTTCACAGCCACTTACCCCATCGACACTGTCACATGGGATCAGTTTCAGGAGGCTTTTCATACTGCCCATGTTTCAGAAGGACCTATGACCATGAAGAAGCGTGAGTTTCGCAACTTGCGCCAAGGAGGACGAACAGTGGGCTAGTATGTGGATGATTTCAGTAAGTTAGCACGTTATACCCCAGATGACGTTGCTATGGATGCAACTAAGCAGGAGAAGATTCTGGAAGGATTGAATGATGAGCTGAGCATGCAGTTGATGGTGGCAACCTTCAACAACTACCAGGAGTTGGTAGATAGATCTCTCATGATTGAAGGGAAGGAACAGCAGATTGACAACCGCAAGAGGAAGTATGGACAAGGGAAGTACAATTCTGGAGCTCAGCAGAGACCCCGTTTTACCCCGAACTCGGGAGGACACCTTCACCATAACCATGGAGGTCACAATTCCAATGGAGGGAGTTCTCACAACCATAGTGGCCCCAAGAATGGGAATGGGAATGGAGGAAGCAACAGCCAGAACCGTTCCAACCCGGCAACGCCCGCCAAGAAGGATCTAAGTCACATTGCTTGTTTCAAGTGCGGGAAGAATGGACATTACGCCACGGAGTGTTCTGAAGCAAAGAATGGAAATGGCAATGGAAGCTCTGGGAAGAAGCCCAACCCTTTCAACAGGGGACAGGTGAACCACGTTAACGTGGAGGAGGTTGAAGCCCAGCCCAATGCAGTAATAGGTAAGTTTTTGGTTAATTCATTTACTGCAATCATTCTTTTTGATACTAGTGCATCGCATTCATACATATCAAGGGGATTGGAGGATAAGTATAAGTTTGCCACCAAAGTTCTTAGAACACCTATGTTAGTAAGCTTGCAAGGAGCGGAGCATATGGCAAGCCAAGGATGTTTTCAGATGCCATTGACAATAGGTAGGCATGTTTTCCCCTCGGATCTAATAATTCTGGAGTCGCAAGGTTTGGATGTGATTTTGGGTATGGATTGGCTATTGATGTATGGAGGAAACATCGATTGCGCCAGCAAGTCAATTATGCTCACCACCCCAGAAGGAAGGAGGATTAAGTATGTATCCTGGCATGTGCCGAAGAGGACTCAAGTGAATTCATTATCAGGAGTTGTACAGGAGGAAGTACCAGTGGTGAAGGATTTCCCTGATGTATTTCCAGAAGAGTTGCCAGGCATGCCACCGGATAGAGACATTGAGTTTTTGATTGAGCTTTTACCAGGCACAGGGCCAATATCTAAGAGACCGTACAGGATGCCCGCCAAGGATCTGGAGGAAATTAAGAAGCAGATTAAGGAGTTACTGGATAAAGGCTATATTCGCCCAAGTTCGTCACCTTGGGGATCATCAGTGCTTCTAGTGGAGAAGAAGGATGGATCGTTGAGGATGGTTGTTGATTATCGTGGATTGAATGAAGTGACAATCAAGAACAAGTACCCACTGCCGATGATCAATGATTTGTTCGACCAGTTGCAAGGAGCTAAAGTATTTTCCAAGATCGATCTACGATTAGTATACCACCAGCTGAAGATTCGAGAGCAGGATATACCTAAAACAGCTTTTACCACAAGGTACGGGCTATATGAGTATACTGTTATGTCATTTGGTCTGACTAACGCACCTGCCTATTTCATGAACATGATGAACAAGGTGTTTATGGAGTTTTTGGATAAGTTCATCGTGGTATTCATTGATGACATATTGGTCTACTTGAAGAATGAAGAGGAGCATAAGGAGCATTTGTGTTTGGTACTTGGGAAGCTCAGAGAACATCAGCTATATGCCAAGTTCAGCAAGTGTGAGTTTTGGTTGAAGGAAGTCGGATTCCTCGGACATGTTATATCCGGAGAAGGAATAGAAGTAGACCCACCAAGGTTGTCACTGTGACAAACTAGGAAGCACCCACGTCAGTTGGAGAGATCCGGAGTTTTCTAGGACTCGCAGGATACTACCGGAGGTTCATTGAGAATTTCTCGAAGATTGCAAAGCCCATGACGGAGTTGTTGAAGAAGGACACCAAGTTCAAATGGACTTAGGAATGTGAGGCCAGTTTTCAGGAGTTGAAGAAACGTTTGGTTACAGCTCCAGCGTTGATTCTTCCAGATCAACGCAAGGATTACCAGGTGTATTGCGACGCTTCTCGTCGAGGACTTGGAGCAGTGCTTATGCAGGATGGAAGAGTTGTTTCTTATGCCTCACAACAGCTTAAACCCCATGAGTTGAATTATGCTACACACAATTTGGAGTTTAAGCATGCGTTGAAGACATGGAGACATTCTCTCATCGGAAACCACTGTGAGGTGTACACGGATCACAAGAGTTTGAAGTATATCTTCATGCAGAAGGAGTTGAATCACATGCAGAGGAGATGTTTGGAGCTCATTAAGGATTATGATATGAGGTTGCATTATTATCCTGGAAAAGCTAACGTAGTAGCCAATGCGTTGAGCCGCAAGAGCCATGTCGATACGCTCATGACCGGAGAATTACCCATGGAGTTAGAAGAGGATCTTCGTGAGCTATGTTTGGAGATAGTTCCAAGAGGCTATGTAGCAGCATTGGAAATTCAGTATACTTTGATGGATAAGATCAGAGAAGCTCAAAAGACGGACAAGGAGATTGCCGAGATAAAGGAAAGGATGAGCAAAGGAAAAGCTAAAGGATTTCGTGAGGATGAGCACGATACCTTATGATTTGAGAACCGCCTATATGTGCCTAATGATCCGGAGATCAGTAAGTTGATTCTATAGGAGGCACATGATTCGTCGTATTCGATTCACCCAGGAAATACCAAGATGTATATGGATTTGAAGGATAGTTTATGGTGGACCGGAATGAAGAAGGATATTGCAGAGTATGTAGCAGTTTGTGATGTATGTTAGAGAGTGAAGGCAGAGCATCAGAAGCCAGTACGATTGCTACAGCCATTGCCGATACCCGAATGGAAGTGGGGTAAGCTAGGCATGGATTTTATCACGGGATTGCCCAGGACTCGTTCAGGCTATGAATCGATATGGGTTGTAGTTGATCGGTTGACGAAGGTAGCTCATTTCATCCTAGTGAAGACCACTTACACCAGTGCAAAGTTGGCAAAGATATACATGACCAGGATCGTATGTCTGCATGGAGTTCATAGGACCATTGTATCAGATAGAGAAACCCAATTTACCTCAAAGTTCTGGAATCAGTTGCATGAGATTTTGGGTACCAGGCTAGAGTTTAGTACAGCCTTTCATCCACAGATAGATGGAAAGACCGAGAGAGTCAATCCGATTCTAGAGGACATGTTGAGAGCTTGTAATTTTCCATATGCAGAGTTCTCTTACAACAATAGTTATAACGCCAGTTTGAAGATGGCCCCTTTTGAAGCTTTGTACGGAAGGAGGTGCGGGACATCGTTGTTGTGGGATGAAGATGGCCCCTAGATGAAGTTGGAGAACCTTACCCGATTGGAAGAGAAGGTTAAGCTGATTCGCGATAGACTCAAGGTAGCCTAGTCCAGGCAGAAGAGCTATGCGGATTCTAAACGCAAGGAGACAGTTTACAAAGTCAGAGACAGAGTTTATCTTCATGTGTCCCCACTCCTAGGAGTTAAGAGTTTTGGAGTTAAGGGAAAGTTAGCACCACGTTTTGTGGGACCATACAAAGTTTTGGAACGTATGGGAGAAGTTGCTTACAAGCTGGAATTACAAGAAGGATTGTCAGTAGTTCACGATGTGTTCCACGTTTCCCAGTTGAAGAAGTGCCACGCAGAGATGGCTGATAGTCCTCTGAGAGATACAGTGCCACTGGAAGAGATACAATTGGACAACGATTTGACCTACGCGGAGAAACCAGTCAAGATTCTCGAGTTTGCCAGCCGAGTCACCCGCAACAAGGTTATCAATTTTTGCAAAGTTCAGTGGAGCCACCATACAGAGGATAAAGCCACCTGGGAACGAGAGGAAGACCTATGGAAGGACCACCCGCACCTATTTTCTAGCCAACCCGAATCTCGAGGGAGAGATTCATCTTAAGGGGGGTAGGTTTGTAACATCCCAAAATTCCAATTTGGAATGTTATACATTAGATCATCATTGCATATCATATTTTATTGCATTTTTGGTTGATCCTAGAAATTCTACGAAACTCAAGGACCCACGGAGAGAGTTGGGGATTTTGTTATTTTCATAATTTGGGTTTTCTCAAATTTTGAAAAGGGGATTGTTTGGTTTGAATTATTTTTCTTTCCTAATATTTCTAAAATAAAAATATATGAGAGGAGATAATATGACTTCTCCAAAGTAAATGAAATATTAGAGGAAAAACATTAAAACCAAATAAATAGTTTTATTTGGATTTTATTGCAATTTTATTTGAATTAGAAATATTGCACTTTTCCAAACTTGCATTTTTAGGCCAAGAAAATGTTCACGTTGTTCTAAATATTTTATTTATACAGTGATTTTTTTGGCATTTTTAGATTTTTATTTAATTTTCTAGGATTTGTTTTCGGCGGAATCTTATTGAAAGAAAAAATCAGCGCCCGACCGGGCCGAAGCCCAGCCGAGCCGGCCAGCCCAACCCCGCGCCGACACCGACATCGCCGAGCGAGTCTAAGCCGGACACGCCTCGCTGCCACCGTGCCCCCTCGCCCAAGACGCCTCCCCTCCCTCCCTTATAAGCCGAGCTCGGGGCCCCCTCGGGACCCCAAATCTTCGAAGCCGCCGCCCTCCGCCGCCGCCTGCCGTCACCCCGCCGCCTCGCGAGCTGCCGTCGCCGCCGACGCCGCAAGCCGCTGTCGCTCCTCGTCGCCGCCGTCGCCCCGCCACCCCACCGCCACCCGCCGCCGCCACTGGAGCCCGCCGGAGCCGCCATGCCTCGCCGGAGCCCCGCCGAGGTAGCCACCGCCATCGCTGGTTTTCGTTAGAAAACCGTATGTTTTTTCGAAAACCCTAGGTTATTTTTTTAGATCGATTTTATTTTTTGTTTCTGGTTTAGTTTAATTAGCGGACGTTCGTCCATACGTTCATTTTAATGAACGGTGTTCACCCGTTAGTCACAGATAGTGAACATTCGTTCGTTAGCCCGTTTGTCAGTTTTGTTTTTCCAGGGATTTTCCGTGATTATTTTCGATCGCAATTTCTGCCCTGATTTTCATTTTAGTTTATCTTTTCGCTCGTTTATCGGAATCAGGCGATTCAAGCGCCTACATCTTCTTCACGAAGCCCTCTTTTTGTTTAACCAACTTGAACAAGATTTTGCTACTGTAAAATTTGACATAAGTCTAGATTAGTAAACGGATCTTGTTTCTTTCACAGTTTGAGTATCGTTGCTTCGTTTGATTTGATTCCTTTTGCAAACCGGAGTTCTTAAGTTGAAATTTCTAGTTAGATCTCTTATTTGAGTTTTACTCGTGCTTCTAGTTGAGTGCTTATTGTATGATTGTTTGTTTGCGATAGAATACCCGGAGTGCGAAGCATGCTACTATGAGTCTCTAGGTTTCGCGGATCATCAGCAAGGCAAGTAACACTTTGATCATACCTCTTTACTACCCAATTTTGTTGCATTAGATCAATCCTCAAACAATTGCATGATTAGGATCTGATTTAATATGTGGGTTTTGGGAAGTAGATGATGAGGTAGAACCTATTGCCTTGTTTATTATAAAACCTTTGGGAGTTACTTCTACGTTGCTTATATTGCTATGCTATGCTTGTAGACGTGGTTCGGTTCGAGTGATTCATGACAGATGTGAGAGTTATTATTAATGGTTAACTTAAGGTGGCTACTTTAATAAACATCTGGCTGGATTGCTTGAAGGCGCCCTGGAGTACCCAGTGGTTGTCAAGGCACCTGGGGAATGCAGTGTTGTCCTAGGATATCCTGGAGTACCCGTGTGATCATCCTACGGTCCGCCACCCAGGCTCAAAGGGATCATAAGATTATTCATGCTAGAAACTTCCGTGTGCAGCCACAAGCTATTATGGGCTCTAGCATAGTTGAGTAAGTTGCAAGACCTCTTTCAGTGGTGGGCTAGCAGATGTAGGGGAAAGTAGGTGTAACTGTCCACCCAGAGTAAAGAGTTATTGTTTCAGAAAGACTGTGTCTCAAATCTCCGACCATGGATGTATTCGAGTCTTGTGGGGAAAAGTGCGCAAACTTCTGCAGAGTGTACAAACTAATCATGGTTAGTCGTGTCCCCGGTTATGGACATCTTCATTATCTGGTTCTTGGATTATCATATTGATCTCTTCGCTCTTAATATAATTTGATTGGGTTTAATGATGATGCTTAATTGGGATTGAGTTGGAGGAACCTTCTCAATGTTTAACAACCACCATGATAGTTAAATACAATTTATTCCTTTGTTGTAGGGAAAAATTGGCTTTATGCAAAACTATAACCGTAGAGCTTTCCACCAGCCATATATGCATGTAGTGACATCAATTATTCTGTTCATTACTCTATGTGTTACATTGCCAGCATATTCCATGTGCTGACCCGTTTCGGGCTGCAATGTTCATGTTGCAGACTTTTCATACTATGAGTAAGGTGCCATAGGTCGTTGTCTTTCACTAAGTGATGCCGTTGGAGTTGATGGACTCACTTTGTCTTCCTAGCCTTCCGTTGTTATCGTTTTTAGATGGCCTTAAGCCATATTATTGTAATAAGTTCTCTTTTGAGACATTCGATGTAATAAGTGTGTGATTGCTACTCTGTTATAAATCCTCAACTACTGTGTGTGTCAGCATTACCGATCCAGGGATGACACTAATGCACAGTGATCAGACTGTTTGTGGTCTGGTCGCTACAGAAAAACACTAAAACCAAAATGATCCTCTTTTCAAATTTGAGAAAATTCAAATATGAAAATAATGAAATCCCCAACTCTCTCCATGGGTCCTTGAGTTGCTTAGAATTTCTAGGATCAACCAAAATGCAAGTAAAATATGATATGCATATGATGACCTATGTATAACATTCCAAATTGAAAATTTGGGATGTTACAAACCTACCCCCCTTAAGATGAATCTCGCCCTCGAGATTCGGGTTGGCTAGAAAATAGGTGTGGGTGATCCTTTCGTAGGTCTTCCTCTCATTCCCAGGTGGCTTCATCCTCGGTATGGTGGCTCCATTGAACTTTGCAAAACTTGACAACCTTGTTGATGTGACTCGGCTGGCAAACTCGAGAATCTTCACTGGTTTCTCCTCATAGATCAAATCACTATCCAGCTGAATCGCTTCCAATGGTACTGTATCTCTTAGAGGAATATCAGCCATCTCTGCGTGGCACTTCTTCAACTGGGAAACATGGAACACATCATGAACTGCTGACAGTCCTTCGGGTAATTCCAACTTGTAAGCAACTTCTCACATACGCTCCAAAACTCAGTATGGTCCCACAAAACGTGGTGCTAGCTTTCCCTTAACTCCAAATCATTTAACACCTCGAAGCGGGGACACGCGAAGGTATACTCTGTCTCCGACTTCATAAACTGTCTCCTTGCATTTAGAATCCGCATAACTCTTCTGCCTGGAGTGGGCTACCTTGAGTCTATCACGAATCAACTTAACCTTCTCTTCGGACTCTTTGATCAAATATGGTCCAAACAACTGACGGTATCCAACTTCATCCCACGATAATAGTGTCCTGCACCTCCTTCCGTACAGAGCTTTGAAAGGGGCCATCTTCAAAATGGCTTGATAATTGTTGTTATAAGAGAACTCTGCATACGGCAAGTTGTCGTCCCAACTAGATCCATAATCTAGCGCACAAGCTCTCACCATGTCCTCCAGAATCGGATTGACACTCTCGGTCTGTCCATCTATCTGCGGATGAAAGGTTGTACTGAACTCTAGCCTAGTACCCAACGTCTCATGCAACTAATTCCAGAACTTTGAGGTAAACTGGGTTCCTCTATCTGATACAATGGTCCTCGGAACTCTGTGCAGACATACAATCCTGGTCATGTATATCTTCGCCAACTTAGCACTCGTATAGGTGGTCTTCACTGGGATGAAATGAGCTACTTTCATCAACCGATCGACTACAATCCAGATAGAGTCATAGCCTGAACGAGTCTGGGGCAATCCAGTGATAAAATCCATGCCAAGCTTATCCCACTTCCATTCGGGTATCGGCGATGGTTGTAGCAACCAGCTGGCTTCTCATGCTCTGCCTTAACTCTCTGACATACATCACATACTTCTACATACTCGGCAATATCCTTCTTCATTCCTGTCCACCAGGAACTTTCCTTCAAATCCAAATACATCTTAGTGTTTCCTGGGTGAATCGAATACGGCGAATCATGGGCCTCCTGCAGAATCAACTTCCTAGTCTCGGGGTCATTAGGCACATATACGCGATCCTCAAACCATAAAGTATCGTGCTCATCCTCATGAAATTCTTTCTCCTTTCCTTTGCTCACCCTTTCCTTTATCTCGGCAATCTTGTTGTTAGTCTTCTGGGCTTCTCTGATCTTACCCATCAAAGTGGACTGAGTTTCCAATGATGCTACATAACCTCTCGAGACTATTTCCAAACATAGATCGCAAGGATCTTCTGCTAACCCCTTGGGTAATCCTCCGGTCATGAGCGTATTAACATAACTCTTGCGGTTCAACGCATCTGCTACTACATTAGCCTTTCCGGGATGATAGTGCAATTTCATATCATAATCCTTAATGAGCTCCAACCATCTCATTTGCCTGAGATTCAACTCCTTCTGTGTGAAGATATATTTCAAACTCTTATGATCCGTGTATACCTCATAATGGTTTCCGATGAGGAAATGTCTCCATGTCTTCAGCGCATGCACTACGGCTGCTAACTCTAAATGATGTGTAGCATAATTTATCTCATGAGGTTTAAGCTGTCGTGAGGCATATGAAACAACTCTTCCCTCCTGCATAAGCACTGCTCCAAGTCCTCGACGTGAAGAGTCGCAATACACGTGATAATCCTTTCATTGCTCTGGAAGAATCAACACTGGGGCTGTAACCAAACATTTCTTCAACTCCTGAAAACTAGTTTCACACTCCTCAGTCCATTTAAACTTGGTGTCCTTATTCAACAACTTTGTGATGGGCTTTGCAATCTTGGAGAAATTCTCAATGAACCTCCGATAATATCCTGCGAGTCCAAGAAAACTCCTGATCTCGACAACTGATGTGGGTGCCACCCATTTAGTCACAGAAACAACCTTGGTAGGTGTCGGTGTACTAGAGTAGGGGTATCCTAGTATCCCGAACTTGTGCACGGGCAGTCGCAGCGCCCCGCGGCAAGGCTTGCCGGGTGACCGCCAAGGTCCCCCGTGGTTCCTTTGGAGCCATTCAAGAACAAAGTGTTCAAGTCAAGGAGACAAGGCCCCGGCAAGAGGAGCTTGCCGGGAAGGCCAACTAAGGCATTTCAAGGAACTTGCCGCGACGCGCCACGCGTCCCGGCAAGGCCCGTTGAGCGACAAGCTTCCGGGTGCAACAAGACAACGACCGTGGCAAGGCGCTTGCCGCGGCAAACTACCACTCTGTACCGGCGCTCCAGCACATCCACCAACGTGTCGCCCTGGGACCTTCCCAGGCGCACGTGGCGAGAAGCTGTGCAGCCAGCGGTGCGAGGTGGCAAGCGGCGCTGACAAGATTGCCATCGTGGCGAGCAGTGGCGCCCCTGACGGTCCCTTTTTGCACTGTTTGGGTGACACAGACGGGCATTTAATGCCTTTGTCCCCTGCCGTCAGGGTTAGGTATGATACACTGTACAAGTAGGTGTACCAACCGCAATTCCTTTCCAGTTTTGCCCTTGCCTACGTTGCCACTTGTCGGTGACCCCTTGAACATATAAAAGGAGGCCCATGCGCAACGTAGGGGGGGGGTTCAAGGCCAGAATACGCTCACGCTCGGTCTCGTTAGCAGCTAGAGTGTACTGTAGCATTCAGCGCTCCCGAGCAAGAACACAATACAAACCACAAAGCTGCAGTAGGAGTATTATCTCTCCGGAGAGCTCGGAAGCTGGGTAAACCGCTCGTGTGCTTCGCCTCGATCCACTCTTCGTGCGATCTCCACCCCCCCCCCCCCCCCCGCCGAACCGAAAGGGGCTCCGGTCCCATAGGTGTTCGTTCCCACGACAGTAGGGTCTACTGCTATTCCTTCTCCGGATATAACATGTCTAGTAAATCCAACTTCCTTGAACCAAAACTCACACTTGCTGAACTTGGCATACAACTGATGTTGTCTGAGCTTCTCAAGAACTAAACACAAATGTTCATTGTGCTCCTCTTCGTTCTTCGAGTAGACCAATATATCATCAATGAACACCATGACGAACTTATCCAAAAACTCCATAAACACTTTGTTCATCATGTTCATGAAATAGGCAGGCGCGTTAGTCAGACCAAATGACATAACGGTACACTCATATAGCCCGTACCTGGTGGTAAAAGTTGTCTTAGGTATATCCTGCTCTCGGATGTTCAGCTGATGCTATCCTGATCGCAGATCGATCTTGGAAAATACTTTAGCTCCTTGCAACTGGTCAAACAAATCATTGATCATCGGCAGTGGGTACTTGTTCAAGATCGTCACCTCATTCAACGCACGATAATCAACAACCATCCTTAATGATCCATCCTTCTTGTCCACTAGAAGTACTGGCGCTCCCCAAGGTGATGAACTAGGTCGTATGTAACCTTTATCCAGTAACTCCTTAGTCTGCTTGTTAATTTCTTCCAAATCCTTTGCGGGCATCTGATACGGTCTCTTTGATATTGGCCCGGTGCCTGGCAAAAGCTCAATCAAAAACTCAATGTCCCTATCCGATGGCATGCCTGGTAACTCCTCTGGAAATACATCTGGGTAATCCTTCACTATTGGTACTTCCTCCTGTACTACTCCTGAAAAGGAATTCACTTGGGTCTGTTGGGGAACGTAGTAATTTCAAAAAAACTCCTACGCATACGCAAGATCATGGTGATGCATAGCAACGAGAGGGGGAGTGTATCTTCATACCCTTGAAGATCGCTAAGCGGAAGCGTTTATCAACGCGGTTGGTGTAGTCGTACGTCTTCACGATCCGATCGATCCAAGTACCGAACGCACGGCACCTCCGAGTTCTGCACACGGTCAGCTCGATGACGTCCTCGCCTTCTCGATCCAGCAAGACGGGCGAAGTAGTAGCTGAGTTCCGGTAGCATGACGGCGTGGTGACGGTGTTGGTGAAGAACAATTTCCGCAGGGCTTCGCCTAAGCACTACGGAAACTATGACGGAGGATAAACTAGAGGGGACGGGGTTGCCGGCACACGGCTTGGTGTTTCTTGATGTGTCTTTGGTGCTAGCCTTGCCCCTCTATTTATATGTTGAGCCCTGGGGTCGAAACTTGGAGTAAAAGCCTCCTCAAAGTCGGTTTTGCCCGAAAGGCAAGAGTCCTACACGGACTCCAGGGCTAGACGCCAGGGTTCCCGGCGTGTACCCCCTAGACGCCAGGGTTCCTGGCGTCTAGCCTCTGGTCTCCGCAAAACTTCCTTTTGCACTTTCCAAAAGCCTCGTGGGCTTTCCCCTTTGGCCCAAATAACGTGTTCTCGTACCCAAACTTTTCGGGAAACATCCGGAACCCCTTCCGGTGAATTCCGAAACCCTTCCAGAGATCAAACACTATTATCCCATATATTAAACTTTATATCTGGACCATTCCGGAGTTCCTCATCATGTCCATGATCTCATCCGGAACTCCGAACAACATTCGGTCACCAAAATACATAACTCATATAATATTATATCGTCAACGAAACGTTAAGCGTGCGGACCCTATGGGTTTGAGAACTATGTAGACATGACCGAGACACGTCTCCGGTCAATAACCAATAGCGGGACCTGGATGCCCATATTGGCTCCTACATATTCTACAAAGATCTTTATCGGTCAAACCGCATAACAACATACGTTGTTCCCTTTGTCATCGGTATGCTACTTGCCCGAGATTCGATCGTCGGTATCTCAATACCTAGTTCAATCTCATTACCGGCAAGTCTCTTTACTCGTTCCATAATACATCATCCCGCAACTAACTCATTAGTTGCAATGCTTGCAAGGCTTATAGTGATGTGCATTACCGAGTGGGCCCAGAGATACCTCTCCGACAATCGGAGTGACAAATCCTAATCTCGAAATAGGGCAACCCAACAAGTACCTTTGGAGACACCTATAGAGCACCTTTATAATCACCCAGTTACGTTGTGACGTTTGGTAGCACATAAAGTGTTCCTCTGGTAAAAGGGAGTTGCATAATCTCATAGTCATAGGAACATGTATAAGTCATGAAGAAAGCAATAGCAACATACTAAACGATCGAGTGCTAAGCTAACGGAATGGGTCAAGTCAATCACATCATTCTCCTAATGATGTGATCCTGTTAATCAAATGACAACTCATGTCTATGGTTAGGAAACTTAACCATCTTTGATTCATGAGCTAGTCAAGTAGAGGCATACTAGTGACACTTTGTTTGTCTATGTATTCACACATGTATTATGTTTCCGGTTAATACAATTCTAGCACGAATAATAAACATTTATCATGATATAAGGAAATAAATATTTATTATTGCCTCTAGGGCATATTTCCTTCAGTCTGCCACTTGCACTAGAGTCAATAATCTAGTTCACATCGCCATGTGATTTAACACCAATATTCACATCTGTATGTGATTAATACCCATAGTTCACATCGTCATGTGATCAACACCCAAAGGGTTTACTAGAGTCAATATTCTAGTTCACGTCGCTATGTGATTAACACCCAAAGAGTACTAAGGTATGATCATGTTTTGCTTGTGAGAGAAGTTTAGTCAACGGGTCTCTCACATTCAGAGCCGTATGTATTTTGCAAATATTCTATGTCTACAATGCTCTGCACGGATCTACTCTAGCTAATTGCTCCCACTTTCAATATGTATCCAGATTAAGACTTAGAGTCATCTGGATCAGTGCCAAAACTTGTATCGATGTAACCCTTTACGACAAACCTTTTGTCACCTCCATAATCGAGAAACATATCCTTATTCCACTAAGGATAATTTTGACCAATGTCCAGTGATCTACTCCTAGATCACTATTGTACTCCCTTGCCAAACTAGGGCAGAGTATACAATAGGTCTGGTCCATAGCATGGCATACTTTTATAGAACCTATGGCTGATGCATAGGGAATGAATTTCATTCTCTTTCTATTTTCTGCCGTGGTCGGGATTTGAGTCTTACTCAATTTCACACCTTTGCAGCACATGCAAGAACTCTTTCTTTGACTGTTCCATTTTGAACTACTTCAAAATCTTATCAAGGTATGTACTCATTGAAAATCTTATCAAGCATCTTGATATATCTCAATAGATCTTAATGCTCAATATGTAAGTAGCTTTACTGAGGTCTTTCTTTTAAAGAATTCCTTTCAACCGCTTCTTTATGCTTTCCGGAAAAAATCTACATCATTTCTGATCAAAAATATGTCACTCACATATACTTATCAGAAAGGCTGTAGTGCTCCCACTCACTTTATTGTAAATACAGGCTTCACTGCAAGTCCGTATAAAACTATATGCTTTCATCAACTTATCAAAGCGTATATTCCAACTCTGAGATGCTTGCACCAGTCCATAGATGGATTGCTGGAGCTTGCACATTTTGTTAGCACCTTTAGGATTGACAAAACCTTCGGGTTGCATCATATACAACTCTTCTTTAAGAAAACCATTAAGGAATGCAGTTTTGACATCCATTTGCCAGATTTCATAAAATGTGGCAATTGCTAACATGATTTGGACAGACTTAAGCATTGCTACAGTTGAGAAAATCTCATTGTAGTCAACACCTTGAACTTGTCGAAAACCTTTTTGTGACAAGTCGAGCTTTGTAGATAGTAACACTACTATCAACGTCCGTCTTCCTCTTGAAGATCCATTTAGTTTCTATGGCTTGCCGATCATCAGGCAAGTCCACCAAAGTCCACACTTTGTTCTCATACATGGATCCTATCTCAGATTTCATGGCTTCCAGCCATTTCGCGGAATCTGGGCTCATCATTGCTTCCTCATAGTTCGTAGGTTTATCATGGTCTAGTAACATGACTTCCAAAACAGGATAACCGGACCACTTTGGTGCGGACTGTACTCTAGGAGACCTACGAGGTTCTGTAGTAACTTGATCTGAAGTTTCATGATCATCATCATTAGCTTCCTCACTAATTGGTGTAGAAATCACTAGAACTAATTTCTGTGATGAACTACTTTCCAACTTGGGAGAAGGTACAATTACCTTATCAAGCTCTACTTTCCTCCCACTCACTTCTTTCGAGAGAAACTCCTTCTCTAGAAAGGATCCATTTTTAGCAATGAATATCTTTCCTTCGGATCTGTGATAGAAGGTGTACCCAACAGTTTCCTTTGGGTATTCTATGAAGATGCACTTCTCCAATTTGGGTTTGAACTTATCAGGATGAAACTTTTTCACATAAGCATCACAGCCCCAAACTTTAAGAAACGACAACTTGGGTTTCTTGCTAAACCACAGTTCATATGGTTTCGTCTCAACGGATTTAGATGGTGCCCTTTTAACGTGAATGCAACTGTCTCTAATGCATAACCCCAAAACGATAGTGGTAAATCAGTAAGAGACATCATAGATCGCACCATATCCAATAAAGTGCGGTTACGACGTTCGGACACAGCATAACGTTGTGGTGTTCCAGGTGGCGTGAGCTGTGAAACTATTCCACATTGTTTTAATTGAATACCAAACTCGTAACTCAAATATTCGTCTCCGCGATCAGATCGCAGAAACTTTATTTTCTTGTTACGATGATTTTTCCACTTCACTCTGAAATTCTTTGAACCTTTCAACTATTTCAGACTTATGTTTCATCAAGTAGATATACCCATATATACTCAAATAATCTTGTGAAGGTCAGAAAATAATGATACTTGCCACGAGCATCAACATTCATTGGATCGCATACATCGGTATGTATTATTTCCAATAAGTCAGTACCTTGTTCCATTGTTCCGGAGAACAGAGTTTTAGTCATCTTGGCCAAAAGGCACGGTTCGCAAGCATCAAATGATTCATAACCAAGTGATTCCGAAAGTCCATCAGTATGGAGTTTCTTCATGCGCTTTACACCGATATGACCCAAACGGCAGTGCCACAAATAAGTTGCACTATCATTATCAACTTTGCATCTTTTGGCATCAATATTATGTATATGTGTATCACCACGATCGAGATCCAACAAACTATTTTCATTGGGTGTATAACCATCGAAGGTCTTATTCATGTAAACAGAATAACAATTATTCTTTAACTTCAAATGAATAACCGTATCACAATAAACATGATCAAATCATATTCATGCTCAACACAAACGCTAAATAACATTTATTTAGGTTTAACACTAATCTCGAAAATATAGGGAGTGTGTGATGATGATCATATCAATCTTGGAACTATTTCCAACACTCATCGTCACTTCACCTCAACTAGTCTCTGTTTATTATGTAACTCCTGTTTCGAGTAACTAATCTTAGCAACCGAACAAGTATCAAATACTCAGGGGCTACTATAAACACTAGTAAGGCACACATCAAACACCTGTATATCAAATATACCCTTGTTCACTTTGCCATCCTTCTTATCCACCGAATATTCAGGGCATTTCCGCTTCCAGTGACCATTTCCTTTGCACTGTAAGCACTCAGTTTCAGGCTTTGGTCCAGCTTTGAGCTTCTTCGCAGGAGTGACAACTTGCTTGTCATTCTACTTGAAGTTCCCTTTCTCTCCCTTTGCCCTTTTCTTGAAACTAGTGGTCTTGTCAATCATCAACACTTGATGCTCTTTCTTGATTTCTACCTTCGTCGATTTCAACATCACGAAGAGCTCGGGAATCATTTTTGTCATCCCTTGCATACTATAGTTCATCATGAAGTTCTAGTAACTTGGTGATGGTGACTAGAGAACTCTGTCAATCACTATCTTATCTGGAATATTAACTCCCACTTGATTCAAGTGATTGTAGTACCCAGACAATCTGAGCACATGCTCACTAGTTGAGCGATTCTCCTCCATCTTTTAGCTATAGAACTTGTTGGAGACTTCATATCTCTCAACTCGGGTATTTGCTTGAAATATTAACTTCAACTCCTGGATCATCTCATATGGTCCATGATGTTCAAAACATCATTGAAGTCCTGGTTCTAAGCCGTAAAGCATGGTGCACTAAACTATCAAGTAGTCATCATATTCAGCTAGCCAAACGTTCACAACATCTGCATCTGCTCCTGCAATAGGTCCGTCACCTAGCGGTGCATCAAGGACATAATTCTTCTATGCGGCAATGAGGACAATCCTCAGATCACGGATCCAATCCGCATGATTGCTACTAACATCTTTCAACACAGTTTTCTCTAGGAACATAAAAATAAACATATGAAAGCAACAACGCGAGCTATTGATCTACAACATAATTTGCAAAATACTACCAGGACTAAGTTCATGATAAATTTAAGTTCAATTAATCATATTACTTAGGAACTCCCACTTAGATAGACATCCCTCTAGTCATCTAAGTGATCACGTGATCCAAATCAACTAAACCATAACCGATCATCACATGAGATGGAGTAGTTTTCAATGGTGAACATCACTATGTTGATCATATCTACTATATGATTCACGCTCGACCTTTCGGTCTCCAGTGTTCCGAGGCCATATCTGCATATGCTAGGCTCGTCAAGTTTAACCTGAGTATTCCGCTTGTGCAAAACTAGCTTGCACCCGTTGTAGATGGACGTAGAGCTTATCACACCCGATCATCACATGGTGTCTGGGCACTGCGAACTTTGGCAACGGTGCATACTCAGGGAGAACACTTTTATGTTGAAATTTAGTGAGAGATCATCTTATAATGCTACCGTCAATCAAAACAAAATAAGATTTATAAAAGATAAACATCATATGCAATCAAAAATATGTGACATGATATGGCCATCATCATCTTGTGCCTTTGATCTCCATCTCCAAAGCATCATCATGATCTCCATCGTCACCGGCATGACACCATGATCTCCATCATCTTGATCTATATCAATGTGTCGTCACATGGTCGTCTCGCCAACTATTGCTCTTGCAACTATTGCTATCGCATAGCGATAAAGTAAAGCAATTATTTGACGCTTGCATCTTATGCAATAAAGAGACAACCATAAGGCTTCTGCCAGTTGTCGATAACTTTGACAAAACATGATCATCTCATACAACAACTTATATCTCATCACGTCTTGACCATATCATATCACAACATGCCCTGCAAAAACAAGTTAGACGTCCTCTACTTTGTTGTTGCAAGTTTTACGTGGCTGCTACGGGCTGAGCAAGAACCGTTCTTACCTGCGCATCAAAACCACAACGATAGTTCGTCAAGTTAGTGTTGTTTTAACCTTCTCAAGGACCGGGCGTAGCCACACTCGGTTCAACTAAAGTTGGAGAAACTGACACCTGCCAGCCACCTGTGTGCAAAGCACGTCGGTAGAACCAGTCTTGCGTAAGCGTACGCGTAATGTCGGTCCGGGCCGCTTCATCCAACAATACCGCGAAACCAAAGTATGACATGTTGGTATGCAGTATGACTTGTATCTCCCACAACTCACTTGTGTTCTACTCGTGCATATAACATCAATGCATAAAACCTAGGCTCGGATGCTCTTGATAACCCACAAGTATAGGGGATAGTTGTAGCCTCTTTCGACAAGTAAGAGTGTCGAACCCAACGAGGAGCCAAAGGTAGAACAAATATTCTCTCAAGTCCTATCGGCCACTGATACGACTCTACGCACGCTTGACGTTCGCTTTACCTAGAACAAATATGAAACTGGAAGTACTTTGTAGGTGTTTTTGGGTAAGCTTGCAAGAAAGTAAAGAACACGTAAATATAAACTAGGGGCTGTTTAGATAAAGAACAATAACGTAAATATAGCGAGTGTGGAAAAGTGGTGGTAGGAGTTGTGGAATTGTCCCTAAGCAATTGACTATGTTACTAGACCGGTAATCGCTATTGCAATTCTATTTGAGGGAGAGGCATAAGCTAACATACTTTCTCTACTTGGATCATATGCACTTATGATTGGAACACTAGCAAGCATCCGCAACTACTAAAGATTCATTAAGGTAAAACCCAACCATAGCACTAAAGCATCAAGTCCAGTTTTATCCCATACGCAAACAACCTACTTACTCGGGTCTGTGCTTCTGTCACTCACGCCACCCACCAGAAGCAAATCATAAACATATTGCAAACCCTACAGAGGGAATCCCTCACGCTTGCGCGACATGGAGGGCACAATAGGACAGCATCAATAATAAAACATGCAACTCAAACCAATCATAGCAATTCATCAATCACCGATAGGACAACGAAAATCTACTCAGACATCATGGGATGGCAACACATTATTGGAAAATAATATGAAGCATAAAGCACCATGTTCAAGTAGAGGTACAGAGGGTTGCGGGAGAGTGGACCGCTGTAGATAGAAGGGGGAAGGTGATATAGATGTTGGTGAAGATGGCGGAGGTGTTGGTGGAGATCGCGGTGATGATGATGGCCCCCGGCGGCGTTCCGGCGCCACCGGAAGCAAGGGGGAGAGAGCCCCCCTTCTTCTTCTTCTTCCTTGACCTTCTCCCTAGATGGGAGAAGGGTTTCCCCTCTGGTCCTTGGCTCCCATGGCTTGGGAGGGGCAAGAGCCCGTCCGAGATTGGATCTATCTCTCTGTTTCCGCGTTCTCAGATTCTACCCCTTCACCGTTTCTTAAATATCCGGAGATCCGTAACTCCGATTGGGGTGAATGTTTCGCCCAGATCTTTCTCATAAAATTAGCTTTCTTGCACCAGAAGAAGAGCATCAACCGCCTTACGGGTGGACCACGAGGGCCAGGGGCGCGCCTGGGGGGTAGGGCGCGCCCCCCTACCTCGGGACCACCTCGGACACCGTTTCGCGTTGATTTTACTTCCCAAAAATCATAAATATTCCAAAAAAATCTCCGTCCGTTATCCCGTTTGGACTCCGTTTGATATTGGGTTTCTGCGAAACAAAAAACATGCAACAGACAGGAACTGGCACTGGGCACTGGATCAATATGTTAGTCCCAAAAATAATATAAAAAGTTACCAAAAAGTATATGAAAGTGAATAATACTGGCATGGAACAACAAAAATTATAGATACGACGGAGACATATCAGCATCGCCAAGCTTAATTCCTGCTCGTCCTTGAGTAGCTAAATGATAACAAAGAATAATTTTTGATGTGGAATGCTACCTAGCATAATCTTGATCATATGTCTAATCATGGCATGAATATTAAGATACGAGTGATTCAAGGCAATAGTCTATCATTTGACATAAAAACAATAATACTTCGAGCGTACCAATAAAGCAATCATGTCTTTTCAAAACAACAAGGCCAAAGCAAGCTTATCCCTACAAAATCATATAGTTTGGCCATGCTTCATTTTCGTCACACAAAATGCCCCCATCATGCACAACCCCGATGACAAGCCGAGCAATTGGTTCATACTTTTGAACGCGCTTCAACTTTTTCAACCCTCACGCAATACATGAGCGCAAGCCATGGATATAGCACTATAGGTGGAATAGATAATAATGATGGAGGTTATGTGGAGAAGACAAAAAAGGAGAAAGTCTCACATCGACACGGCTAATCAACGGGCTATGAAGATGCCCATCAATTGATGTCAATGCGAGGAGTCGGGATTGCCATGCAATGGATGCACTAAGAGCTATAAGTGTATGAAAGCTCAAACTGGAAACTAAGTGGGTGTGCATCCAACTTGCTTGCTCATGAAGACCTCGGGCATTTGAGGAAGCCCATCATTGGAATATACAAGCCAAGTTCTATAAAGAAAATTCCCACTAGTATATGAGAGTGATAACTCAAGAGACTCTCTATATGAAGAACATGGTGCTACTCTGAAGCACAAGTGTGGTAAAAGGATAGTAACATTGCCCCTTCTCTCTTTTTCTCTCATTTTTTTTCTTTTTTTTGGCCTTCTCCCTTTTTTGGCCTTTCTCTTTTTTTCATTTTTTATTTTTTTTAATTTTTTTTCTCGTCCGGAGTCTCATCCCGACTTGTGGGGGAATCATAGTCTCCATCATCCTTTCCTCACTGGGGCAATGCTCTAATAATGATAATCATCACACTTTTATTTACTTACAACTCAATAACAAAGGTATGATTGTATATGAATGCCTCCGGCGGTGTACCGGGATGTGCAATGATCTAGCGTAGCAATGACATCAAAAAATGGACAAGCCATGAAAACATCATGCTAGCTATCTTACGATTATGCAAAGCAATATGACAATCAATGCTCAAGTCATGAATATGATGATGATGAAAGTTGCATGGCAATATATCTCGGAATGGCTATGGAAATGCCATGATAGGTAGGTATGGTGGCTGTTTTGAGGAAGATATAATGAGGCTTATGTGTGATAGAGCGTATCGTATCACGGGGTTTGGATGCACCGGCGAAGTTTGCACCACTCTCGAGGTGAGAAAGGGCAATGCACGATACCGGAGAGGCTAGCAAAGGCGGAAAGGTGAGAGTGCGTATAATCCATGGACTCACATTAGTCATTAAGAACTCATATACTTATTGCAAAAGTTTATTAGCCCTCGAAGCAAAGTACTACTACGCATGCCCCTAGGGGGATAGATTGGTAGGAAAAGACCATCGCTCGTCCCCGACCGCCACTCATAAGAAAGACAATCAAAGAAACACCCAATGCTTCAAATTTGCCACATAACGGTTACCATACGTGCATGCTACGGGACTTGCAAACCTCAACACAAGTGTCTCTACAATCCACAACCACCCACTAGCATGACTCTAATATCACCATCTTTATATTGCAAAACTATTGCAAGGAATCAAACATATCATATTCAGCGATCTACAAGTTTATGTAGGATTTTATGACTAACCATGTGAATGACCAATTCCTGTCATCTCTCTAAATAGATATAAGTGAAGCAAGAGAGTTTAATTCTTTCTACAAAATATATGCCCACGCTCTAACAAATATAAGTGAAGCAAAAGAGCATTCTATAAATGGCGACTTTCTATGTAAAGAGAAACATGCAATCCAACTTCAAATGATGTAAGTGAAGCACATGAAGCATTCTATAAAGCCACACTCAAAATATTTAAGTGAAGTGCAATGAGCATTCTATAAATCAACCAAGGACTATCTCATACCAGCATGGTGCATAAAATAAAAATAAAAAACATAATTGCAAAAGACGCTCCAAGACTTGCAATAATGCATGAACGAAACGAATCTGAAACATACCGATACTTGTTGAAGAAAGAGGGGATACCTCCCCAGCATCCCCAAACTTAGACGCTTGAGTCTCCTTGAATATTTACTTGGGTGCCTCGGGCATCCCCAAGCTTGAGCTCTTGCCTCTCTTCCTTCCTCTCACATCAAAACATCCTCGATTAGACACTACATCCACACAAAACTTCAACAGAAAACTCGGTAAGATCCATTAGTATAATAAAGCAAATCACCACTCTAAGTACTGTTTCAAACCAATTCATATTTTGTTTTTGCATTGTGTCTACTGTAATATAACTTTTTCATGGCTTAATCCACTAATATAAATTGATAGATTCATCAAAACAAGCAAACTATGCATCAAAAACAGAATCTGTCAAAAACAGAACAGTCCGTAGCAATCTGAACAACCACCGTACTTCTGTTACCCCAAAAATTCTACCAAAATTAGAAAAAATAAAAAAGTTGTATAGAAAGACAGTGCCAACGGAATCAGAACCAATTGACGTTCCAGTTAAAAATGTAAAATCGCGCACTACAGCCAAAGTTTCTGTCCTGCACCGTACAAACTAACAAGCATTGTAAACATCCTAAAGGAAAACCTTGGCACATTATTTTTATAATACAATGGAATTGTACAAGGGGATAATTATTTTTATTGAAAAGTTTCTGTAATTAAGATTCACAAAGTTCCCATGGGCATGAACAAAGTGCAAGGACGTCCCCCACTTTCACAATGCTCGTCTTTCTCACTTTCACTTCTCTTTTTGAAAAGTTTTGGGTTCCCCTCTTTATTTTTTGTTGTTTTTAAACTATATGAAAGCACTCAACAGAAATAAATGACTCTCTAAAACTTCCGGGTTGTCTCTCTGGCAGTGCTTTCTTTAAAGCCATTAAGCTAGGCATATAGTGCTCAAGTAGTGAATCCACCCGGATCCCAAGGTATATCAAAGCCAATTTTAATTAACAATGATTTGTAATTTAGTAGTGAGCACAAAGTAACATATATCAAGCAACAACGAAGTCTAACTCTCTTCCTATGCATCGGCATGTCATAAAAGAACAATTCATGCACACAAAGTAAAGGACAATGCATAGTATAAGCAGTTTCTTGCAATTCTATCGTGTTGGAAACATAAAGAGGCGGAGATATAGTTCCTCTCTCATAATAATTGCAAGTAGGAGCAGCAAGCACATGCATATTATATTCATCAAAATCATCATGTGCAACGGTAAAAGGCAACCCATCAATATAATCCTTAATAAGGGCAAACTTCTCCGATATAGTATATTCGGGAGAATTCAAAAAGATAATAGGACTATCATGCGTGGGTGCAATAGAAAAAATTTCATGTTTAACATAAGGAACTATAGCAAGTTCATTTCCATAAGCATAATTCATATTGGCATCTTGGCCATAAGCATAGCAAGCATCATCAAAAAGGGATATTTCAAGAGAATCAACGGGATCATAACAATCATCATAACAATCGTTATAGCAATCATCCTTCGGTAAGCACGAAGGGGAATTAAACAATGTATGAGTTGAAGAGTTACTCTCATTAGAAGGTGGGCACGGGTGATCAATCCGCTCTTCCTCCTTTTGTTCTTTGCTCTCCTCATCATCTTTTTCATCCAATGAGCTCACAATTTCATCAATTTCTTCTTCCATAGCTTCCTCCAAAATATTAGTCTCTTCTTGGACAGCGGAGACTTCCTCAATAAATTGTTTAACATAGGCATTAGAAGCATAATTCTCATAGCAATATTCAAGTATGGCAAAATTTTCAGATTTGTAAAGAGTAGCATCATACTTTTCAATCAAAGTAGCAATTTCAAAAGCACCCTTAAAAGCAACAAATTCTTCAATTTGTTGAACATCATAGTAACTATAAACTCCCTTAGCATACGAAGATAAGAACCCATTATCAATAAACTCACATTGGTAGGGAAGGTGTTTTTTAGAGTTTTCAGAAGAACAAGTAAAATCATATTCAGAACATAAATTCCAAGCATAGCATTGTAAACATTGAATTTGACACCATAATAGTTTCCCTTTTTCAGATATACAGTGTCGCACATAACAAGCATACTCATCTAAAGATTTGCCCTCAACTAAGATAGTTGGGGTTTCAGCACGAGCACATAGGGATCGAAGATGATCCAAGTAATAAACTTCACCAGTGTGATTGATTTTGAGCGGTTCTTCAACCATTGGTTCAGCAGGTACAACTAATTTTTTGGTATTTTGCGTTTCCTACCCATAACTAAAGATAGAGAACAACTAAGAACAGCAAATAAAAATTACTTAGTGATAAAGCAAACAAGCACACACGAGATATTCACCCCACGCTATGACTCCCCGGCAACGGCGCCAGAAAAAGGTCTTGATAACCCACAAGTATAGGGGATAGTTGTAGCCTCTTTCGATAAGTAAGAGTGTCGAACACAACGAGGAGATAAAGGTAGAACAAATATTCTCTCAAGTCCTATCGTCCACTGATACGACTCTACGCACGCTTGAAGTTCGCTTTACCTAGAACAAGTATGAAACTAGAAGTACTTTGTAGGTGTTTTTGGTAAGCTTGCAAGAAAGTAAAGAACATGTAAATAGAAACTAGGGACTGTTTAGATAAAGAACAATAAAGTAAATATAGCGAGTGTGGAAAAGTTGTGGTAGGAGTTGTGGAATTGTCCCTAAGCAATTGACTATGTTACTAGACCGGTAATCGCTATTGCAATTCTATTTGAGGGAGAGGCATAAGCTAACATACTTTCTCTACTTGGATCATATGCACTTATGATTGGAACTCTAGCAAGCATCGGTAACTACTAAAGATTCATTAAGGTAAAACCCAACTATAGCATTAAAGCACAAGTCCCCTTTTATCCCATACGCAAACAACCTACTTACTCGGGTCTGTGCTTCTGTCACTCAGGCCACCCACCATAAGCAAATCATAAACATATTGCAAACCCTACAGCGGGAATCCCTCACGCTTGTGCGACAAGGAGGGCACAATAGGACAGCACCAATAATAAAACATGCAACTCAAACCAATCATAGCAATTCATCAATCACCGATAGGACAACGAAAATCTACTCAGACATCATAGGATGGCAACACATCATTGGAGAATAATATGAAGCATAAAGCACCATGTTCAAGTAGAGGGTACAGCGGGTTGCGGTAGTGTGGACCGCTGTAGATAGAAGGGAGAAGGTGATGGAGATGTTGGTGAAGATGGTGGAGGTGTTGGTGGAGATCGCGGTGATGATGATGGCCCCCGGCGGCGTTCCGGCGCCACCGGAAGCAAGGGGGGGAGAGCCCCCCTTCTTCTTCTTCTTCCTTGACCTTCTCCCTAGATGGGAGAAGGGTTTCCCCTCTGGTCCTTGGCTCCCATGGCTTGGGAGGGGCAAGAGCCCCTCCGAGATTGGATCTATCTCTCTGTTTCTGCGTTCTGAGATTCTACCCCTTCACCGTTTCTTAAATATCCGAAGATCCGTAACTCCGATTGGGGTGAATCTTTTGCCCAGATCTTTATCATAAAATTAACTTTCTTGCGCCAGAAGAAGAGCATCAACCGCCTTACGGGTGGACAACGAGGGCCAGGGTCACGCCTGGGGGGGTAGGGCGCGCCCGCCTACCTTGTGAGCACCTCGGACACCGTTTCGCGTTGATTTTACTTCCCAAAAATCATAAATATTCCAAAAAAATCTCCGCCCGTTTTTATCCCGTTTGGACTCCATTTGATATTGGGTTTCTGTGAAACAAAAAACATGCAACAGACAAGAACTGGCACTTGGCACTGGATTAATATGTTAGTCCCAAAAATAACATAAAAAGTTGCCAAAAAGTATATGAAAGTGAATAATATTGGCATGGAACAATCAAAAATTATAGATACGATGGAGACGTATCAGATGCCACTGTTGGGGAACGTAGTAATTTCAAAAAAATTCCTACGCACACGCAAGATCATGGTGATGCATAGCAACGAGAGGGGGAGTGTATCTTCATACCCTTGAAGATCGCTAAGCGGAAGCATTTATCAACGCGGTTGATGTAGTCGTACGTCTTCATGATCCGACCGATCCAAGTACCGAACGCACGGCACCTCCGAGTTTTGCACACGTTCAGCTCGATGATGTCCTCGCCTTCTCGATCCAGCAAGATGGGCGAAGTAGTAGATGAGTTCCGGCAGCACGACGGCGTGGTGACAGTGTTGGTGAAGAACAATCTCCGCAGGGCTTCGCCGAAGCGCTATGGAAACTATGACGGAGGATAAACTAGAGGGGACGGGGTTGCCGGCACACGGCTTGGTGTTTCTTGATGTGCCTTTGGTGCTAGCCCTGCCCCTCTATTTATATGTTGAGCCCTGGGGTCCAAACTTGGAGTAAAAGCCTCCTCAAAGTCGGTTTTGCCCGAAAGGCAAGAGTCCTACATGGACTCCAGGGCAAGACGCCAGGGTTCCCGGCGTCTACCCCCTAGACGCCAGGGTTCCTGGTGTCTAGCCTCTGGTCTCCGCAAAATTCCCTTTTGTACTTTCCAAAAGCCTCGTGGGCTTTCCCCTTTGGTCCAAATAACGTGTTCTCGTACCCAAACATTTCGGGAAACACCCGGAACCCCTTCCGGTGAATTCCGGAACCCTTCCGGAGATCAAACACTATTATCCCATATATTATCTTTATCTCCAGACCATTTCGGAGTTCCTCGTCATGTCCATGATCTCATCCGGAACTTCGAACAACATTCGGTCACCAACATACATGACTCATATAATACTATATCGTCAACGAAATGTTAAGCGTGCGGACCCTATGGGTTCGAGAACTATGTAGACATGACCGAGACACGTCTCCGGTCAATAACCAATAGCGGGACCTGGATGCCCATATTGGCTCCCACATATTCTACAACGGTCTTTATCGGTCAAACCGCATAACAACATACGTTGTTCCCTTTGTCACCGGTATGTTACTTGCCCGAGATTCGATCGTCTGTATCTCAATACCTAGTTCAATCTCGTTACCGGCAAGTCTCTTTACTCGTTCCATAATACATCATCCCGCAACTAACTCATTAGTTGCAATGCTTGCAAGGCTTATAGTGATGTGCATTACCGAGTGGGCCCAGAGATACCTCTCTGACAATCGGATTGACAAATCCTAATCTCGAAATACGTCAACACAACAAGTACCTTCGGAGACACCTGTAGAGCTCCTTTATAATCACCCAGTTACGTTGTGACGTTTGGTAGCACACAAAGTGTTCCTCTGGTAAACGGGGGTTGCATAATCTCATAGTCATAGGAACATGTATAAGTCATGAGGAAAGCAATAGCAACATACAAAACGATCGAGTGCTAAGCTAACGGAATGGGTCAAGTCAATCACATCATTCTCCTAATGATGTGATCCCGTTAATCAAATGACAACTCATGTCGATGGTTAGGAAACTTAACATCTTTGATTCACGAGCTAGTCAAGTAGAGGCATACTAGTGACACTCTGTTTGTCTATGTATTCACACATGTATTATGTTTCTGGTTAATACAATTCTAGCATGAATAATAAACATTTATCATGATATAAGGAAATAAATAATAAGTTTATTATTGCCTCTAGGGCATATTTCCTTCAGGGTCCACTTCGGCACATGCCGGGATACATACTTGATCCTTCTTCCTTCTAGGGTGGTGAGCATAATTGACTTACTGGCGCAATCGATGTTTCCCCCATACATCAATAACCAATCCATACCCAATATTACATCCAACCCTTGCGACTCCAAAATTATCAGGTCTGAGGGGAAAACATGTTGGGGAACGTAGTAATTTCAAAAAAAAATCCTACGCACACGCAAGATCATGGTGATGCATAGCAACGAAAGGGGAGAGTGTTGTCCACGTACCCTCGTAGACCGAAAGCGGAAGCGTTAGAAAAACGCGGTTGATGTAGTCGTACGTCTTCACGGCCCAACCGATCAAGCACCGAAAGTACGGCACCTTCGAGTTTTAGCACACGTTCAGCTCGATGACGTCTCTCGAACTCCGATCCAGCCGAGTGTCGAGGGAGAGTTCCGTCAGCATGACGGTGTGGTGACAATGTTGATGTTCTACCGTCGCAGGGCTTCGCCTAAGCACCGCTACAATATTATCAAGGAGGACTATGGTGGAGGGGGGCACCGCACACGGATAAGAGATCAATGATCTGTTATTGTGTCTCTAGAGGTGCCCCCCTGCCCCCGTATATAAAGGAGCAAGGGGTGAGGGGGCGGCCGGCCAGGGAGGAGGCGCGCTCCTTCCTTGTTGGATTAGGAGAAGGGGGGAAAGAGGAGGGAGAGAGAGGAAGGAAAGGGGGGGCGCCGCCCCCCTCTCCTTGTCCTATTCGGACTAGGGGGAGGGGCGCGCGGCCCTGCCCTGGCCTCCTCTCCTCTTCTCCACTAAGGCCCACTATGGCCCATTAAGCCCCCGGGGGGTTCCGGTAACCCCCCGGTACTCCGGTAAAATCCCGATTTCACCCGGAACACTTCCGACATCCAAATATAGGCTTCCAATATATCAATCTTCATGTCTCGACCATTTCGAGACTTCTCGTCATGTCCTAGATCACATCCGGGACTCCGAACAACCTTCGGTACATCAAAACTCATCAACTCATAATATAACTGTCATCGAAACTTTAAGCGTGCGGACCCTACGGGTTCGAGAACTATGTAGACATGACCGAGACACGTTTCCGGTCAATAACCAATAGCAGAACCTGGATGCTCATATTGGCTCCTACATATTCTACGAAGATATTTATCGGTCAAACCGCATAACAACATACGTTGTTCCCTTTGTCATCGGTATGTTACTTGCCCGAGATTCGATCATCGGTATCTCAATACCTAGTTCAATCTCGTTACCGGCAAGTCTCTTTACTCGTTATGCAATGCATCATTCCGTACCTAACTCATTAGTTACTTTGCTTGCAAGGCTTATAGTGATGTGCATTACCGAGAGGGCCCAGAGATACCTCTCCGACAATCGGAGTGACAAAACCTAATCTCGAAATATGCCAACTCAACATGTACCTTTGGCGACACCTGTCGAGCTCCTTTATAATCAACCAGTTACGTTGTGACATTTGCTAGCACACAAAGTGTTCCTCTAGTAAATGGGAGTTGCATAATCTCGTACTTGTAGGAACATGTATAAGTCGTGAAGAAAGCAACAACAACATACTAAATGATCAAGTGCTAAGCTAACGGAATGGTTCATGTCAATCACATCATTCTACTAATGATGTGATCCCATTAATCAAATGACAACTCATGTCTATGGTTAGGAAACATAACCATCTTTGATTAATGAGCTAGTCAAGTAGAGGCATACTGGTGACATTATGTTTGTCTACGTATTCACACATGTATCATGTTTCCGGTTAATACAATTCTAGCATGAATAATTAACATTTATCATTATATAAGGAAATAAATAATAACTTTATTATTGCCTCTAGGGCATATTTCCTTCAAAACATGCCTACCTATGGTCAATGGCATCTGAAAACATCCTTGGCTTGCCATATGCTCCGGTCCTGGCGAGCTTACTAACATAGGTGTCCTAATAACTTTGGTGGGAAACTTATATTATCCACAAATCCCCTTGATATGTATGAATGTGATGCACTAGTATCAAAAAGAACGATTGCAGTAAATGACTTAACCAAAAACATACCTATAACTGCATCTGGCTGCTCTTCAACCTCCTCCACGCTAACGTGGTTCACTTGTCCCCTGTTGAAAGGGTTGGGCTTCTTCCCAGAGCTTCCATTGCCATTTCCATTCTTTGCTTCAGAACAATCGGTGGCGTAGTGTCCATTCTTCCTGCACTTGAAACAAGTAATGTGACTTAAATCCTTCTTGGCGGGCGTTGCCGGGTTGGGGCGGTTCTGGCTGTTGCTTCCTCCATTCCCATTCCCACTCTTGGGGCCACTATGGTTACGCGAACTTCCTCCATTGAGTGTGTGGCCTCCATGGTTATGGTGAGTGTGTCCTCCAGAGTTCGGGGTAAAACAAGGTCTCTACTGAGCTCCTGAATTGTACTTCCCTTGTCCATACTTCCTCTTGCGGCTCTCTATCTACTGCTGCTTCCCTTCAATCATAAGAGCTCTATCCACCAACTCCTGATAGTTGCTGAATGTTGCCACCATCAACTGCATGCTCAGCTCATCATTCAGTCCTTCTAGAAACTTCTCCTGCTTAGCGGCATCAGTAGCTACGTCGGGTGCTAACTTATTAAACTCATCCACATACTGGACCACTGTGCGTCCTCCTTGGCGCAAGTTGTGAAACTCACGCTTCTTCATGTTCATAACTCCTGCTGAAACATGGGCAGTGCAGAAAGCCTGCTGAAACTCATACCATGTAACAGTGTCAATGGGGTAAGTGGCTGTGAAATTCTCCCACCATGATGATGCAGCTCCATCAAGCTGATGCGCGGCAAAATGCACTCTCTCTGCATTTGTGCATCCTGCAGTGGTCAGTTCCCTTCCAATCTTGCGGAGCCAATCATCTGCTACAATCGACTCGGTGCTACTAGAGAACACCGGCGGATTCAGCCTTAGGAAATGGGCTAAGTGATCAATAGTTGGTGGTGGTGGTGGTGGGTTGTTGTTGTTGTTGCCTTGGTTCTGATTCTGAACTAAAAGCTGCATCAAGGTATTCTGCTGCTGGATCAACTGAGTGAGCTCCGGTGGGAAAGCAAATCCATTGTCACGTCTCGGAGGCATCTGATGGGTTTAGAAAACGTGAGAAAACAAAAGAGAATGAGGTCTAAAGGGAAAACACTACCCATATGCTCATGAGACAAACACACTCATATCACACCAATCAATTCAAACAAGGGCATACAATCGATCGAACTACCGTTACAAAAGTGCTCGAACTATACTATATACATGGGGGTATACTACTACTAATATGGTGGTCGACTAGAAGTTTTTATCGGTGGAAGACTCCATGATATCCGCTCCTGCTTCGTACTCATAATCATCATCACTACTGTCGGGGTCAGAATTGGTGTGGTCGATGATAATGTAGTCCTCAGAACAGATGTTCTTGGAATGGGCGTCATCTCCTCCTGGTGTGGGGTCTCCCACGGATACTCCTAGCTTCCTCGTCAGGTCGTCATTCTTCTCCACTAGTATTGTCATTTCCTCCTCATATCCGTCGTGTGTAGACTTGAGTTCCTCTTATAGCTCCATGTTCCTGGTCATCACCTTCTTCAGATCTATCATGCTAGCGCACATCTGGTTCTCTTGGCAACGAATGTGCTGGTTTAATTCCTGGATGAAAGTTGCAATGGACCTGTCCATCCTGGTGCCGATCATCTCCCATTGCTCATCTCGACACCCACATATCTGGTAGATAGTGTCCTTAAGAACCTTGTGATAAATGTCGTCAATGCGTCCCATGGCGATGTGGGCTGCCATGCTCTTCCCTAGACTCCAGGTTGGTGCATCAAAGGAAAACTCTATGGGTTCAGTAACTGGCGCGAATGTCCTTCCTGGAACTTGAACTCGAATCATCCAACGCTCCTCTTCTGGTAAAGTGGCGATGTAGGTCCCGGTGAAGCTTGGTATTCCGATGTTCAGGTACCTAGTGACTTCCTTCAAGTGTCGCCCAAAAGGTGTGTCTTCATATGGTTGCATAAACTTGTTCCTTGAGTACGCCATGCTATAGAGTGGAAAAGGGAGAGGAGTCAGAAATGAGTAGAGAAGAGTGACCTATGGTTTAACTTAGTGGCCATGTCCTACAATCAGTGTGTGCTCTGATACCATCTTGTAGCGACCAGACCTCTAACAGTCAACTCTCTATGCATCAGTGTCATCCCTGGATCGATAATGCTGACACGCACAATACTCGAGGATTTATAATGGAGTTTCAATCACACACTTATTACATCGAATGTCTCAAAAGAGAACTTATTACAATAATATGCCTTAAGGCCAACTAAATAAGATAACAGCGGAAGGCTTGGAAGATAAAGTGAGTCCATCAACTCCAACGGCATAGCTGGGTGAACGACAACGACCTAGCACACCTTACTCTTCGTCTGAAAAGTCTGCAACATGATATGTTGCAGCCGAAACAGGTCAGCACATGGAATATGCTGGCAATGTAACACAAAAGAATAATGAAAAGAATAAATGCTATCACTACATGCATATATGGCTGGTGGAAAGCTCTATAGTTAAATTTTGCATAAAGCCAATAATGAAAGGAATATATTTTATTTAACTATCATGGTGGTTGTTAAACATTGAGAAGGTTCCTCCAACTCAATCCCAATTAAACAATATCAATTACCCAACAAATTAATTTAGAGTGATGAGATCAACATCATAATCCAAGATCCAGATAATCAAGATGTCTATAATCGGGGACACGGCTAACCATGATTAGTTCTTACATTCTGCAGAGGTTTGCGCACTTTTCCCTACAAGACTCGATCTCCTCCGTTGGATTTCTTGCACTACATGGTGTTTGAGAAACGGATGACCGAGACACAGTCTTTCAGAAACATTTAACTCTTTACTATGGGTGGACAGTTGCACCTACTTTCCCCTACATCTACTAGCCCACCACTGAAAGAGGTCATGCAACATACTCAACTATGCTAGAGCCCATAATAGCTTGTGGCTGCACACGGAAGTTTCGAACATGAATAATCTTATGATCCCTTTGAGTCTGGGTGGCGAACCGTAGGATGATCACATGGGTACTCCGGGATATCCCAGGACACCACTGGATTCTCCAGGTGCCCGCAACCAATCCACCCAGATGTGTATTTAAGTAGCCACCTTAAGTTAACCATTAAATAACAACTCTCACAACTGTCATGGATACACTCAACCAATCCACGTCTATGAGCATAGCATAGCAACCTGAGCATAACGTAGAAGTAACTCCCAAAGGTTTGATAATAAAAGGGCAATAGGTTCTACCTCATCATCTACTTCCCAAACCCACATGTTAATCAGATCCTAATCATGCAATGTTTGAGGATTGGAACTAATGCATAAAAACTGGGTAATAAAGGTATGATCAAAGTATTACTTGCCTTGTTGACGATCTGGAAACCCTAGAGACTCGTAGTAGCACGCTTCGCACTCCGGGAATTCTATCGCAAACAAACAATAGAATACATAAGCACTCAAGCATAGATGCATGGGTAAAACTCAAATAGGAAGATCCAATCTGAAAGTTCAACTAAAGAGCTTCGATTTGCAAAAAGAATCACTTGAATCGAAGCTACGAAACTCAAATTGCGGTCAAAAGAAGATTGAAATCAAATCTTCTTGAAACCAAAATTTAATTGGTCAAAACCTTGCTCAAGTTGATTAACTCGAAAGAGGGGCTCGAGACGAAGATTTTGGCATTGGTTTCACTGGATTCCAACTAACGGTTAAAAAGTTGCGACGGTTTGAAGATCAGGGGCTAATCTATGATAAAAATAATCGCGGATAGGTCCCTGGTGAAAAATAAAACAGAAAAAGAAAAATCTATCGGATGAACGTCCGCTAACAGAGACAAACGAACGAATTCGTTCATTAAAATGAGGTAACGAACGAACGTTCGCACAACAATCTAACCGTAGAAAAACCGATCTGAAATAAATAAAACGATCTAGGGTTTTAAAAAAACCCGAACGGTTTTTACCTAAACTGAGAAAAAAACGGAAGTGGCGGCGGCTAACTCCGGCAGGGCTCTGGCGGGGCGGCGATGTCGGCAGGCGGCGGGGCGGCAGCGTCGGCGGGCGGCGGCGGCGGCGGCGGGTGGCAGCGGCGGCGGACGGCAGCGGCGCAGGGTGGCGGTGGCGCGGCGCGGAAACCGAGGCGACGGTGGCGGCTAGGGTTTCGGGCGGCGGGGCTGGCGGCTTGGGCTGGCGGGATGGTCGGGCCTCGCCCTTTGAAGGGTCGGCCGGGGGAGTCCGGCTCGGGCACGGCCCGTAGGTCGGTTCGTACTTTTTTTTAAACGGATGGAGTAAAAAAAAAGAAATAGCAAACAGAGTCCAAAAATCCCGAAATAAATTTTCACGATCCTCTAATGATATTTTGGACAATGTGAACATTATTGGGCTACTAATGCAATTTTGAAAAATGCATATTTTTCTAATTCAAATAAAATAGCAATAAAAATTCAATTAAAATATTTATTTGATTTTAACATTTTCCTCCAATATTTCTTTTATTTTGGAGAAGTCATTTTATCTCCTCTCTTTTATTTTAATATTGGAAATATTCAGAGAGAAAAACACTAAAACCAAAATGATCCTCTTTTCAAATTTAAGAAAATTCAATTATGAAAATAATGAAATCCCCAACTCTCTCCGTGGGTCCTTGAGTTGCTTAGAATTTCTAGGATCAACCAAAATGCAAGTAAAATATGATATGCATATGATGACCTATGTATAACATTCCAGATTGAAAATTTGGGATGTTACAGGAAACTGCAGAAGCGGGAGGCAAATATTGAGCCTTCGGTGATGTTGAATGTCCTTGCAACTTTAAGCCAGTGGCTTTGGATAATTGCCCGCCCAACCTTCGTCCTCTTCAAGAAGACTTCAATATTGTGTCATGGGTGTTGAATGAATACCTTCCTCGCCTCTCGACCATGCAGGTGGTTTGGGAGGTAATCATTGGTGAACTGCTTTGAAAAGTACTGAAAACAAAGATATGCATAAATCGTTGTTATAAATTTTGAAATGGCGCAAGGGGTAAAAACAAGGTAAAAGAGTTAGTACCATCCTATAGTTGACTGACGTCTTCTTCATTGTGCAAACAAAGAAATTGTTGCTATTCGTCGCAAGTTTCTTCATCCTAACAATCTTTCTGAGTTTCTTGACTTGACTAATATTCATGGACATCTCATTTCCCCATATGCAAAATGGGTCGAACAGTGGGTCTAAGCCTCTAACAGCAGGACCTACATGTGCAAGACCAAATTGTAAGAAACCTAAATATTAGAATGATTCCTGCAACTGCACAATAATGTGCTATTAGTGAAAGGACCATGCATGAGCAAACCTCGATGGTAAACTACAGTGTCTCCCATTGTTTCCCTGCAACACACATAAGGAAGATCTTGATCAGGTTAACTGAGAGTTGCAATACTATTAGTAGAATATGTATTGAGTGCAGCCAAATTCGATTTATTTCACATGCATAAAAATGCAAAATTTTACCCACAGCAAATGAAAATCAAATTGCAGAACTAAACTAAACAGTTAACTGAGCATGACATTGCAGAATGGAAACATGTACTAGAAGATAAGATAGTTAACAAAACAAAGAATGCTTGAGAACAGTACTACGAAATGTAGCAATTGTTGGACCAAACTGTTAACTGAACATTACATTTCAGAGGACCAAACTATTAACTGAACAGTACATTTTAGAGGACCAAACTGTTAACTGAACATCAAATTGCATATTAACATTACAAAGGACAAATCACTAGAAGGCACTAGCGGTGGCTTCGATAAAACATCACGAACTATATTTTAAAGTAGACAACCGCGTGGCGGTGTCGACGGTGGCCTCGAAGACGAGGTGCTCCTCCAAGATCTGGCAGTTGGCACGCATGGCCGCCATAGCGACCTCGTGCGCATGTGTGGCCATGATTTGCTTCTCCGCTGCCAGATGCTACTGAGCTCCATGTTATACTGCGTGCAAAATGGATGTGGGCGGCGCTTAATTGGAGGAGGGGGACAATGATTTTAGTGGAAGGTGTCGCATCGTCGGTCGGGGCATGTGGGACGGGGAAGGAGGATGGTATGGGTGGGGTGTGGATTACGTGACCATATTGACGAGACTGCACAGCAAGAAAAAGGGTCAGCGGCGAGGAGGCCGCGCAGCAAGAAGAAGGGTCGCCCGCGAGGAGGCGGCGCTGCAAGAAGAATGGCCGCCGGTAAGGAGGCGGCGCTGCAAGAAGAAGGGTAGCCGGCGAGGACGTGGCGCTACAAGAAGAAGGGCCGCCGGCGAGGAGGCTGAGCTGCCAGTAAGCAGGAGTGAAGGTTTGAACTTGGAAAGCAAGGAGGAACAGTCGAAATGTGGCTTTTGGTGGGAGGGAGGGGCGGGGAGATAGATATTTCTGCGGTCACAGAAAAATTTCTCTTGTTGCCGCGAGAAACTAGAGCGCAAGTGTGGATCAAGCGGGGGCGATGGACTATAGACGACGAAGCTTCCTGCGAAGCTAGACAAGATGTAGCGACCAGACCTCAAACAGTCTGATCTCTGTGCTTAGTGTCATCCCTGGATCAGTAATGCTGACACCACACAGTACTTGGAGGATTTATAATAGAGTAGCAATCACACACTTATTACACCGAATGTCTCAAGAGAGAACTTATTGAAATAAATATGGCTTAAGGCCATCTAAATACGATAACAGCAAAAGACTTGGAAGAATAAGCGAGTCCATCAACTCCAACAGCATCACTGAGTATAGAACCACGACCTAAGCACCTTACTGGTCGTCTGAAAAGTCTGCAACATGAAACGTTGCAGCCCGAAAATGGGTCAGCACATTGAATATGATGGCAATGTAACACATAGAGAATAACAATGGAATAAGCTATACTACATGCATATTTGGCTGGTGGAAAGCTCTATGGTTACAGTTTTGCATAAAGCCATTTTTTCCAATATCTTCGTGGTTGTTAAACATTGAGAATGGTTGACAGCATTCTCAATCCCAATTAAAAAGTACTCATTAACATCCCAACAATATTAATTAGAAGTAACACGACGAGATTCATATGATATCCAAGTTCTAGATACTCAAGATGTCCATAACCGGGGACATGGCTAATCATGATTAGTTTATACACTCTGCAGAGGTTTGCGCACTTTTCCCCACAAGACTCAATCGTCTCCGTCGGATTTCTCGCACTACATGATGTTTGAGAAACGGATGACCGAGACATAGTCTTTCAGAAGCGCTCGCACCTTACACAAAGGGTAGACCGGTACACCTACTTTCCCCTACATCTGCTAGTCTACCCGTAAGAGTTTGCACGACTTAATCAACTATGCCAGAGCCCATAATGGCTTGTGGCTGCACATGTAAGTTTCTAGTTTGAATAATCTCATGATCCCTTTGAGCCTGGGTGGCGGTCCGAAGAAAAACAGGCAAGTACTGGAAACCAGGTGCCTCAATCCACCCAGATGTGTGGTTAAGTTGCCACCTTAAATAAACCATTAATTAACAAACTCACATCTGTCATGGATACACTCACCCAATCCACGTCTACTAGCATAGCATGGCATAAAGCAAACGTAGAAGTAACTCCCAAGGGTTTGAAAATAAAACAGGTAATAGGTACTACCTCAACTAATTCCCATAACCCACAATTTAATTAGATCCTAATCATGCAATGTTTGAGGATTGATCTAATGCATAAAAATTGGGTATGAGAAAAGGTATGATCAAAGTGTTACTTGCCTTGCTGATGATCCGCGAAACTTAGAGACTCGAAGTAACAGGCGGCGCACTCCGGGTATTCTATCGCAGACAAGCAAACAAGCATACAATAAGTACTCATCTAATGCACAGGTAAAACTCAAATAGAAGACCTAACCAGAAAGTTCAACTTAGGAACTCCGGTTTGCAAAAAGAAACAAAACAAACGAAGCAACGGAAGTCAAACGGCGAAAGAAAACAGCTTCGTTTTACCAATCTGAATCTAAATCAAATTTTATAGAAGCAAAAACTTGTTTAAGTTGGTTATTCGGAAAGAGGGTTTCGAGACGAAACTCCAGGCGCTTGAATCGCCTGATTCCGATAAACGAGTGAAAAGTTATACCAAAACGAAAATCGGATCAGGAATCGCGATCAAAAAATCGCGGATTAAATCCGAGAAAAAGAAAAATGACGAACAGGTTAATGAACGAACGTTCGTTAACTAGATCTCATCTGACGAACACGTTCGTTAAAACGAACGAACGAACGAACACTCGCTATTTAACCTAAACCGGAAAAAAACCGATCTAATAAAATAAACCGAAACAAAAAAATAAACCGACAAAAACCGAAGAAAACCGATCGGTTTTTTGAAAAAAACGGCGGCACGGATTACGAGGCGCGGCGAACCTCGGGCGGCGGGATCGACGGCGGCGGCGGCGTCCGGCTCCGGCGGCGGCGGCGCCGACTGGCGGCGGCGGCGGCGGGAGCGGGGCTAGGGTTAGGGTTTCGGCGGGGTGGGCCGGGGGCGGCGGTGGGCTGGGGCGCGGGCGCGGCTGGTGGACTGGGGCGCTCGGGCGGCGGCTTTTATAAGCTGCCCCCGGGCGAAGTCCCGCTCGGGTACGGCCCGAAAGGCGGTTCGGGTTTTTTTTAAATAATTACGCGCAGAAAAACAAACGAAAGAAATACTAAACAGACTCCAAAATTCCCGAAATAAATTTTCCCCGGCTTCTAAAATCAAGCCGGACAAGATGAACATTTATTTGGGGCCTAAACGCAATTTTCAAAAATGCGCATTTTTTTCCTAAATCCAATTAAAAAGGCGAAAAACTCCAAATAAAATCTTATTTGATTTTTTTATTAAATCTTCATTATTTCTTTATTTTGGGAAAGTCATTTTATTCCCTCTTTGAAATTTTGGTAGTAGAAATAATTGAAGATAAAATAAATAAAATCAAATGATCCTATTTTCAAAATTTGAGAAAACTCAAATATGAAAATAACGAAATTCCCAACTCTCTCCGTGGGTCCTTGAGTTGCGTAGAATTTCTAGGATCGAGCCAACAATGCAACAAAATATGATATGTAATGATGATCTATGTATAACATTCCAAATTGAAAATTTGGGATGTTACAACCTACCCCCCTTAAGATGAATCTCGCCCTCGAGATTCAGGTTGGCTAGCAAATAGGTGAGGGTGGGCCTTGAGCAGATCCTCCTCTCGCTCCCAGGTGGCTTCTTCCTTAGTGTGGTGGCTCCATTGAACTTAGCAAAACTTGATAACCTTTCTGCGGGTAACTCGACTGGCAAACTCGAGAATCCTGACCGGTTTCTCCTCGTAGGTCAAATCGTCATTCAACTGAATCGCTTCCAGTGGCATAGTATCTCTTAGGGGTATATCCACCATCTCTGAGTGACACTTCTTCAACTGAGAAACATGGAACACATCGTGAACACCTGACAATCCCTCGGGTAATTCCAACTTGTACGCTACTTCTCCCATGCGTTCCAAAACTTTGTATGGCCCCACAAAACATGGCGCTACCTTTCCTTTAACTCCAAAACGCTTTACTCCTCGAAGCGGAGATACTCAAAGATAAACTCTGTCTCCGACTTTGTATTCTGTCTCCTTGCGTTTTGAATCCGCATAGCTTTTCTGCCTTGACTGGGCTACCTTGAGCCTATCACGAATTAACTTTACTTTCCGTTCAGACTCCTTAATCAAATCCGGTCCAAACAACTGGCGATCTCCAACTTCATTCCACAACAATGGGGTCCTGCACCTCCTTCCGTACAAGGCTTCGAAAGGGGCCATCTTCAAACTGGATTGATAACTGTTGTTGTAAGAAAACTCCGCGTATGGCAAGTTGTCATCCCAACTTGATCCATAATTCAAGGCACAAGCTCTAAGCATTTCCTCCAAAATCTGATTGACTCTCCCGGTCTGTCCCTCTGTTTGTGGATGGAAAGTTGTGCTAAACTCTAGCCTGGTTCTCAATGTTTTGTGCAACTGCTTCCAGAACTTCGAGGTGAATTGGGTTCCTCTATCCGATACGATACTCCTCGGAACTCCATGCAGGCATACAATCCTGGTCATGTATATCTTAGCTAATTTGGCACTGCTGTAGGTAGTCTTTACTGGAATGAAATGAGCTACCTTTGTCAAATGATCGACTACAACCCAAATCGAGTCATAGCCTGAACGAGTCCTGGGCAATCCCGTGATGAAATCCATGCCTAGTTTATCCCACTTCCATTCGGGTATAGGCAATGGCTGCAACTATCCTGCCGGCTTCTGATGTTCTGCCTTCACCCTCTCACATACATCACAGACTGCTACATATTCTGCTATATCCTTCTTCATTCCGGTCCACCAGAAAGTATTCTTCAAATCCAAATATATCTTGGTATTTCCTGGGTGAATCGAATATGGTGAATCATGTGCCTCTTGCAGAATCAGCTTCCTGATCCCCGGGTCATTGGGCACATAAACACGGTCTTCAAACCATAGGGTATCGTGCTCATCCTCACAAAATCCCTTAGCCTTCCCTTCGCTCATTTTCTCCTTTATAGAGGCAACTTCCTTATCTGTCTTTTGGGCTTCCCTGAATTTATCCATCAAAGTAGACTGAATCTCCAATGCTGCTACATAGCCTCTCGGAACTATTTCCAAACATAGCTCATGAAGATCCTCGGCTAACTCCTTGGGTATTTCTCCCGTCATTAGTGTGTTCACATGGCTCTTACGGCTAAATGCATCTGCTGCAACGTTGGCCTTTCCGGGATGGTAATGCAATCTCATATCATAATCTTTGATGAGCTCCAACCATCTCCTTTGTCTGAGGTCTAATTCCTTCTGCGTAAAAATGTACTTCAAACTCTTGTGATCCGTATACACCTCACAATGGTTTCCAATGAGAAAATGTCTCCACGTTTTTATTGCGTTCACTACAGCTGCTAACTTCAAATCATGAGTAGCATAATTCAACTCATGAGGCTTAAGCTGTCGTGAAGCATACGAAACAACTCTTCCCTCCTGCATAATTACTGCTCCAAGTCCTCGACGTGAAGCATTGCAATACACTTCATAATCCTTGGTCTGATCTGGCAGAATTAACACTGGTGAGGTAACCAAACGTTTCTTCAATTCTTGGAAACTAGCCTCACACTCCTCTGTCCAAATGAACTTGGTGTCCTTCTTCAACAATTCGGTCATAGGCTTCGCGATCCTCGAGAAATTCTCTATGAATCTCCGGTAGTATCCTGCGAGTGCAAGGAAACTCCGGATCTCTCCAACTGTTGTTGGTGCTTCCCAGTTTGTCACAGTGGCAACTTTAGTGGGGTCTACTGCTATACCTTCTCCGAATATAACATGTCCAAGAAATCCAACTTCATTCAACCAAAACTCACACTTGCTGAACTTGGCATATAGCTGATGTTCTCTGAGCTTCTCCAGTACCAATCGCAAATTTTCCTTATGTTCCTCTTCATTCTTTGAGTAAACCAAAATATCATCAATGAACACCACGACGAACTTATCCAAAAACTCCATAAACACCTTATTCATCATGTTCATAAAATAGGCTGGGGCGTTAGTCAGACCAAATGACATAACGGTATACTCATACAGCCCGTACCTGGTGGTAAAAGCCGTCTTAGGTATATCCTGCTCTCGAATCTTCAACTGGTGGTACCCTGATTGCAAATCGATCTTGGAAAACACCTTAGCTCCTTGCAACCGATCAAACAGATCATTGATCATCGGTAGTGGGTACTTGTTCTTGATTGTTACTTCATTCAATCCGCGATAATCAACAACCATTCTTAATGATCCATCCTTTTTCTCCACTAGAAGTACTGGCGATCCCCAAGGCGAAGAACTTGGGTGAATAAAACCTTTGTCCAGCAACTCCTTAATCTGCTTCTTAATTTCCTCCAAATCTTGGGCTGGCATCCTGTACTGTCTCTTGGATATCGGCCCAGTGCCTAGCAGTAGTTCAATTAGGAACTCAATGTCTCTATCCGGTGGCATGCCTGGCAACTCTTCTGGAAATACATCGGGGAAATCCCTTACCACTGGTACTTCCTCCTGTACAACTCCTGATAAGGAATTTACATGTGCCCTCTTCGGCTCATGTCGTGATACATACTTGATTCTTCTTCCTTCTGGTGTCGTAAGCAAAATTGTCTTACTGGCGCAATTGATGTTTCCTCCATACATCGACAGCCAATCCATACCAAGAATTACATCCAAACCTTGGGATTCCAGTATAATTAAATCCATTGGGAAAACATGTCTTCCTATACTTAATGGCACCTGAAAACATCCTTGACTGGCCATAAACTCAGCTCCCGGTGAACTTACTAGCATGGGTGTCTTAAGAGTCCTAGTGGGCAGGCTAAACTTATCCACAAATCCACTTGATATGTATGAATGCGATGCAACAGTATCAAAAAGAACAACTGCAGTAAATGTCTTAACCAAAAACTTACCTATTACTGCGTCTGGCTGAGCTTCAACCTCCTCCATGGTAACGTGGTTCATTTGTCCTCTGTTGAAAGGGTTTGGCTTCTTTCCTGAGCTTCCATTGCCATTACCATTTTGGGCTTCTGGACATTCATTTGCATAATGCCCCGTCTTACGGCACTTATAACAAGTGATATGGCTCAGATCTACCTTGGATGGTGTTGACGGGTTGGTGCGATTTTGTCCATTGCTTCCTCCATTCCCGTTTCCATTCTTTGTGCCATTATGATTGTGCGAGCTACCACCTCCATGAGTATGCTGAAACTGTCCTCCTGACTTCGGGGTAAAGCGTAGCTTCTGTTGAGCTCCAGAATTGTACTTCCCCTGTCCATACTTCCTCTTACGATTGTCAATCTGCTGCTACTTTCCTTCAATCATAAGAGCACGATCTACTAACTCCTGGTAGTTATTGAAAGTGGCTACCATCAACTGCATGCTCAGCTCATCATTCAGTCCTTCTAGAAACTTCTCCTACTTGGCTGCATCCGTAGCAACGTCATCTGGGGCATAACGTGCTAGCTTACTAAAATCATCCACATACTGGCCAACTATCCGTCCTCCTTGGTGTAAGTTGCAAAACTCACGCTTCTTCATGGCCATAGCTCCTGCTGAAATATGGGCAGTACGGAAAGCTTGCTGAAACTGATCCCATGTGACAGTGTCTACAGGGTAAGTGGCTGCAAAATTCTCCCACTATGCTGCTGCGGGTCCTTCAAGCTGATGTGCGGCAAACTTCACTTTTTCCCCATCTGTACATCCTGCAGTGGTCAACTCCCACCCTATCTTACGGAGCCAATCATCTACTACTATCGGCTCGATGCTACTGGAAAACACCGGCGGATTCAGCCTTAAGAAACGAGCCAGATGGTCAACAGGTGGTGGTGGTGGGTTGTTGTTGTTGTTGTTGCCTTTGTTCTGTACCAATGTTTGAATCAAGGCATTCTGCTGCTGAATCAACTGAGTGATCTCCGGCGGGAAAACAAATTCGGGGTCGCGTCTCGGAGGCATCTGAGGGTTTATAGAAGAGACGGGAGTTAAGAATAGAATCAGGTCTAGTGAGATAACACTACCCATATGCACATGAGACAAAAGCACACAATATCACTCCAATCAATTCAAACAAGGGCATACAACGGTCTAACTATCGTTACAAAAGTGCTTGGACTAAAACTAATTTTAATGGGGGGAAATTCTACTACTGTTATGGTGGTCAACTAGAAAAACTGTTCCGATGAAGATTCCATGATATCTGCTCCAGCTTCATCAACATAGTCATCATCGTTGTCCGCGGGATCCAAGTCAGTGTCGTCGATGATGATATAATTATCTGGACAAGTAGGTTCATCCTCTTCTCCTCTGGGTGCTGATCCTCCCATGAATACTCCAATCTTCTCCTTAAGGTCGTCGTTCTGTCTTACTAGAGCGACGATTTCTTCCATATAGTCTTTACGTGTAGCCTTAAGTTCTTCTTCTAGCTCCTTGATCTTGGTCATAGCCTTCTGCAGATCTTCCATATCTGCGCACATCTGATTCTCCTGGCATCGGACGTGTTGGTTTAATTCCTGGATATAAGCTGCAATTGATCTGTCCTTCCTGGTGTTGATTATCTCCCAATGCTCATCTCGGCGCCCACAAATCTGATAGATAGTATTCTTGAGATCCTTGTGGTAAACTTCTCCAATTCGTCCCATGGCGATGTGAGCTGCCATGCTCTTTCCTAGGCTCCATGTTGGTGCATCAAAGGTAAACTCTATGGGCTCCGTTACTGCTGCAAATGTCCTTCGTGGAATGTAGACTTGAATCATCCAGTGCTCCTCTTCGGGTAAAGGGGCGTTGAAGGTTCCAGTGAAGCTTGGTACTCCTATGTTCAAGTATCTAGTGACTTCCTTCAAATGATATCCAAAAGGTGAGTCTTCATCTGGTTGTGTGAACTTGTTCCTTGCATCCGCCATCCTAAAGAATAGAAAAGATGAGGAGTCAGAAATGAGAAGAAAGAGTAGTGATCTAGGGCTTTAGCTTAGTGGCCGTGACCTACAGTCAGCGTGTGCTCTGATACCATCTTTGTAGCGACCAGACCTCAAACAGTCTGATCTCTATGCTCAGTGTCATCCCTGGATCAGTAATGCTGACACCACACAGTACTTGGAGGATTTATAACACAGTAGCAATCACACACTTATTACACCGAATGTCTCAAGAGAGAACTTATTGAAATAAATATGGCCTAAGGCCATCTAAATACGATAACAGCGGAAGACTTGGAAGAATAAGCAAGTCCATCAACTCCAACGGCATCACTGAGTATAGAACCACGACCTAAGCACATTACTCGTCGTCTGAAAAGTCTGCAACATGAAATGTTGCAGCCCGAAAATGGGTCAGCACATGGAATATGCTGGCAATTTAACACATAGAGAATAACAATGGAATAAGCTATACTACATGCATATTTCGCTGGTGGAAAGCTCTATGGTTACAGTTTTGCGTAAAGCCAATTTTTCCCTACTGCAAAGGAATAAATTTATTTAACTATCATGGTGGTTGCTAAACATTGAGAATGGTTGACAGCATTCTCAATCCCAATTAAAAAGTACTCATTAACATCCCAACAATATTAATTAGAAGTAACATGACGAGATTCATATGATATCCAAGTTCTGGAAACTCAAGATGTCCATAACCGGGGACACGGCTAATCATGATTAGTTTATACACTCTGGAGCGGTTTGCGCACTTTTCCCCACAAGACTCGATCGCCTCCGTCGGATTTCTCGCACTACATGATGTTTGAGAAACGGATGACCGAGACATAGTCTTTTAGAAGCGCTCGCACCTTATGCAAAGGGTAGACCGGTACACCTACTTTCCCCTACATCTGCTAGTCTACCCGTAAGAGTTTGCACGACTTAATCAACTATGCCAGAGCCCATAATGGCTTGTGGCTGCACACGTAAGTTTCTAGTTTGAATAATCTCATGATCCCTTTGAGCCTGGGTGGCGGTCCGAAGAAAAACAGGCAAGTCCTGGAAACCAGGTGCCTCAATCCACCCAGATGTGTGTTTAAGTTGCCACCTTAAACAAACCATTAATTAACAAACTCACATCTGTCATGGATGCACTCACCCAATCAACGTCTACTAGCATAGCATGGCATAAAGCAAACGTAGAAGTAACTCCCAAGGGTTTGAAAATAAAACAGGTAATAGGTACTACCTCAACTAATTCCCATAACCCACAATTTAATTAGATCCTAATCATGCAATGTTTGAGGATTGATCTAATGCATAAAAATTGGGTATGAGAAAAGGTATGAGAAAAGTGTTACTTGCCTTGCTGATGATCCGTGAAACCTAGAGACTCGAAGTTACAAGCGGCGCACTCCGGGTATTCTATCGCAGACAAACAAACAAGCATACAATAAGTACTCATCTAATGCACAGGTAAAACTCAAATAGAAGACCTAACCAGAAAGTTCAACTTAAGAACTCCAGTTTGCAAAAAGAAACAAAACAAACGAAGCAATGGAAGTCAAATGGCGAAAGAAAACAGCTTCGTTTTACTAATCTGGATCTAAGTCAAATTTTACAGAAGCAAAAACTTGTTTAAGTTGGTTATTCGGAAAGAGGGTTTCGAAACGAAACTCCAGGCGCTTGAATCGCCTGATTCTGATAAACGAGCGAAAAGTTATACTAAAACGAAAATCGGATCAGGAATCGCGATCAAAAAATCGCGGATTAAATCCGAGAAAAAGAAAAACGACGAACAGGTTAATGAACGAACTTTCGTTAACTAGATCTAATCTGACGAACACGTTCGTTAAAACGAACGAACGAGCGAACGCTCGCTATTTAACCTAAACCGGAAAAAAAACCGATCTAATAAAATAAACCGAAACTAAAAAAATAAACCGACAAAAACCGATCGGTTTTTTGAAAAAAAATGGCGGCACGGATTATGAGGCGCGGCGAACCTCGGGCGGTGGGATCGACGGCGGCGGCGGCGTCCAGCAAGGTCGGCGGCTTCGGCGGCGGCGGCGGCTGGCGGCGGCGGCGGCGGCGGGTGCGGGGCTAGGGTTAGTGTTTCGGCGGGGTGGGCCGACGGCGGCGGTGGGCTGGGTCGCGGGTGCGGCTGGTGGGCTGGGGCGCTCGGGCGGCGGCTTTTATAAGCTGCCCCGGGCGGAGTCCCGCTCGGGTACGACATAAAAGGCGGTTCGCGTTTTTTTTAAATAATTACGCACAGAAAAACAAACAAAAGAAATACTAAACGGACTCCAAAATTCCCGAAATAAATTTTCCCCGGCTTCTGAAATCAAGCCGGACAAGATGAACATTTATTTGGGGCCTAAATGCAATTTTCAAAAACGCGCATTTTTTTCCTAAATCCAATTAAAAAGGCGAAAAACTCCAAATAAAATCTTATTTGATTTTTTAATTAAATCTTCATTATTTCTTTTCTTTGGGAAAGTCATTTTATTCCCTCTCTGAAATTTTGGTAGTAGAAATAATTGAAGATAAAATAAATAAAACCAAATGATCCTATTTTCAAAATTTGAGAAAACTCAAATATGAAAATAACGAAATTCCCAAATCTCTTTGTGGGTCCTTGAGTTGCATAGAATTTCTAGGATCGAGCCAACAATGCAACAAAATATGATAGGTAATGATGATCTATGTATAACATTCCAAATTGAAAATTTGGGATGTTACACAAGACAGTGCACCAAGATATTTTATATCGCATCCCACACGATTCTTTCTAGTAAACTATTTGTGGTATACCTGATTTTTTTCATTATGTTTTGAAAGACAAAATGGTGTTACGGAGGAAAAGGATGGTGTTTGAATTGCTAGAACATTTATGTACAATGAACATGCAACTATATGAGTGTCGTGTTTAAATTTGGAATTATTCCGGGTTCGTTTGGCATTTTTATGCATTAATTGAGTTTCTACGCATTTAACATGCAGAATTCGAATTTTAACTACAAGCACATGCTCCAGTGCACCAAAGCTTGTTGAAAAATCACATGTGTGTCTTTGGGTGAATTTATAGGTCCCATGCAAGAAATGGGAATGAAATTCAAACATCTGGGCGTCGTGGCTCGGCCGGGAACATTCAGAAACTTGGTTTTGAAATTCCTCGAAATTCAAAACTCGCCTGAAAATCATGAAATTGGCATGGTGTCATTTCATGGCACCAACATACTGTGGTAAAAAAATTGGTCGCATTTGGACAAGTTTTTGGTATAAGCTTCTTGCAAACCAGAGCTTCTCTCGAGAAGACTCGTGGTTCCCGAGGGGAATGTGTCACCTTTATGTGCGAAATGATATACGCTGCCTCCCCCCTTGATTTTTTATAGAGGCAACGTTTAACTATATGAGTGTCATGTTAAAATTTGGAATTATTCCGAGTTCGTTTGGACTTTCTTATACATTAATTGAATTTCTAGTCATTTAATGTGCATAATTCAATTTTGAACTACAAGCACATGCTCCAGTGCACCAGAGTTGGTTGAAAAATCACATGTGTGTCCTTTGGTGAATTTCTAGGTCCCATGCCAGAAATGGGAATGAAATTCAAACATCTGGGCGTCGTGGCTCGGCCGGAAAGATTGAGAAACTTGGTTTTTTAATTCATGTAAATCCAAAACACGCCTGAAACTCATGAAACTTGGCATGGTGTCATGACATGGCACCAACAAGTTGTGGTAATTTTTTTGGCCGAATTGGGACAAGCTTTGGCATAAGCTTCTTGCAAACCGGAGCTTCTCTCAAGAAGGCTCATGGTTCTGAGAGGGAACGTGTCACCTCCGTGTGCGAAACGACATACAATGCCTTCTCCTTCCTTGATTTTGTTACACACGCAGCTTAGATCAACTAGGAGTTCCATGCTAAATTTTGGAATTATTCCGGGTTCGTTTGGCCTTTTTATACATTAATTCATTTTCCAGGCATTTAATGCACATAATTCAAATTTGAAGTACAAGCGCATGCTCCAGTGTGCAAAAGTTAGTTGGAAAATCACTTATGTGTACTCGGGCGAACTTCTAGGTCCCATGGAAGAAGTGGGAATGGAATTCAAACATCTGGGCATCTTGGCTCGGCCGGAAACATCGAGAAACTTGGTTTTAAAATTCTTGTAAATCCAAAAATCCCTGAAAATCATGAAACTTGGCATGGTGTCAATACATGGCATCAACATGTTGTGGTAATTTTCTCTTTGATATGCAAAGGCGCACACATTAACAATCAAAGTCATTTTGGTCACGTTACAAATTGGAAACACAAGTATTAGTGAAACCGTGGGCGTTCTACTTACCAATTATGTGCCGCCACGTGTCCCCTTTTTTATTGGCTAGGAGGTGTCATGCGGGGTAGCTATTTGAGTACGGGGGCACGCGATCAGATCCCTGCGCATGCTCATCGGGAGGAGAGCCCTTTGACCTCTATCCGCCGTGCACCTCTCTCCCAATGTCTCCATTAATGGTGCCCGAGCCCCTGTTTCACGGGGTGGCTATGTCTCATTGGACTGAGATTTAAGAGAGAAAAAAGAAAATCTAAAAATAAAGTTTTGCACGGATCTTGATGTAAGATCCGACGGACCTATATAGCATCGACTACGACTTAAAGCAAGAGTGGTGAATATAAGGACGATGACAATGGACAATAATTGTATTACATATTTAGGAACATAATTAAAAAAGCCACATGAGGCCACGCCTGAAATACACAAGAGCAAAAGAAGAAGGAAGACAATGACCTGGCTCGCTAATCTCTGCTTTCTTGATGCGCTGCAGGCTGCGGGAACTAGTCTCTGCTGCGAGCGGCGATGATCTCTTTCCTGTCCTCAAGATGCTGCTTGAGAGCATCCATGGATTCCTCCACCAGCCTTTTGCGCTTGATGCGCAACATGGCATTCTCGTCCATAAGTTTCTCGACGATGATGTCGGTCCTCTTCAACAAGGTAGTGCTCTCCTCTTACTGCTCCGCACTTCCAACGATCTTCACTCTTAGCAGGTCACGCTCGGCCCGAAGCTTCGCATTGCTCTCCCTTAGTTTCATATGACGTCGGTAGCCTGTTCAAACGAGGTTTTCATGTCGTCTATCAGAATCTGGGGTCCAAATACCCAAGAAAGGTTTGATCTCTGGGGAATGTGCGAACGACTCAACCTCTCAAAACAATCGACTCGCTACTCTCATGGCCTAGATCAATGAACAGGAAGGAAATGAACACGGCAGTTTACCCAGGTTTGGGCCATCTTGCAGTGTAAAACCCTACTCCTACTTTGTGGTGGATTAGCCTCATGGGGAGTGAGGATGAACTAGTACAAGGGGAAGAACAGCCTGAGGAGGCTTGTTCTTGTGATGAGCTCTAGGGATTCGGTCTCCAGGGGTCCGGTCCCTTCTATGGTCGTGGCTAGGCTATACTTATAGTGGCCTCGGTCCTCTTCCCCCAAAACTTAGGCGGGAAGGGATCCCAAAGTGGCCAATTTTGAAAGGGAACAAGTAGTACATCTTATCCTGACGAAATGTGGTCTTCGCCTGCAAAGCTTCTGATCGTGACGTCGTGGTGGGCTTGATGATGACATCCATCTTGTCTTTCTCGCTGTACTGGTCTTTTTGCATGCATTCGGCAACCTTTGGTTGATTCCTTGGGACTCTGCGTCTACGCTTGCCACCTTAGCACCAAATAGGAAACCTGCCGCTCTGCGCCCGCTGGCGCGCGCCTGGCCTTGGTTGTCATGGCTGGCGTCACCTCAGCCTCATGAGGTGAGTGCTTGCATAGAGATTTCCGCTCCTCAGGAGGCCGCCTGGGGAGGCCGCTCCTTCAGGAGGTCTTGATGTCGTCTGCCTCGTGAGGCTTGGCTCCTCGCAAGGGTCTTGTCTTGTTGTGGCTGAAGATGGCTCGTACCAGGCCGCCGATGGAGCCACACCGTGGGCCGCAGGCAGGCAAGTCTGGGTACCCTAGTTCCCATAATGCCGACAATAGCCCCGAGCCCAAGGCGCGCTCACACTTTGCTTCGAGGTGAAGCCAAATGGCAAGTGCAAAGCACCGCGGGCTCCAATCGCCTACGGACCGAGTCAACACGTGGCCCTTGATGGCACGCAGGCATCTCCCCTTCCCCAAGCTTCCTCGGCAACTGACGCGGGCTGACAAAAAGGCCAACTCCCGCAGCCAAGCCTTCATTGCCTTCCCTTCGTCATGCTCCAGATCTCGTCCTTCTCCTGCCAAGAACGCATCCATATCCACCAAGCCTTTGCCTCCGAGCTTTTCACCAATGACGGCCAAGAGAGCGAAGCTTGCTGGTGCGGCCTCACACTTCGCCCCTTTGGCTGCACCGGACCTCAGCCCGTTCTCCCTCACCGAGGTGGGGCATCTCGCCTTCGTGCTCCCACTGATAGCGAGCAACAACAACAAGGGGAGAGAGACCAATCTTCAGGTCGGCTCCGCCGATCCGGGGACCTCGGCAAGTATGTTCTTCCCCTTCTTCCTCCATAGCATCTTTGGGGGCATGTTCCGCCTTTCTCCAAGTTCTTCCTCGCCATCCTTGACCACTACCAGATCCATGCGCTTCATCTCCAGCACAACTTTGTCCTCCTCTTGTCGATCTTCGCCTTCTATTGTGAGGCCTTCGTGGGGGTGAAGCCCTCTGTTGTGCTGTTCTGCCACTTCTTCTCCCTCCGGACGCACGGTTCAAACCAATGCTTTGGATGCATCTCCTTCATCGCGGTTCATTACGGCAACGCACTCATGAAGGCCGGGAAGAAGGTGGACGACTTCCAGCGTAGGTGGATCTACCAGGACACCCGGAGCCACCATGGTCGGCCGGAGCTGCCGACCGGGCGGGAAGAGAAGCAAGATCGATGGTCCCACGAGAAGCTCACCAACCCCCGGGTGGCGCTTGTCTAGAAGAAGATGTAGGCAGACATGGGTTCCAAGGCAATGACGGGTGCCATGATTGTCCAGCAGATCCTGACATAGCGCCTAGCCCCTCTCCAAGCTCATTTACGCCCCATGTGGGACCTCAGGGGCGCTGGAGACGACCTCCGGCTGCGCCGAGGATCCCTGATGAGCGAGGAGCTGTGAAAGGCCATGCAGATCTTGCTCGGGAAGGTTCCAGGCGGCCTCCCAGCGGCCCACCGTTTGCTGTATCGCCGCGACGATGGGGCAGAGCTGGCCGCCACCATGCCGGTCTTCAACGAGCGGGCGCTTGTGCCGTCCGGGCCCCCAAACTCCCCGGTGCCGGTGTCCTCTGGCGAGGAATTCGTAGAGGGCGAAGAGGAGGAGGAGGACTCGGAGTTGACCCAGCAAGGCATGGGGGAGACTTCTCCTCCGCGGCAGAGCGACCTCCTCCGAGATCTTCCTGATGATGACGACGCCGAGGAAGGCTTGGTCACGGGATCCCCACGCCCCACCGGGGTCGTAAAGAGGTCCGGGGGGACCCTGATGCAGATGCTAATCCACGAGACCTTGAAGGGGGAAAGGCGCCGTCACAGACTTAGGGCAGCGCCCTCACCTCATCGCCTGTCGCTGCCACTCTGGAGCCATCTACCGTTCGCCTGGCTGGGCCTCCGACTGCGTCGAGGCCCTTGCTGATGAAGCCTGGGGGCGCCACAATCTTGGGCATGAAGATGGTGTACATCACCGACGACGAGTATCTTACCTCATCCTTACTTTTCCGTCATGACACCATGCTCACAATGTCCTTCTCGTGACAGCCAGGCTGGTGCCCAGAGTGAAGAAGAAGGAGGATGCTGCTCCCCCGGCATAGCAGACTCCGGGGACATCGGTTCCTGATGCGCCCACGGATGGCGCAAAGGCACCGGAGCTACCTGTCTCCGATGTTGCCGTGATAGCGCCAGTCCAGGCACTAGTGCCACCTCCTCCTAGGGTTCTCACGCCGGTGGACCAGGGCTCCTCCGCTAGGCTTGGTGCTTTGGAGGAGGCCTACGCCGCGCTGGACCAACTCGAGGCTGATCTTTAAAGTGCTGACGGGTGCGCGGCGACGGGAAGCCTAGAGCTGATCTTGGGGTGGGTCCAGGCCGACTCGTCCATCAAGGTGGCCTGTGGCTAGGGTGAGACTGCCGTCGCAGATGGCAAGAAGCAGGTCACGGAAGCCGCGGCATCTCGTGAGGCTGTGCTGGCCGATGTCGCGTCCGCCAGAAGTCGCTGCAGCTAGGTGGAGGCTGAGCTAAAGACGCTTCGCGGGGAGCAGAACTCCAATGCGCATGGGCTCCAGGCATGGGAGGAGGAGCTCAAGGTCCGACAGGCCGCGCTCGCCGATCGCTATGCTGAGCTGGAGCAAGCGGCCCAAGAGCAGGCAACAGAACAAAGTCGCCTGGAGAAGCTAAAGGAGGAAGTGGAAGCAGCCCGGGCGTCCCACACCAAGCACGTCTCGAAGGAGACGGCCCAACTGGAGGCAAGGGAGAAAACCCATGCCGTGGCCAAGAAGGCCAAGCGTGACACCCCCGCTACCTCCGAGCGAAAGTCCCACGGGGTGCTTCGCTCCCTTTATGGGGAGGGGTACGATGAGCCACTGATGACCTTGGATGGTGGACTTCTCGGTCTTCTCCCCAAGCTTGTCGAGGAGCTCGAGAACATCGCCGCCGTGTTGGGCTCCCTGGTGGAAGGGGAGTGACGCACGCTCTTCACTATGGTTGTGACGCGTATCTTCAGCCACCTCCTTCTCCTGTACCCCATCCTGGACCTTGGCACGCTACTAGAGCCGGTGGCGCCCGAGTCCCTGGTTGATGCTGCCGAAGCCGTGAAGGAGCAGGTGGAGGCCCTGGTGGTGAAGTTCCGCTGCATCGACCCAGAGGCCGCAGCGACCGCAGCCGATGGTGAAGGTGACAGCCGCACAGTAGAGGACGCGCTCCCGAAGGTGGCTGGTGGCAGCAACAAGGCTGAAGGCGGTGCTTCCGAGCTTTATCCTGCAACATTTACCGTGCCTCATGGAGGCGTAAGAACTTCTGCTTTGAATTCGTGAAACATTATTTTTGTAATAATTTGCTAGGATTCTGCGATTTCCTTTCCGTGCTCTATTTCCTTCTGTTTGCCTTTAGTGTTCTGCATCGGCAGGGCCCGACCCCGCGTGTACCTGAACTGTCGTTGGGTCGTCCGGGTCGCCAGGACGAGACCAAGGGGTGAGGGGCTACGTGACCAGTGAGGCCCCTGAGTCGCGATGCTCCGGGGTCCCCCATGACGTACGAACGGCCCCGTGAAGGAAATGCAAGCAGTGTCTGGGTTAATCCAGAATCCTCATACCTTTCCTCGCTAGCTTTTGCCTGGGAGGGTCACGAGAAGACCAGGTGCCGAAGACCTGGTAGGGTGGTGTGCTCCAGGCATGACCTGGACGCAGCCCCCGTGCCCAGCCCCCTCGGGCGGCTCTCCTGGGGGACAGTTGGTGCAGTGGGGTCGGCCGACGAGCCCTAGGGGCTCTCCTGAGGTTAGTATAGCCGCTTGATACGTCTCCAATGTATATATAATTTTTTATTGTTCCATGCCATTATATTATTTGTTTTGGATGTTTAATAGGCATTTATATGCTATTATATATTATTTTAGGGACTAACCTATTAACTGAGGGCCCAGTGCCAATTTCTGTTTTTTTGCCTATTTTACAGTTTCGCAAAAAAGGAATACAAAACAGAGTCCAAACAGGATGAAACCTTTGCGATGATCTTTCTTGGACCGAAAGCAAAGAAGAAGACTTGGAGATGATGTCGGAGAGGCAACAAGGTAGCCACGAGGCAGGAGGGCGTGCCCCCACCCTCGTGGGCCCCTCATAGCTCTCCTGACCTAGTTCCTTCACCTATATATACTCTTATACCATGAAAACATCCAGGAGAGCCACGAAACCACTTTTCCACCGTCGCAACCTTCTGTACCCGTGAGATCCCATTTAGGGACCTTTTCCGGTGTCCTGCCAGAGGGGGATTCGATCACGGAGGGCTTCTTCATCAACACCATTACCTCTTCGATGAAGCATGAATAGTTTACCACAGACCTTCAGGTCCATAGTTATTAGCTAGATGGCTTCTTCTCTGTCTTTGATTCTCAATACCATGTTCCCCTCGATGTTCTTGGAGATCTATTTGAAGTAATACTCTTTTGCGGTGTATTTGCCGAGATCTAATGAATTGTTGATTCATGATCAAGATTATCTATGAATATTATTTGGTTCTTCTCTGAATTATTATATGCATGATTTGATATCTTTGCAAGTCTCTTCGAATTATCGGTTTAGTTTGGCCTACTAGATTGATCTTTCTTGCAATGGGAGAAGTGCTTAGCTTTGGGTTCAATCTTGCAGTGTCCTTTCTCAGTGTCAGTAGGTACAAAAAGGCATGTATTGTATTGTTGCCATCAAGGATAAAAGGATGGGGTTTTCATCATATTGCTTGAGTTAATTCCTCTACATCATGTCATCTTACTTAATGCGTTACTCCATTCTTTATGAAATTAATACTCTAGATGCATGTTGGATAGCGGTCGATGTGTGGAGTAATAGTAGTAGATGCAGGCAGGAGTCGGTCTACTTGACACGGGCGTGATGCCTATGTTCATGATCATTGCCTTAGATATCATTATAACTATTCGCTTTTCTATCAATTGCTCGGCAGTAATTTGTTCACCCACCGTAAAATTTGCTATCTTGAGAGAAGCCACTAGTGAAACCTATGGCCCCCGGGTCTCTTTTCCATCATATTGAATATCTTTTCCATATTATTTAATCTCGTTTACATCTTACTAGTTTCCGATCTATAAACCAAAAATACTAAAAATATTTACTTTACCGTTTATCTATCTCTATCAGATCTCACTTTTGCAAGTGACCATGAAGGGATTGACAACCCCTTTATCGCGTTGGGTGCAAGTTGTTGATTGTTTGTGCAGGTACTCGGTGACTTGTGCGTTGTCTCCTACTGGATTGATACCTTGGTTCTCAAAACTGAGGGAAATACTTACGCTACATTGCTGCATCACCCTTTCCTCTTCAAGGGAAAACCAACGCAAGCTCAAGAGGTAGCAAGCAGGACTTCTAGCGCCATTGCCGGCGAGATCTACGTCAAGTCAAGCCATACCAAGTACCCATCATAAACTCTTCTCCCTTGCATTACACTATTCGACATTCGCCTCTCGTTTTCCTCTCCCGCACTTCTAAAATGATTTTTGAAAACGTTTGCCTTTTCTTTGCTCCTCTTCCGTTCGTCTCTTTTCGTTTGCTTCTTGGGTGCTTGTGTTTTGGTGTGCCCATTTACTTTGATGGCGCAGCCAAAGAGCGTTGATCCTCACCTTAGGGGGGTGGAAGAAATTGAAAAGAAAGTTAGAAGCTTTATGTCTTTGCAATTTGAGCATAATAATTTCTTTAGAAACGAGCTTAAAGAACAAAAAGTTTTATGGAGTACATGAATAAAGAGCTCGATGATATGTCTAAGGAATTTTATGGTTTAAAATATCTGTTTGCTCATCTTGAAAATTTAGTAGGCCAAATTTCTAAAAAACAAGCCACCTTAGTTAATAAGAAGGCCGCTAAACCTGAGGCTCTAAATAATAATGATGAAGATCTAAAAGGAATTGATGTGACTGCTATTATATCTTTGTTTTCCAATATGAATCTTGATAAAGATGGGACTGGAGATGAGTCAACTTTAGTTAGAAGGCGTCCCAATGATTCGGAGTTTTTAGATCTAGATGCAAAAATTGATAAAAGTGGAATTGGAGAGGTCAAGACTTAAGTAGCAATGAACCCACTCTTTTGGATTTCAAGGAATTTAATTATGATAATTGTTCTTTAATAGATTGTATTTCCTTGTTGCAATCCATGTTAAATTCTCCTCATGCTTATAATCACAACAAAGCTTTTACTAAACATATCGTTGATGCTATGATGCAATCTTTTGAAGAAAATTTGACCTAGAAGTTTCTATCCCTAAAAAACTTTATGATGAGTGGTAACCTCCTATTAAGATTAAAATTAAAGATTATGAATGCAATGCTTCATGTGATTTGGGTGCTAGTGTTTCCACGATTCCAAAAACTTTGTGTGATGTGTTAGGTTTCCGTGAATTTGATGATTGTTCTTTAATTTGCATCGATCTTGTGGATTCCACTATTAAGAAACCTATGGGAATGATTAATGATGTTCTTATTGTTTCAAATAGAATTACGTGCCCATAGATTTCATTGTTCTTGATATAGATTGCAATCCTACATGTCCTATTATTCTTGGTAGACCTTTCCTTAGAACGATTGGTGCAATTATTAATATGAAAGAAGGAAACATTAGATTCCAATTTCCATTAAGGAAAGGAATGGAACACTTTCCCTTGAAGAAAATTAAATTGCCTTATGAATCTATTATGAGAGCCACTTATGGATTGCATACCAAAGATGGCAATACCTAGATCTATTCGTGTTTTATGCCTAGCTAGGGGCGTTAAACAAGAGCACTTGTTGGGAGACAACCCAATTTTATTTTTGTTCTTTCCTTTTTGCTCCTGTTTAGTAATAAATAATTCATCGAGCCTCTGTTTAGATGTGGTTTTATGTTTTAATTAGTGTTTGTGCCAAGTAGAACCTTTGGGAAGACTTGGGTGAAAGTTGATTTGATCTTGCTGAAAAACAGAAACTTTTGCCCTCACGAGATTATTTGTAATTTTTAATAGAAGTGTGATTTTGAGTTGATTATTTTTTCAGAAGATTAATATACAAATTTCTTACTTTCACCAATTTAGTTCAGAATTTTTGGAGATACATAAGTATTCGAGAGTTACAGATTACTACAGACTGTTCTGTTTTTGACAGATTCTGTTTTTCGCATGTTGTTTGCATATTTTGATGAATCTATGGGTAGTATCGGGGGGTATGAACTATGGAGAAGTTGGAATATAGTAGATATTACACCAATATAAATAAAGAATGAGTTTTTGACAGTACCTTAAAGTGGTGATTTATTTTCTTATACTAACGGAGCTCATGAGATTTTCTGTCGAGTTTTGTGTTGTGAAGTTTTCAAGTTTTGGGTAAGGATTTGATGGACTATGGAATAAGGAGTGGAAAGAGCCTAAGCTTGGGGATTCCCAAGGCACACCAAGGTAATATTCAAATACAACCAAAAGCCTAAGCTTGGGGATGCCCCGGAAGGCATCCCCTCTTTCGTCTTCGTCTATGGGTAACTTTACTTGAGGCTATATTCTTATTCACCACATGACATGTGTTTTGCTTGGTGCATCTTGTATGATTTGAGTCTTTGATTTTTAGTTTACCACAATAATCCTTGCTGTTCACACCTTTTGGGAGAGACACGCATGAATCGTGATTTATTAGAATACTCTATGTGCTTCACTTGTATCTTATGAGCTAGGCAATATTGCTCTAGTGCTTCACTTATATCTTTTTAGAGCACGTCGGTGGCTTTATTTTATAGAAATTTTTGAACTCTCATGCTTCACTTATATTATTTTGAGAGTCTTTTAGAACAGCATGCTAATTTGCTTGGGTTATAAAACTAGTCCTAATATGATGGGCATCCAAGATGGATATAATAAAAACTTTCATATAAAGTGCATTGAATACTATGAGAAGTTTGATTCCTTATGATTGTTTTGAGATATAAAGATGGTGATATTAGAGTCATTCTAGTGGAGTAATTGTGAATTTGAGAAGGGGTAATTAGATTTATGCCCCTAGTTGTGTCCCACTCGTTTGTTTTAGCCCTAATTCCCAAAAGTCACCGGTTCTGTCCAGGTCACTTTGCTCCTCTTATGCTTTTGCCCTTTGACCGTTTAACCGTCAGTTTGAAAACTTCATAACTAATTCATACTAAATCATAAAATGCAAATAAGATACCAAAATTTTCAAAAAAAACATCACCTATATGTGAGTGTCATTTGCATTCACAAAAAAAGTGTTGGAAAGTGCCATCCGAGTTTTAGCTCTTATGCTACCACCATGAATAATAAAATCTAAAAAAGTTCAAAAAAATTGAAAAAAAATTGGTGGCAAAGAATGAAAAAAATTTTAAGTTCCTGCCAAGTTTCATCAGGGAATAACATTTGTGGGTGCCGCGGCAAAAAAAATAATCAGCACTCCAAAATAGATTATTTTTTTGCCACGACTTCTACGAATGTCGTTCCCTAATGAAACTTGGCAAGCACTTAGAACATTTGTCGTTCTTTGCCACCATATTTTTTTGAATTTTTTTGAATTTTTTTAGAGTTTACTATTCATGGTGGTATCAAAAGAGCTAAAACTCGGATGTGAACTTTCCAACACTTTTTTCATAAATGCAAATGACACTCACATATAGGTGATGTTATTCTGAACATTTTGGTATCTTATTTGCATTTTTCTGGTTTAGTATGAATTACTCCCTCCGTTCCTAAATATAAGTCTTTGTGAGATTTCACTATGGACTACATACGGAGCAAAATGAGTGAATCTACACTTTAAAATGCATCTACATACATCCGTATGTGGTTCATAGTGAAATCTCTCCAAAGACTTACATTTAGGAACGGAGGGAGTAGTTATGAAGTTTTTCATAAACTTTTGCAATAAGTATGTGAGTTCTTTATGACTAATGTTGAGTCCATGGATTATACCATGCTAGCCTCTTCCACCATTGCTAGCCTCTCTTGTGCCGCGCAACTTCCGCCGGTACCATACACCCACCATTTACCTTCCTCAAAACAGCCACCATACCTACCTATTATGGCATTTCCATAGCCATTCCGAGATATATTGCCATGCAACTTTCCACCATTCCGTTTATTATGACACGCTTCATTATTGTCATATTTCTTTGCATGATCATGTAGTTGACATCGTATTTGTGGCAAAGCCACCATTCATAATTATTTCATACATGTCACTATTGATTTATTGCACATCCCGGTACACCACCGGAGGCATTCACATAAAGTCATATTTTGTTCTAAGCATCGAGTTGTAAGTAAATAGAAGTGTGATGATCACCATTATTAGAGCATTGTCCCATGTGAGGAAATAAAAAAAAGAGGCCAAAGAAGCCAATAAAAAAAGAGGCCAAAGAATCCAATCAAAGAATGAGAGAAAAAGAGAGAAGGGACAATGTTACTATCCTTTTACCACACTTGTGCTTCAAACTAACACCATGATCTTCATGATAGAGAGTCTCTTATTTTGTCACTTTCATATACTAGTGGGAATTTTTCATTATAGAACTTGGCTTGTATATTCCAACGATGGACTTCATCAAATTCCCTAGGTCTTCATGATCAAGCAAGTTGGATGCACACCCACTTAGTTTCTTTTTGAGCTTTCATACACTTATAGCTCTAGTACATCCGTTGCATGGCAATCCCTACTCACTCACATTAATATCTATTGATGGGCATCTCCATAGCCCCTTGATGCGCCTAGTTGATGTGAGACTATCTCCTCTTTTTGTCTTCTCCACAACCACCATTGTATTCCTCCTATAGTGCCATGTCCATGGCTCACGCTCATGTATTGCGTGAAAGTTGAAAAGGTTTGAGAATACTAAAGTATGAAACAATTGCTTGGCTGAAAACGAGGTTGTGCATGATTTGAATATTTTGTGTGACGAAGATGGAGCATAGCCAAACTATATGATTTTGTAGGGATGAGCTTTCTTTGGCCATGTTATTTTGAGAAGACATAATTGCCTTGTTAGTATGCTTGAAGAATTATTATTTTTATGTCAATATTAAACTTTTGTTTTGAATCTTTCGGATCTGAACATTCATGCCATAATAAAGAAAATTACATGGATAAATATGTTAGGTAGCATTCCACATCAAAAATTTTGTTTTTATCATTTACCTACTTGAGGATGAGCAGGAATTAAGCTTGGGGGTGCTTGATACGTCTCCAACGTATCTATAATTTTTTATTGTTCCATGCTATTATATTATCTATTTTGATTGTTTAATAGGCATTTACATGCTATTTTATATTATTCTTGGGACTAACCTATTAACCGAGGGCCCAGTGGCAGTTTCTGCTTTTTTGCATATTTTAGAGTTTCGCAAGAATACCAAATGGAGTCCAAACGGAATTAAACCTTCGCGATGATCTTTCTAGGACCGAAATCGAACCAGAAGACTTGTAGATGAAGTTGGAGAAGCAACGAGGCAGCCACGAGGCATGAGGGCGCTGAAGGAAATATGCCCTAGAGGCAATAATAAAGTTGTTTTTTATATTTCCTTATATCATGATAAATGTTTATTATTCATGCCAGAATTGTATTAACCAGAAACTTAGTACATGTGTGAATACATAGACAAAATAGAGTGTCCCTAGTATGCCTCTACTTGACTAGCTCGTTAATCAAAGATGGTTATGTTTCCTAACCATAGACATGTGTTGTCATTTGATGAAAGGGATCACATCATTAGAAAATGATGTGATGGACAAGACCCATCCATTAGCGTAGCATTATGATCGTTACAGTTTTATTGCTACTGCTTTCTTCACAACTTATACATGTTCCTCTGACTATGAGATTATGTAACTCCCGAATACCGGAGGAACACCTTGTGTGCTATCAAACATCACAACATAACTGGGTGATTATAAAGATGCTCTACAGGTGTCTCCGAAGGTGTTTGTTGGGTTGGCATAGATCAAGATTAGGATTTGTCACTCCATGTATCGGAGAGGTATCTCTAGGCCCTCTCGGTAATGCTCATCACTATAAGCCTTGAAAGCAATGTGACTAATGAGTTAGTTGCGGGATGAAGCATTATGGAACGAGTAAACAGACTTGCCGATAACGAGATTGAACTAGGTATGATGATACCGATGATCGAATCTCGGGCAAGTTACATACTGGTGACAAAGGGAATGACGAATGTTGTTATGCGGTTTGACCGATAAAGATCTTCGTAGAATATGTAGGAACCAATATGAGCATCCAGGTTCCGCTATTGGTTATTGACCGGAGATATGTCTCGGTCATGTCTACATAGTTCTTGAACCCGTAGGGTCCGCACGCTTAACATCCGATGACGATTTGTATTATGAGTTATGTGATCTAATGACCAAAGTTTGTTTGGAGTACCAGATGAGATCATGGACATGACAAGGAGTCTCGAAATGGTCGAGAGGTAACGATTGATATATTGGAACGTTATATTCGGACACCAGAATGGTTCCGGGGTGATTCGGGTATTTTTCGGAGTACCGGGAGGTTATCGGAACCCCCCGGGGAAGTAGTGGGCCTTCATGGACCTTAGTGGAAAGGAGAGGAGGGCCACAAGGGTACCCCCCATGGCAAGTCCGAATTGGACTAGGGAGGGGCGGCACCCCCCTCTTTCCTTCTCCCTCTCCTCCTCCTTCCCTCTGTCCCCCTCTTGGAAAAGGAAGGGGAGTCCAACTAGGATTGGGAATCCTAGTTGGACTCCCTCTATGGAGCGCCCCTCCTGGCTGCCGGCCTCCTCCTCTCCCTCCTTTATATACGTGGCCAGGAGGTAGCCCAAAGGACAACAGACAATCTCTTAGCCATCTGCGGTGCCCCCCTCCATAGTTTAACACCTCGGTCATATCGTCGTAGTGCTTAGGCGGAGCCCTGCACCGGTAACTTCATCATCACCATCGCCATGCCGTTGTGCTGACGGAACTCTCCCTCATCCTCAACTGGATCAAGAGCACGAGGGACGTCATCGTGCTGAATGTGTTCTTAACACGGAGGTGTCGTACGTTCGATACTTGGATTGGTTGGATCGTGAAGACGTTCGACTACATCAACCGTGTTACTAAACGCTTCTGCTTTCGGTCTACGTGGGTACATGGACACACTCTCCTGTCTCCTTGCTATGCATCTCCTAGATAGATCTTGTGTGATCGTAGGAATTTTTTTGAATTACTACGTTTCCCAACAGTGGTATCCGAGCCAGGTCTATGCGTAGATGATATATGCACCAGTAGAACACAAAGAGTTGTGGGCAATAATAGTTATACTGCTTACCACCAACTTCTTACTTTGATTCGGCGGTATTACTGGATGAAGCGGCCCGGACCGACATTACATAACCGTGTTCATGAGACTGGTTCTACCGACGTGCTTTGCACATAGGTGGTTGGCGGGTGTCTGTTTCTCCAACTTTAGTTGAATCGAGTTTGACTATGGCCGGTCCTTGTTGAAGGTTGAAACAGCACACTTGACGAAAAATCGTTATGGTTTTGATGAGTAGGTAAGAACGGTTCTTTCTAGAAGCCCGTAGCAGCCACGTAAAACTTGCAACAACAAAGTAGAGGACGTCTAACTTGTTTTTGTAGGGCTTGTTGTGATGTGATATGGTCAAGACATGATATGATATAAATTGTTGAATGAGAGGATCACGTTTTGTAACAGAGTTATCGGCGATTGGCAGGAGCCATCTGGTTGTCGCTTTATTGTATGAAATGCAATCGCCATGTAATTGCTTTACTTTATCACTAGTAGCGATAGTCGTAGTAGCAATAGTTGGCGAGACGACAACGATGCTACGATGAGGATCAAGGTGTCAAGCCGGTGACGATGGAGATCATGACGATGCTTCAGTGATGGAGATCATGAGCACAAGATGATGATGGACATATCATGTCACATATTTTGATTTCATGTGATGTTTATCTTTTATGCATCTTATTTTTCTTAGTACGGCGGTAGCATTATAAGATGATCCATCACTAAATTTCAAGGTATAAGTGTTATCCCTGAGTATGCACCATTGCTACAGTTCATCGTGCTGAGACACCACGAGATGATCGGGTGTGATAAGCTCTACGTTCACATACAACGGGTGCAAGCCAGTTTTGCACGTGCAGAATACTCGGGTTAAACTTGATGAGACTAGTGTCGGATATCGGGTTCCGACAAAACCCTTAAGGTTTGAACTCTGGGGTGCGCATGAAGATCTCTCCCTACCGAAATATGCCCTCAGCCTCACTGCGGTTTCTAAGCTAGATCGATGAACAACACAAGATACACAAGGTTTATATTGGTTCGGGCCACCATTGTGGTGTAATACCCTAATCCAGTGTGTGGTGTGGTGGATTGCCTCTTGGGCTGATGATGAATAGTACAGAGGAAGAACAGCCTCGCGAGGAGAGGTGTTCTTGTGGTGGTGAGGATGAACTTAACCTGTCCTGCTACTGTGGTGGCTAGCCCTATATATAGAGGCCTTGGTCCTCTTCCCAAATATTGAGCGGGAAGGGATCCAACAATGGCCATTTTGAAAGGGGACAGCTAGTACATGCTATCCTGACTAAAGGTGGTCTTCACCTGCCAAAGGCACTGGTGATGACGCCGTATTGGGCTCCACGGTGACCTCTGTCCTGCCCTCCTGCTGGCCTTGGTCTCGTTGCACCGATAAGGAAACCTTTGCTTGATGCCTCGGTACTCCGCGCCTGCGCTTGCCTCCTTTACACCAAAGAGGAAACGAGGACACTACACAAGCTGGCTCCCGCCTGGTCTTGATCGTCATGGCTTGCCTCATGGGCACCTCGCGAGGTACCCCTTTCCTTGATCTCGCCGCCTCCTCGTGAGCTTGCCTGGTGAGGCCGCTCCTGGGGAGGCCTTGCATCGTCCGCACCGCGAGGCTTGGCCCCTCGCGAGGGTCTTGAGTGTTAGTTGATGAAGACGGGCCGTACTGGGCCACTGGTTGAACCACGCTGCAGGCCGCAGGCAGGCAAATCTGGGGACCGCCGTTCCCAGAACGCCGACAGTAGCCCCCGGGCCCAAGGCATGCTCGGACTTGGCTTAGCAGCGAAGCCAAAGGGCAAGTGCGGAGAGACGCGTGGCGACTGATTATACGTGAGTGTCTCCACTTCCCCACGCTGCCCCAATATCCTCCTGGCTAGGTGGCCACGGTGCCTTACACAATTATTTCCCCCTCGTTGGCAGCGTTCTTCCTATTCCTCCTTCTTCCTCGAATCTCTGCTTTCGCCCCCAATGTGACTTGAGCTCTGCTCCCACCATTGCCATGGCGCCAACAAGCAAGGAGAAAGGGAAGAAGCCCCTGTCCTCAACTAGTTCGTCCCCTACAATCGAGCCCGCCGTCGGCCGGTCGCTGGTGCTCAACCTGGAGGCCCTGGGCAAGTTCTACCATGCGCTCACCTCCAACTTCAACGAGTGCGGGAGGACGATCGCTTGGCCTGCGTCCCACGCCTCCATTGATAGGATAGTCACTGAGGTTCGATTCTTTGTCGACGCCCTGTGGGCTGGCCTGGTTCCACCTTTCTCCGCCTTCTTCAATGCAGTACTTTCCCACTATCAGATCCATATGATGCATCTTGATCCTCAATCTGTTACCCTCTTGCCGTCTTCGCCTTTGTTTGCGAAGCCATGGTGGGCATTTCTCCTTCCTTCGCCCTCTTGCGCCACTTCTTCTCGTTGCGCCTGACCGACCCCTTGCAGTGCTCGGGGTGCATGAGCTTCCAGGCCGTGGCAGAGACGGCCGCCTCAGGGATTGATTTTGACCTCCCGCCTTCTTCAAGTTGGTTCCGAATGCGGTGGTTGTATGTGGATGTCAGAGTGCTCAGCCCTCTGCTCTCACCTCCGTTGTTGCCTGCTGTCCCCAATCCCAGCTGGGTTCATGAGAGACTCGTGAGCCCCCGGCTCTCCTTCATCTGGTACCGACTGAGGAGGTTGAGAGATCTTGGCGTGACTGCGCCCTGGGTGGTGAAGGAGTTCCTCCAGTTTTGCATTGCTCCTCTTCAGCGCCACTCCTGACTGATGTGGGCCCTGGTGGGCGACCAGGACTGCATGAGGCTTCAGGAGACGGAACTGGCGCCCGAAACGCTTAAGAAGGTGCTTGAGGTCTTGACTAGCGACCCCTCGCCAGGCGATATATGACACGGGGCAACCTCATGTATCTCTGCTCGAACAGGGCTGAGTTCTCGGGACAGATGCCTCTCTTCGACGAATGGGGTTGCGTCTGGCTGGCCTTGCGAGGCCTCGCGAGAATCCTGTCGCCGTGGCTCCCTTCCTCGCCGCCAGCATCGATCTTGCCCCGGGAGCGAGTGCCGGGAGGCAAGCATCGCTTGAGGCTGGAGGCTCGGGTGCCGTGGCACTGACGCCGCACGGGGTTCCCGAAGCATCATCCTCCGGAGCTTGTGAAGCCCACCTTGAGGCGGTCGTCGATGGGGGGACGCAACCCGCGGCTCCCGAGGCCGGGGCCCCCGAGGCCTCGGCAGGCCATCAGGAGGTGGTGCCTGATCGCTCCTTCCGGATCGGCGCCCCTGAGGTTGGACGCCTGGGTGCTTCTCCTTCCGCGACACGCGCTGGTCCTGATGTTGAGCGCCTGGGTCGGTTCCACGTGGACTTCGCTGCCCTCCGCAAGAGGAAGGAGTCTTCGAGTTGCAGTGGACGCCCCTTTCGACCGTTGAAGCATAGGAAGTACTTCGCCATAGATGAGTAAGTACCTCATTCTTGTAATTCCTCAATCGCTACTCCATTTCGTGATTGTGGCTTTTCAGGGTCCCTCCTGCCAAGCCTGTGGAGTCTCCCAAGAAGAAACTCCTTCCGGCCTCGCCTTCATCGCTGGTCTTGAGAGTCCCGAGCCTGTATGTTGTCCCTGACGCGGGGTCAGCCGGAGAAGCAAGGCTGCCTGCAGGGTGTCTTGAGCCTGTGCCCTTACCGCCTTTCCTTCGCGACCTTGCCTCGGGCGTGACCAGCCTGCCCAGGGCTCCCCCTCTGATCATGGACGGCGAGTGGTTGGCGTCGGTCCTTGGCTCTTCTTCGGGGGATGGACTTGCGCCGGTCCGGGTCCCTTGCGGAGCCCGTCCAGTGATCTTGGGGGCGCCAGCCCCCAGCCCCCTGCCAAGAGGGGGCGAACCTCTTCATGGCCCGCCGACAGCGCTGGCGGCGGAGGGCGACATCGACATCGTGCTCAAGCGTGCGCGAGAGCGTAGCATCGTTCACCGAGAGTTCCTCCGAAAGGCGATGGACGCGATGGGCCAGCTTGCTGGAGAGCTTGTGGATGTGGACGCGTGTCTTGAAGCTGAGGGCCTGCGGCTGATTGAGGAGCGACTCAAGCTGAAGGTGGCAGTCAACCTCGCACGCTACCAGCACGAGCTTGACAACACGAAGGCTGAGGCATCCCTTGCGGCCTCGCGAAAGGCCTGCTCCCAAGCTCTGGAGGAGGCTCGGGAAGCAGATCATCGTCACGAGATCGCGGAGAAGTGTGCGTGGGAGCTCCAAGCCTGGAGCGCTTCCCTGGAGCAGCAAGTGGAGCTGCGTTAGGCCGCCCTTGCATTGCCGAAGAGGACGCCTATCGAGGAGGAGAAGCTCCGGAGGCATGAGGAAGCACTGACGCTGGAGGCCGTCGAGCGCAATCTTGACCTTGAGCGGTTGGAGGCAAGGGAACGCCAGGTTACCCAGGCGGAGGACGATGTTGGCGCACGAGAGGCTCGAGTCCAAGAAGAGGTTGACCGCCACGTGGCGGAAGTTCGCGCAGATCTTGCACGCAGGTATGACCAGAGGCTAGAGCTTATTGAAGCCGAGGCTACGGGCAGCACTGCCGCTCTCAGGTCCAAGCTGACTAAAACGGAGCAGTGCGCGGAGGTCGCTTCAGCCGCCCTGGTCTCAGCGCAGACTGAGTCGGCCTCCACCCGTGCTGATTTGCCTCTTCATCAACAGCGGGTTGATGACACCGAGTCCATTGCGCGGCAGAACAAAGAGGAAGTGCTTGAACGGCAGACGCTGGAGCACATGCACGGCCCCATGCTCCAGGAGCTCAGGAACAGGGCCAACACGGCCCTAGGCAATATTTGTTATGTCGACGCCCCGCATCCTCACTTAACCAACTATGCCAGTCACCTCCGCTTCTTCACTGATGTGGTGACGCGCCTGGAGAACCGATCCGAGAGAGCTCGACAGCTTGTCGAGGAGAGGAGCCACAGCCTGCTCGGGCGCGCATTTTCCTGCGTCTTCAGCCATCTTCAGAACACCGACCCCCACTTTGACTTCGACGCCGCCATCACCCCGATGCCTGAGGCCATCCAAGGCGACCTGGCGTGGTGGGTGGAGGACAATGTGGATGCGCTCGTTTGGGCCTTCACTTCCGACAATGACGGGGTGATAGTTGTAGCGGATGAAGGCGATGTGGTCAATGGTGGTGAAGACGGCGCCAATGATGGCGATGGTGATGCCAGTGACAACGACAGCGGCACCAGTGATGCCTCTAGAGGCGACCAAGAGGGTGCGGTGAGCAATATGTCTAACTGATCCTATGTTCCCCTGTTGTTTATCCTGCACACAAAAGCTCGGGCGCGGCCCTAAAAGTTGTAAGAGCATTTTGGGAGGGGAAGCCCCTCATGTAAAAAGATTGTCGTTCGTATACTTTTAGGAATGATGCCGAACATGCGCCTACATGATTCTACGGGCCCAGTGGCGAGCTAGTTGCTATAGTTTACCTTTGGCCCGGACAAGTCCTGAATAGGCTTGCGAGGCCGTGAGCCCCCAAGGGTCCTCTGTGGGACCTGCTGACCAAGTGGTGAGGACCTCGCGAGAGCGAGTGCCGGCCGCGGGACAGCATGCGCGCGTGCGCTCGGCCCAGCCGCGCCCGTGAGAGGCTCGCGAGGGGGAGGCAGCTAGTGCAAATTCCAAACTAGGGCAGAAACCAGAACACGAGAAATCACACGAACAAGACAAGACATCTCCCCCCCCCCCCCCCCCCCCCGCATACGCAAATGCAAATTCAATTTCAACTTAAATCCGAGAAGCAAGGAACCTCGACCACAGAAAGGGAGGCAAAAAGCAAAAGGCCGCGTCCGGCACCTAGTCTAGTCTCCAATGTCTTCTCACCAGCGCAGAGCTAAGTGCTTCCACTGGGCGCGGGAGGGAGCCCCCTAGGCCCGAGGGCGGCTCTCTAGAGACTCTGGGCGTGTACAACCCCAACTCATTATTACGTGAGAGTGTCACGGGCGGCGAGCTTCACAGGCACCGGGACTTCTTCATAGGCACCGGGCCTTACTTCATATCGCCAGACAAGGGCCCCACCTTGAGCCACCCTCAACCACCATTGACGGCGAATGGAGACCAAGGACGACGCTAATGGGGCAAAGGGGATGCCAGCGGTTCCCTCGGCGACCATGGGTCCTCTACCGGGGGCAGGCTTTGCAGCACCTCCCTGGCAGAGGGCCTACCTCCGAGAAATGCCTTGCTCCGTGCACCGTGGGGAGGGGCCTGGCTCCCGACCCCTCTCCTGCAGCCCCCAGTGCGCTCCTCCTGGCGGAAAGGAGGCTGCTGAGCTGGGGCAACCTTCCAGTGCAGTGACCTGAACTTCCTGCGACCCATGGTTAGCATAAGCTTGCTCCTAAGGAATTAGCGGTACCCGATAGCTGCTGTTGCTAGTGTGGTTGGTGAGGCTTCCTTGGGGCTCCTGAAAAGGCTCGGCTTCTGGCGTCTCTTCCTCCCAGCCTGACCCGAGAAACGAGCCAGGGTCATTTCCAATGCGTACTCCCAATCCACCATGTGGGGCACGTAAGCCTCCAAGGTCGCCGCCCCGAAGACTTCGCCACAGTGCCCCACGCTCCATGTGGCCTAGCCTAACGCGCCGTCTTGGGGATGGTAGGGCGGCGGCCCGCCCGTGCTGTAGGCAGCAATGTGCATGCCCTCGCTCACCTGGAGTGGTGCTGGTGTAGCCTGACGCCCAGCGCCGATGGTTGAGCTGGTGTCGATAAAGCCTTGGGCCCCTTGAGGGCGTACGGGCGTGGATGGACCCGCCGCGTGATCCGACCGGGGCCTGGGGTGGAAGCTGGACATAGAAGGGAGGCGCCCCCGAAGCTGTGGCATCCAGGAGCTCGGCAACACGCTCCAGCAGCACGTCTCGGCCGCTCTCCTGCAACCTGCACCGCAGCAGCTCCCGAGCCACAGAGAGCGCGGCCCTCATGTTCGCTTGTTCCCGTCAGGTGTGCGGCGCCGTGGCCGCGGCGTGGTTTGAGGCCCTTGCGGCTGATCACACCTGCCGTGGAGTGAGGGTAGGCAGTGCTTGACCGCGTCACCTGCGTCCTGCAGCGTTCTGTGGTGCGCGGGCTGCCTGAGGCGCAGGGTCGGGGTCACCTTGGGCAGGCGACATGGCATGGGCTGGCCATGCCGCCCAGCGGTCGGCGTGGGCCGTCGAGTCGCCGGACATGGATGCGATGAAGCAGTGGAACGCAATTCGGTGGAAGGAGGACTCTGGCGCACCCCTACCTGGCACGCCAAATGTCGGATATCGGGTTTCGGCAAAACCCTTAAGGTTCGAACTCTGGGGTGTGCACGAAGATCTCTCCCTACCGAAATACGCCCTCAGCCTCACTGTGGTTTCTAAGCTAGATCGACGAACAACACAAGAGACACAAGGTTTATACTGGTTCGGGCCATCATTGTGGTGTAATACCCTAATCCAGTGTGTGGTGTGGTGGATTGCCTCTTGGGCTGACGATGAACAGTACAGAGGAAGAACAGCCTCGTGAGGAGAGGTGTTCTTGTGGTGGTGTGGATGAACTTAACCTGTCCTGCTACTGTGGTGGCTAGCCCTATATATAGAGGCCCTGGTCCTATTCCCAAATATTGAGCGGGAAGGGATCCAACAACAGCCATTTTGAAAGGGGACAGCTAGTACAACCTATCCTGACTAAAGGTGGTCTTCGCCTGCCAAAGGCACTGGTGATGACGCCGTCTTGCGCTCCACGGTGACCTCCGTCCTGCTGGCCTTGAACTCGTTGCACCGATAAGGAAACCTTTGCCTGATGCCTCAGTACTCCGTGCCTGTGCTTGCCTCCTTTGCACCAAAGAGGAAACGAGGACACTGCACAAGCTAGCGCCCACCTGGCGCCCGCCTGGTCTTGATCGTCATGGCTTGCGTCATGGGCACCTCGCGAGGTACCCCTTGCCTTGATCTCTCTGCCTCCTCGCGAGCCTGCCTGGTGAGGCCGCTCCTGGGGAGGCCTTGCATCGTCTGCCCCGCGAGGCTTGGCCCTCACGAGGGTCTTGAGTGTTGGTTGATGAAGACGGGTCGTACTGGGCCACTGGTTGAGCCACGCTGCAGGATGCAGGCAGGCAAATCTGGGGACCCCCGTTCTCAGAATGCTGACACCTAGCATATTCAAATATGGCCTCGGAACACTGAGACCGAAAGGTCGAACGTGAATCATATAGTAGATATGATCAACATAGTGATGTTCACCAATGAAAACTACTCCATCTCACGCAATGATCGGACATTGTTTAGTTGATTTGGGTCACGTGATCATTTAGATGACTAGAGGGCTGTCTATCTAAGTGGGAGTTCTTAAGTAATATGATTAATTAGACTTTAATTTATCATGAACTTAGTCCTGATAGTTTTTGCATGTCTATGTTGTAGATCAATGGCCCGTGCTACCGTTCCCTTGAATTTTAATGCATTCCTAGAGAAAGCTAAGTTGAAATATGATGGTAGCAATTACACAGACTGGGTCCATAACTTGAGGATTATCCTCATTGCTGCATAGAAGAATTACGTCCTGGAAGCACCTCTAGGTGCAAGGCCTGCTGCAGGAATAACTGCGACCTTATGAATGTCTGGCAGAGCAAAGCTGATGACTACTCGATAGTTCAGTGTGCCATGCTTTACGGCTTAGAATCGGGACTTCAAAGACGTTTTGAATGTCATGGAGCATATGAGATGTTCCAAGAGTTGAAGTTAATATTTCAAGCAAATGCTCGAGTTGAAGTTAATATTTCAAGCAAATGTCCGATTTGAGAGATATGAAGTCTCCAACAAATTCTATAGCTGCAAAATGGAGGAGAATAGTTCTGTCAGTGAATACATACTCAGAATGTTTGGGTACCATAACCACTTGACTTAGCTGGGAGTTAATCTTCCTGATGATAGTGTCAGTTAAAGAGTTCTTCAATCATTGCCATTAAGCTATAAAGGCTTCATGACAAACTATAATATGCAAGGGATGACAAAACGATTCCCGAGATCTTCGCAATGCTAAAGGCTGCGGAGGTAGAAATCAAGAAGGAGCATCAAATGTTGATGGTTAACAAGACCACTAGTTTCAAGAAAAAGGGCAAATGGAAGAAGGGGAACTTCAAGAAGAATAGCAAGCAAGTTGCTACTCCCGGGAAGAAGCCCAAGTCTGGACCTAAGCCTGAAACTAAGTGCTTCTACTGCAAAGGGACTGGTCACTGGAAGCGGAACTGCCCCAAGTATTTGGCGGATAAGAAGGACTTTGAGCTCCTTCAGCACAGAGTTAAAGAGGCACATAGGCCTCTTATGCTGGACTTTGTAAATTCCCTTACCTAGCTTTCCTCTTTTAGCTTAGCCTCCCCCCTCCCTACTCCAAATGGGCAGCCCCCCCCCCCCCATGTAAATGTAAGCTATACAGCTTAGCCCGTTCTTTTAATATATTTACACAGTAGAAGCCTTTCCTACTGTTCATAGTCAAAAAAAAGGATGGCAAAGTGAAAGGTATATTTGATATACATGTTATTGATGTGTACCTTACTAATGCTCGTAGTAGCTCCTGGGTATTTGATACTGGTTTTGTTGTTCATATTTGCAACTCAAAACAGGGGCTACAGATTAAACGAAGAATGGCTAAGGATGAGGTGACGATGCGCGTCGGAAATGGTTCCAAGGTTGATGTGATCGCCGTCGGCACGCTACCTCTACATCTACCTTCGGGATTAGTTTTAGACCTGAATAATTGTTACTTAGTGCCAGCGTTGAGCATGAACATTATATCTGGATCTTGTTTAATGCGCGATGGTTATTCATTTAAATCAGAGAATAATGGTTTTTCTATTTGTATGAGTAATATCTTTTATGGTCATGCACCCTTTTTGAGTGGTCTATTTTTGTTGAATCTCGATCGTGGTGATACACATGTTCATAATATTGAAGCCAAAAGATGCAAAGGATAATGATAGTGCAATTCATTTATGGCACTACTGTTTAGGTCATATTGGTGTAAAGCGCTTGAAGAAACTCCATGTTGATGGGCTTTTGGAAAAACTTGATTATGAATCACTTGGTACTTGCGAACTATGCCTATTGGGCAAGATGACTAAAACTCCGTTCTCCTGAACAATGAAATGAGCTACTGACTTATTGGAAATAATACATACTGATGTATGCGGACCAATGAGTGTTGAGGCTCGTGGCGGGTATCATTATTTTCTGACCTTCACAGATGATTTGAGCAGATATGGGTATATCTACTTAATGAAACATAAGTCTGAAACGTTTCAAAAGTTCAAAGAATTTCAGAGTGAAGTGGAAAATCATCATAACAAGAAAATAAAGTTTCTACGATCTGATCATGGAGGCGAATATTTGAGCGACGAGTTTGGTCGTCATTTGAAACAATGAGGAATATTTTCGCAACTCACGCCACCTGGAACACCACAGCGTATGGTGTGTCCGAATGTCATAACCGTACTTTATTGGATATGCTGCAATCTATGATGTCTCTTACTGATTTACCGCTATCGTTTTGGGGTTATGCTTTAGAGACGGCTGCATTCACATTAAATAGGGAACCTTCAAAATCCGTTGAGACGACGCCATATGAACTGTGGTTTGGCAAGAAACCCAAGTTATCGTTTCCTAAATTTTGGGGCTGTGATGCTTATGTGAAAAAGCTTCAACCTGATAAGCTCGAACCCAAATCGGAGAAGTGCATCTTCATAGGATACCCAAAGGAAACTGTAGGGTACACCTTCTATCACAGATCCGAAGGAAAGATATTCCTTGCTAAGAATGGATAGTTTCTAGAGAAGGAGTTTCTCGCGAAAGAAGTGAGTGAGAGGAAAGTAGAACTTGATGAGGTAATTGTACCTTCTCCCGAATTGGAAAGTAGTTCATCACAGAAATTAGTTCTAGTGATTCCTACACCAATTAGTGAGGAAGCTAATGATGATGATCATGAAACTTTAGATCAAGTTATTACCGGACCTCGTAGGTCATCCAGAGTACGGTCCGCACCAGAGTAGTACGGGTAATCCTGTTCTGGAAGTCGTGTTACTAGACCATGATGAACCTACGAACTATGAGGAAGCGATGATGAACCCAGATTGCGCGAAATGGCTTGAGGCCATGAAATCTGAGATGGGATCCATGTATAAAAACAAAGTGTGGACTTTGGTGGACTTGCCCGATGATCGGCAAGCCATAGAAAATAAATGTATCTTCAAGAAGAAGACTGACGCTGACGGTAATGTTACTGTCACAAAGATTGACTTGTTGCAAAAGGTTTTCGACAAGTTCAAGGAGTTGACTACGATGAGACCCTCTCACTCGTAGCGATGCTTAAGTCTGTCTGAATCATGTTAGCAATTGCCGCATTTTACATTATGAAATTTGGCAAATGGATGTGAAAACTGCATTCCTTAATGGATTTCTTAAAGAAGAATTGTATATGATGCAACTAGAAGGTTTTGTCGATCCAAAAGGTGATAACAAAGTGTTCAAGCTTCAGCTATCCATTTATGGACTGGTGCAAGCCTCTCGGAGTTGAAATATACGCGTTGATAATGTGATCAAAGCATATGGTTTTATCCAGACTTTTGGAGAAGCCTGTATTTACAATAAACTAAGTGGGAGCTCTATAGCATTTCTAATATTACATGTGGATGACATATTGTTGATTGGAAATAGTACAGAATTTCTGGATAGCATAAAAGGATACTTGAATTAGAATTTTTAAATGTGAAGTTGCTTACATATTGGGCATCAAGATCTATAGAGATAGATCAAGACACTTAATTGGACTTTCACAAAGCACATACCTTGAAAAAGTTTTGAAGAAGTTCAAAATGGATCAGTCAAAGAAAGGGTTCTTGCCCGTGTTACAAGGTGTGAAGTAGAGTCAGACTCAATGCCCGACCACTTCAGAAGATAGAGAGAAAACGAAAGTCATTCCCTATGCTTCAGCCATAGGTTCTATCATGTATGCAATGTTGTGTACCAGACCTGATGTGTGCCTTGCTATAAGTATAGCAGGGAGGTACCAAAGTAATCCAGGTGTGGAGTACTAGATAGCGGTCAAGAACATCCTGAAATACCTAAAAAGGACAAAGGATATGTCTCTCGTTTATGGAGGTGACAAAGAGCTTGTCGTAAATGGTTACGTCGATGCAAGCTTTGACACTGATCCAGATGACTCTAAGTCACAACCGGATACGTATTTATATTGAATGGTGGAGCTGTCAGTTGGTGCAGTTCCAAGCAGAGCGTCGTGGCGGGATCTACGTGTGAAGTGGAGTACATAGCTGCTTCGGAAGCAGCAAATGAAGGAGTCTGGATGAAGGAGTTCATATCCGATCTAGGTGTAATACCTAGTGCATCGGGTCCAATGAAAATCTTTTGTGACAATACTGGAGCAATTGCTTTGGCAAAGGAATCTAGATTTCACAAGAAAACCAAACACATCAAGACACACTTCAATTCCATCCGCCATCAAGTCGTGGAGGGAGACATAGAGATTTGCAAGATACATACGGATCTGAATGTTGCAGACTCGTTGACTAAGCCTCTTCCACGAGCAAAACATGATCAGCACCAAGACTCTATGGGTGTTAGAATCATTACTTTGCAATCTAGATTATTAACTCTAGTGCAAGTGGGAGACTGAAGGAAATATTCCCTAGAGGAAATAATAAAGTTGTTTTTTATATTTCCTTATATCATGATAAATATTTATTATTCATGCTAGAATTGTATTAACCAAAAACTTGGTACATGTGTGAATACATAGAAAAAACAGTGTCCCTAGTATGCCTCTACTTGACTAGCTCGTTAATCGAAGATGGTTATGTTTCCTAACCATAGACATGTGTTGTCATTTGATGAACGAGATCACATCATTAGATAATGATGTGATGGACAAGACCCATCTGTTAGCTTAGCATTATGATCGTTACAGTTTTATTGCTACTGCTTTCTTCATGACTTATACATGTTCCTCTGACTATGAGATTATGTAACTCCCAAATACTGAAGGAACACCTTGTGTGCTATCAAACGTCACAACGTAACTGGGTGATTATAAAGATGCTCTACAGGTGTCTCCGAAGGTGTTTGTTGGGTTGGCATAGATCAAGATTAGGATTTGTCACTCCATGTATCCGAGAGGTATCTCTGGGCCCTCTCGGTAATGCTCATCACTATAAGCCTTGCAAGCAATGTGACTAATGAGTTAGTTGCGGGATGAGGCATTACGGAACGAGTAAAGAGACTTGTCGATAACGAGATTGAACTAGGTATGATGATACCGACGATCAAATCTCAGGCAAGTAACATACCGATGACAAAGAGAATGATGTATGTCATTATGCGTTGACCGATAAAGATCTTCGTAGAATATGTAGGAACCAATATCAGCATCCAGGTTCTGCTATTGGTTATTGACCGGACATATGTCTCGGTCATGTCTACATAGTTCTCGAACCCATAAGGTCCGCACGCTTAACGTACGATGACGATTTGTATTATGAGTTCTGTGATTTGATGAACGAAGTTTGTTTGGAGTCCTAGATGAGATCACGGACATGACGAGGAGTCTTGAAATGGTCGGGAGGTAAATATTGATATATTGGAAGGTTATATTCGGACACCAAAATGGTTCCGGGGTGATTCGGGTATTATTCGGAGTACCGGGAGGTTACCGGAATCACCCGGGGAAGTAGTGGGCCTTCATGGGCCTTATGGGAAAGGAGAGGAGGGCCGCAAGGGGGGCCGCCCCCACCCCCCATGGCAAGTCTGAATTGGACTAGGGAGGGGGCAGCGCCCCCCTCTTTCCTTCTCCCTCTCCTCCTTCTTCCCTCTCCTCCCCTCTTGGAAAAGGAAGGGGAGTCCAACTACGATTGGGAATCCTAGTTGGACTCCCCTATGGTGCACCCCTCCTAGCCGCCAGCCTCCTCCTCTCCCTCCTTTATATATGTGGCCAGGGGGCACCCCAAAGAACAACAGACAATCTCCTAGTCGTGTGCGGTGCCCCCCTCCATAGTTTAACACCTTGGTCGTATCATCGTAGTGCTTAGGTGAAGCCCTACACTGGTTACTTCATCATCACCATCGCCACGCCATCGTGCTGACGGAACTCTCCCTCGTCCTCAACTGGATCAAGAGCACGAGGGACGTCATCGTGTTGAACGTGTGCTGAACACGGAGGTGCCGTACGTTCGATACTTGGATCGGTTGGATTGTGAAGACGTTCGACTACATCAACCGCGTTACTAAACGCTTCCGCTTTCGGTATACGAGGGTACGTGGACACAGTTTCCCGTCTCGTTGCTATGCATCTCCTAGATAGATCTTGCATGATCGGAGGATTTTTTTTTTGAATTACTACGTTTCCCAACAGGCGCACTAAGGGGGGTAGGGCGCGCCCCCCACCCTCGATGGCCCCTCGTAGCTCCCCTGACCTACTTCCTTCACCTATATATATTCTTATACCTTGAAACATCCAGGAGAGCCACGAAACCACTTTTCCACCGCCGCAACTTTCTGTACCCGTGAGATCCCATCTAGGGACCTTTTCCGGCATCCTGCCGGAGGGGGATTCAATCACAGAGGGCTTCTTCATCAACACCATTACCTCTCCGAAGAAGCGTGAGTACTTTACCATAGACCTTCGAGTCCATAGTTATTAGCTAGATGGCTTCTTCTATCTCTTTGATTCTCAATACCATGTGCTCCTCGATGTTCTTGGAGATCTATTTGATGTAATATTCTTTTGCGGTGTGTTTGTCGAGATCTGATGAATTGTGGATTTATGATCAAGATTATCTATGAATATTATTTGGTTCTTCTCTGAATTCTTATATGCATGATTTGATATCTTTTCAAGTCTCTTTGAATTATCGGTTTAGTTTGACCTACTACATTGATCTTTCTTGCAATGGGAGAAGTGCTTAGCTTTAGGTTCAATCTTGCGGTGTCCTTTCCCAGTGACAGTAGGGGCAGCAAGGCACGTATTGTATTGTTGCCATCGAGGATAAAAAGATGGGGTTTTCATCATATTGCTTGATTTAATTCCTCTACATCATGTCATCTTAATTAATGTGTTACTTCGTTCTTTATGAACTTAATACTCTAGATGCATGCTGGATAGCGGTTGATGTGTGGAGTAATAGTAGTAGATGCAGGCAGGAGTCAGTCTACTTGACACAAACGTGATGCCTATGTTCATGATCATTGCCTTGGATATCATCATAACTATTCGCTTTTCTATCAATTGCTCGACAGTAATTTGTTCGCCCACCGTAATATTTGCTATCTTGAGAGAAGCCACTAGTGAAATCTATGGCCCCCGAGTCTCTTTTCCATTATATTGAATCCCTTTTCCATATTATTTAATCTCGTTTACATCTTACTAGTTTCTGCTCTATAAACCAAAAATACCAAAAATATTTACTTTACCGTTTATCTATCTCTATCAGATCTCACTTTTGCAAGTTGTTGATTAACAACCCCTTTATAGCTTTGGGTGCAAGTTGTTGATTGGTTGTGCAGGTATTCGGTGACTTGTGCGTTGTCTCCTACTAGATTGATACCTTGGTTCTCAAAACTGAGGGAAATACTTACGCTACTTTGCTGCATCACCCTTTCCTCTTCAAGGGAAAACCATCGCAAGCTCAAGAGGTAGCACTGCTAGGGTGCCCCTAGTTATTTATCATTAGCCGGAGCATGACGCTTCCACTCTTGCATGGGCATAGCCGCTCCTCTACCGTGTCGTCCGCCAGCATGGGGCTTCTACTGGTGCGTGGGTGGGAGCTCCCTCTGAGGGGAGACTCCAGGGCGTGTACAGCCCCGTCCGGGCACGTGGCTTGCACGACAGGACTAGAGGAGGTCTATATGGGCACCCGTGAGTGAGCGCGGGACTCATGAGGCCCTACCTCAAGGCGGGCTGCGCCTGAATTTTTTGTGGGATGCACGCGAAAATCCTGCGAGATGGTTAGGTCACCTGCGCCGAGTGAATCTTTGGAGGATATTGCAGGAGATGGCCAAACACCAGCGACCCCAGGAGGTGATGTGAATGGGGCCGGCCCGCCAGACAGAGCTCGGCCACTGGATTTTTCGAAGCTGCAGGGACGGACCCGAGCACAGACGCCATGCCCAGTCTTCTCATGCATCGATCCTAAAGAAAGATAGTCGGCGCGCGGCTCCCGCGGTGGTGAGGCACCATGCCGCGCGCCCTAACTTATCTTCCCACGATTAGCTCATGCAAGAAAAATCACCAAAGGCCACGGGAGGTGATGTACATGGGGCTGGCCCGTGAGACAGAGCTCAGCCACTTGGGTTTAGCAACGATGCAGGGACGGACCCGAGCACAGATGTCGTGCTAGCCCTTAATCATGAGGCAGTCGTGGGCGGGTTCGTAAGGGCGCACAACATTCGTCGTGGCGATGCACCGGACATGCAGATAATAACATAAAGCAACTCATGCAAAGGCGAAGCCAGTTATGATAGATGCGCAAAATGATACACACTGCAGGGAGGACCCATACAGCTTGAGGATAATGCAGCCCGAGGGGCGCCCTCAACTGAACAAAGTTAAAAGTCACCTGGCACCATTGGGTCAGAAGTGTTGAAGTAGCTGGAGATGCGCGTCGTGGAAGTTGCTCCTCATGAGCCAGTAGACTGCTGAGCTTTGGGGGCCTCCGGAGGCTCCGGCTCCTCCTTCGTCGGGATTGCCTGGCGCCTAGCTTCATGAGACGCCAGGACGCCCTGCATGCACCGCTGGAGCGAGACAGCCGCGCCCAGCAGGCCGAACGGCATGTGAACATAGCTGTGGGGGTGGCCTCCACACCGGCCAACACAGGACAGCCAGAAGAGCTCCTGGGAAGCAGCCCTGTTGAGGCCCGGGATGTTGACGCAGACGCGCAACTCACCTCTCATGTCCTAGGCGGTAGCTACATTGAGCAACGTGGGCCGGCGCTCGCCTCACATGGCTCGCGCCTCCTGAAGATCCCCGATTACCTTGATGATGAACTCTTGCACGCTTGGTGCTTCCCGCCCTATGCCACGCTCCCGGAAGCGCGCGTTGAAGCACGCCTCCACATGGTGCCTGAACGCCTTACTTGTGTCGCTGGCCAGGTCAGAGGCCCTCCAGACGAGAGCCCCCGAGCCCAACCCGAGGGGGGTGCCAGGCGTGCCTTCCTATGCGAGAGGGAAAGGCGCCCCAGCAGTGGGCGAGGGGCATGAAGCACGATCATTAGGCACCCCAGCCTCCTGAGGGCCCTTGAGGGGGAGCTGCTTCTTCTTCTTGGGGGCGACCTCAGGGGGATGGGTGGTGCCCTCGCCATCCGAGTTCTCGACCGCTGCAGCCTAGTAGGCGCGCTCGAGGGCACACCGCGTCCTTCTCATCGCAGGCGACCATGATGATCCGCAACTTCCTGGCATCTTGAGGACGTTGTAGCCGTGGTGAGTTGCTGCCACAAACTTGGCAAGGGCTGGGTACCTGAGGATGGCGTTGTACGGGAGGCAAATGTGAGCGACGTCGAAGTCGATGAGCTCGGTGTGGTAGTTGTCGCGCTTTGCCGAAGGTGACGGGGAGAAAGATCTACCCGATGGGGTGTGTAAATCCGCCGGTCACTCCTGAGAAGGGCTTGGTGTGCTGAACCTGGTCATATGGCACCTGGAGCCTGTCAAATGTCTCGATGGGGAGGACACTGAGCCCCGCGCCACCATCGATGAGTGTCCTGCTGACGAGGACGTTGCTGATGGTTGGTGAGCAGAGCATTGGGAGCGCGCCTGAAGTGGCCGCACACTTGAGCTGGTCCGAAGAGTCGAAGGTGATGGCGTACTTGGACCACCTGAGTGGACGCGACGGTTCGAGCTTGGGAAGGGCCGCGTTCACCTCGCGAGCGAACTACTTGAAGATGTGATGGGAGGCGGGGGCCTGAGCACCTCCCAGGATGCAGGTGATAGCATGAGGCTCTTGGAAGCCCCCAGCCCCATCGTCCTCGTGGTGGTCATCGTTCCTTCTTAGCGGCGGTGGCAACGGAGGGAGGCCAGCATTGCCTTGAGGATGGTCCTTACGAGGCTGGTCCCACCATGGACCGTCACAAGGCTGGTCCTGCCAGCAGTCTTCACGAGGCTGGTCAGGCCAGCCCTGAAGGGGGCCACGATCGTCCTAGCGGCCTCCACCGCGACCTCCTCCGCGGCCGTTGCCATGGTCATTGCGCTCAAGGCGGCAGCCAAGGCACCCGTCCTGGATGGCCCTGAGCTCTTGCCAGTCGTTAGTGTTGTGGTCATGCATGTTGTGGAAGACGCAGAACGGGTGGTTGCCTTTGAAAGACTCAGGGTGATCACAGTCGTGCTTCATCTCAGGCTCGGTTGCGAGCATAGCCGGGCCCTTGCACTTCACGTCCTTCGCCTTGGCCTTCTTGTCTTCTAGGTCAACTTCTAGGAGCTCGAGGAGCGAGAGACGGCCTTCTTCCGCCCTCGCGCACCTAGTCACCATATTGAACATCTCTAGAGCTGAGCACAAGTCCTCATGTATGGCGTGCTCCCCCTTCATCTTGACGTCCCGGACGCCATTAATGAACGATGAGATGATGGCCTTGTCCGACACCTTGGGGATCTTGAGGCAAAAGTTGGTGAAGCGCTGGATGTATTTGTTCAAGGTCTCCACTGGTTGCTGCTTGATGCGTCGTAGGTCGCCCACGGCAGGAGCGCGGTCGCGGGTGCCTTGGAAGTTGGCGATGAAGCGTTCCCGCAACTCGTCCTAGGAGGAGATCGACCCCACTGGGAGGTTCAGGAGCCACGAGCGTGCACCATCCTTGAGAGCCATGGGGAACCAGTTCGCCATGACCTTCTCTTCACCACTCACCACCTTGATGCTCAGCTCGTAGAGCTAAAGGAACTCATCCGGGCCGGGGGTGCCGTCGTAGCGCGGAGGCAGATCCGGCTTGAACTTGTCGGGCCAGGCAACACGGCGAAACTCTGGAGTGAACGCTCAGCACCCCGTCGTGGCCACAAGGGCTCGCCGCGGAGGGGGAGCCTGGTCTTGACGCCCATGTGCAACCACCTCGGGCTGCACATGAACTTGACACGGGGGCACCGGGGGAGCTGGGAGCGCACACGCCTCTCCCTGGGGCTGCTGCATGACCCAACACCTTTCTTCATTGCGCGCGAGCGCCCTGCACGGCTGATCACACTGAGAGGCCTCACGCCTCTTGCCGGAGAGGAGTGGGAGGCGAGTCGTGAGCCACGTCTCCCGCCTGGGGCAGCGGGGAAGGCAGTGCACAAGACAGCGCAGGAGCCTCTCCAACAGCACTAACGAGCTCAGCGACGCGGTCCAGCCAGTCCTCTTAGAGGTTGTCCCCCGGACGGTAGTGTAGAAGCTCACGCGCCATGAGAAGCGCCAACTGCGCGGTCGCCAGCCCGCGACGAGCATGGGAAGATGAAGCAGCGGCCGGAGTCAGTGACGGAGTGTCGGTGCGGCCATCGCATCACACGGAGGGCGACAGCGACGAATCCTGCTACTCGTGGGTTGCAGGGTCGGTGGCGGCATTGGCCACGGGTGACGGGGAGCGGCGGGGAGCACCGTTACCCGCGGGTGCCGTCTGGGCGACGCGTGCAGCGAGGGCTGCCCGACGCTCAGCACGAACTTTACGAGCCTCCGCCATGAGAACAACGGAGCAATGGCAAAACAACCGACGGAAGAGAGGCCTCGACACGCCCATACCTGGCGTGCCGAATGTCGAATTCCATGCTCCGCAGGCCCAAGAAAGGTTCGAACTCTGGGGCATGTGCGAAGGACTCAACCTCTCAAGACAAACGACTCGCTACTCTCACGGCCTAGCTCGATGAACAGGAAGGAAATGGGCATGACAGTTTACCCAGGTTCGGGCCACCTTGCAGTGTAAAACCCTACTCCTGCTTTGTGGTGGATTAGCCTCGCGGGGGCAAGGATGAACTAGTACAAGGGGAAGAACAACCTCAAAAGGCTTGTTCTTCTAATGAGCTCTAGGGATTCAGCCTCCGAGGGTCCGGCCCTTCTATGGTGGTGGCTAGGCTATACTTATAGTGGCATCGGTCCACTTCCCCCAAAACTTAGTCGGGAAGGGATCCGACAGTGGCCAATTTTGAAAGGGGACAAGTAGTACATATTATCCTAATGAAAGGTGGTCTTCACCTACAAAGCTTCTGATCATGACATCATGGTGGGCTCGACGATGACATCCATCATGCCGTTCTGGCAGTCCTGGTCTTGTTGCATGCATTCGGCAGCGTTTGGTTGATTCCTTGGGACTCTGCATCTGCGATTGCCTCCTTAGCACCAAAGAGGAAACCTGCCGCTCTACGCCCGCTGGCGTGCACCTGGCCTTGGTCATCATGGCTTGCGTCACCTCAAGCCTCATGAGGTGAGTGCTTGCATAGAAATCTCCGCTCCTCAGGAGGCCGCCTAGGGAGGCCGCTCCTTCAGGAGGTCTTGATGTCGTCCGCCTCGCGAGGCTTGGCCCCTCGCGAGGGTCTTGTCTTGTTGTGGCTTAATATGGCTCGTACCAGGCCGCCGATGGAGCCACATCGTGGGCCGCAGGCAAGCAAGTCTGGGTACCCTGGTTCCCAGAATGCCGACATCGTCTTGCAACCTCGCCCACCCGGAGATCTTATCCATCTGACTGTGGACGATCGTATGCATGCTCCTGTAAGAGTCCTCGCCTACCTGCGAGACATTTTCCCAGGCCGTGTCGCCGCGGGAAGACATCTCTGCTGCATTCACGGTGCGGCAGGATTCGTTGCATGGTCGGACCAGTCTACTGCATCGACGGCACAGCGGGATCTCCGTGCTGCTTCGACGGTGCGGCGGGACCTAGGTGCTACTACGGCCACGCGGTGAGACATGTCGGCTGCTTTCGCAGTGATGTGGGACATCTCTCGTGCTTCCTCTTCCATGCTCGCCTCTCCCTAGTGGCAATCTCTCGACCCAGAACTCAGGCTGGCCATGGCAGACGCAAGGGAACGATGATGAATGACTTGTTTGTTTTTGTGGATGAGGAGTTGAGGAGGAATGTGCGGTCATCTTGGAGTAGTAGTATTTATAACCGAGTACTAATACACTCCTAAGTGGGAAACCGTTTAGGTTTTGATCGGCGTGAATAGGTTTGCAATTAAATATAGCCTGGTAGTAATTTGGAATGTGACGGGACGCAGAGTCAAAATTTTATTGGCGATTCTATAATTTCTAAGTGCGGCACTATTCTCGGACGGCGTAACATGGGCATGCTTTCTCGGCCGCATACGTGGCGTTTGCACCATAGGGTGCACCGCAATAGGAAATGTCAGCACACATCTTGTTCCAACAATCGTGTGCGCTCATTATTACCATCGTGCACACTTATTTTAATTAGAATGTGTGCCCATCTAGCGCACACATGTTGATCTATCTAACTGTTTCTAATTGGTGTGGTTAATCGCAAATAGTTCATCCGTGTGAAGTGTATGCCATCAATCGCAGACACTTTGATTTAGTTGACCGTTTCTGTTCAGTTGCCTAATCTCAAACAGTTAATCCTTCTGACGCGTATGCCCTCAATTGCACACACCTTTATCTAGTTGCCCATTTCAGTTGTTCCGCCTCATCACAAATAGTTAATCCGAATGAACTGTATGTTATATATCGCACACGCCTTCATATGGCTGCCTGTTTCTGTTTTTCTTCCTCATCGCAAACAGTTCATTGAACTGAACTGTATGCCCTACATGCACATGCAACTAAAATCGGAATCGTGTTTGATGCATCCGTCATCGCAAATGTTTTGCACTTTTTTTGACGGTTTTTTACATCATCGTTTGCGGTGATTGCATCGCACACAGTTTCGTCAAAGGGTCTCTGATTGTAGTGTCGTGTTAGCAGCATCCTGTAGTAGTGTATCACTTAGATAACTTGAGGGGTGTTTATCTAAGTGGGAGTTCATTAGTTATTTGATTAATTGAACTTAATTTATCATGAAATTAGTCTTATAGTTTTGCATATCTATGTTTTAAATCAATGGCCCGAGCTACCATACCCCTGAATTTTAATGCGTTCCTAGAGAAAGCTAAGTTGAAAGATGATGGTAGGAACTACACGAACTGGGTCCATAACTTGAGGATTATCCTCATTGTTGCACAGAACAATTATGTCCTTGATGCATCGCTAGGTGACAGACCTGCTGCATGAGCTATCGTACATGTTATGAACATCTAGCAGGCTTGATCTGATGACTACTCAATAGTTCAGTGTGCCATGCTTTACTGCTTAGAGCTGGGACTTCAAAGACGTTTTGAACGTCATCGAGCATATGAGATGATCCAGGAGTTGAAGTTAATATTTCAAGCAAATGCCTAGGTTGGGAGATATGAAGTCTCCAACAAGTTCTATAGCTGCAAAATGGAGGAGAACAGTTCTGTCAGTGAACACATACTCAAAATGTCTGGGTATCATAATCACTTGACTCGGCTGGGAGTTGATCTTCCGGTTGATAGTGTTATTGACAGTGTTCTTCAATCATTGCCACCGAGCTACAAAGGCTATGTGATGAACTATAATATGCAAGGGATGAACAAAACAATTCCTGAACTCTTCACAATGCTTAAAGCCGCGGTGGTAGAAATTAAGAAGGAGCATCAAGTGTTGATGGTTAACAAGACCACTAGTTTCAAGAAAAAAGGCAAGCGAAAGAGAGGGAACTTCAAGAAGAATGGCAAACAAGTTGCCACTCCCGGGAAGAAGCCCAAAGCTGGACCCAAACCTGAAACTTAGTGCTTCTACTACAAAGGGAATGGTCATTCTAAGCGGAACTGCCCCAAATACTTGGCGGATAAGAAGGATGGCAAAGTGAACAAAGGTATATTTGATATACATGTTATTGATGTGTACCTTACTAATGCTTGTAGTAGCGCGTAGGTATTTGATACTGGTTCAGTTGCTCATATTTGTAACTCAAAATAGGAGCTGCGGAATAAACGAAGATTGGCTAAGGACGAGGTGACGATGTGCGTTGGGAATGGTTCCAAGGTCGATGTGATCGCCGTCGGCATGCTACCTCTACATCTACCTTCGGGGTTAGTTTTAGACCTCAGTAATTGTTATTTGGTGCCCGTGGTAGAGCATGAACATTATATCTGGGTCTTGTTTATTGCGAGACAGTTATTCATTTAAATCAGAGAATAATGGTTGTTCTATTTATATGAGTAATATATTTTATGGTCATGCACCCTTGATGAATGGTCTATTCTTGTTGAATCTCGATCGTAGTGATACACATATTCATAATATATTGAAGCCAAAAGATGCAAAGTTGATAATGATAGTGCAACATACTTGTGGCACTGCCGTTTACGTCATATTGGTGTAAAGCGCATGAAGAAACTCCATGTAGATGGACTTTTGGAATCACTTGATTATAAATCATTTGATACTTGCGAACCATGCCTCATGGGCAAGATGACTAGAACTCCGTTCTCCGGAACAATGGAGCGAGCTAGTGACTTACTAGAAATAATACATACTGATGTATGTGGTCCGATGAGTGTTGGAGCATGCGGCGGGTATCATTATTTTCTGACCTTCACAGATGATTTGAGTAGGTATGGGTATATCTACTTGATGAAACACAAGTCTGAACCATTTGAAAAGTTCAAAGAATTTCAGAGTGAAGTGGAGAATCATCATAACAAGAAAATAAAGTTTCTACGATCTGATCGAGGAGGCGAATATTTGAGTTACGAGTTTGGACTTCATTTAACACAATGTGGAATTGTTTCACAACTCACGCCACCTGGAACACCACAACATAGTCGTGTGTCCGAACATTGTAACCGTACTTTATTAGATATGGTGCGTTCTATGATGTCTCTTACCGATTTACCACTATCGTTTTGGGGTTATGCATTAGAGACAGCCGCATTCACTTTAAATAGGGAACCGTCTAAATCCGTTGAGATGACACCATATGAATTGTGGTTTGGCAAGAAACCTAAGTTGTCGTTTCTTAAAGTTTGGGGATGCGACGCTTATGTCAAAAGGCTTCAGCCTGATAAGCTCGAACCTAAACTGGAGAAATGCGTCTTCATAGGATACCCTAAAGAAACCATTGGGTACACCTTCTACCAAAAATCCGAAGGCAAGATCTTTGTTGCTAAGAATGGGTCCTTTCTAGGGAAGGAGTTTCTCTCGAAAGAAGTGAGTGAGAGGAAAGTAGAAGTTGATGAGGTAATTGTACCTTCTTTCGAATTGGAAAGTAGCACATCACAGAAATCGTTCCCGTGATGCCTACACCAACTAGAGAGGAAGCAAATGATAATGATCCTGAAACTTCAGATCAAGTTACTACTGAACCTCGTAGGACGACCAGAGCACGATCCGCACTAGAGTGGTACGGCAATCCTGTCCTGGAAGTTATGTTATTAGACCATGGCGAACCTACGAACTATGAAGAAGCTATGATGAGCCCAGATTCTGATAAATGGCTTGAGGCCATGAAATCTGAGATAGGATCCATGTATGAGAACAAAGTGTGGACTTTGGTGGACTTGCCCAATGATCAACAAGCCAGAGAAAATAAATGGATCTTCAAGAAGAAGACTGACGCTGATGGTAATGTTACTGTCTACAAAGCTCAACTTATCACGAAAGGTTTTTGACAAGTTCAAGGAGTTGACTACGATGAGACTTTCTCACCCATAGCGATGCTTAAGTCTGTCTGAATCATGTTAGTAATTGCCGCACTTTATGATTATGAAATCTGCAAATGGACGTCAAAACTACATTCTCGAATGGATTTCTTAAAGAAGAGTTGTATATGATGCAACCAGAAGGTTTTGTCGATCCTAAAGGTGCTGAAAAATTGTGCAAGCTACAGAGATCCATCTATGGACTGATGCAAGCATCTCGGAGTTGGAATATACGCTTTGATGAGGTGATCAATCATATGGTTTATACAGACTTACAGTGAAGCATGTATTTACGAGAAAGTGAGGTGATCAAATCATATGGTGCAGTTCCAAGCAGAGCATCGTAGTGGGATCTATGTGTGAAGCGGAGTACATAACTGCTTCGGAAGCAGCGCATGAAGGAGTCTTGATGAAGTAGTTCATATCCGATCTGGGTGTAATACCCAGTGCATCGGGTCCAATGAAAATCTTTTGTGAAAACACTGGAGCAATTGCCTTGGTGAAGGAATCCAGGTTTCACAAAAGAACCAAACACATCAAGAGACACTTCAACTGCATTCGTGAAAAGGTCAAGGATAGAGACATAGAGATTTGCAAAATACAAACGGATCTGAATGTAGCAGACCCGTTGACTAAGCCTCTGCCGCGAGCAAAGCATGATCAGCACTAAGACTCCATGGGTGTTAGATTCATTACAATGTAATCTAGATTATTGACTCTAGTGCAAGTGGGAGACTAAAGGAAATATGCCCTTGAGGCAATAATAAAGTTGTTATTTTATATTTCCTTATTCATGATAAAAGGTTTATTATTCATGCTAGAATTGTATTGATCGGAAATTTAAATACATGTGTGAATACATAAACAAATACTGTGTCCCAAGTAAGCCTCTACTAGACTAGCTCGTTGATCAAAGATGGTTAAGGTTTCCTAACCATAGACATGTGTTGTCATTTGATAACGGGATCACATCATTAGGAGAACGATGTGACGGACAAGACCCATCTGTTATCTTAGCATATTGATCGTTCAGTTTATTACTATTGCTTTCTTGATGACAAATACATATTCCTTCAACTATGAGATTATGCAACTCCTGGATACCAGAGGAATACCTTGTGTGCTATCAAATTTCACAACATAATTGGGTGACCATAAAGATGCTCTATAGGTATCTCTAAAGGTGTTTGTTGAGTTGGCATAGATCGAGATTAGGATTTCTCACTCTGAGTATCAGAGAGGTATCTCTGGGCCCTCTCGGTAATACACATCATAAGAAGCCTTGCAAGCTAAGTGACTAAGGAGATAGTTGCAAGATGATGTATTACGAAATGAGTAAGGAGACTTGCCGGTAATGAGATTGAACTAGGTATGAGGATACGGATGACCGAATCTCGGGCAAGTGACATACCGATGGACAAAGGGAATTACGAATGTTGTCATAAGGTTCGACCGATAAAGATCTTCATGGAATATGTAGGAGACAACATGGGCATCCAGGTTCCGCTATTGGTTATTGACCGGAGAGGTGTTTCGGTCATGTCTGCATAGTTCTCGAACCCGTAGGGTCCGCACGCTTAACGTTCGTTGACGATATAGTGTTATATGTGTTATATGATTTGGTGACCCATTGTTGTTCAGAGTCCCGGATGAGATCACGAACATGACGAGGAGCTCAGGAATGGTTCAAAGGTAAGGATTGATATATAGGGTGATGATACCCGAACACCGGAAGTGTTTCGAAATGCACCGGGTGGTCATCGGGTCGCCGGAAGGGGTTTCAGACACCCCCGATAGGTGTATGGGCCTAATGGGCCAAGGGGGGACAGACCAGCCCACAAGGGGGTTGGTGCTCCTCTCTCCATGGCTACTGGCCCTAGGGAAGGAAAGGGGGGAGGGCTAGCCCCTCCTGCCTTCCCCTTCTCATGGGAGAAAGGAAAGGGGGGCGCCACCCTCCCCTGCCTTTCCCCGCTCACCTAATAAGGAAAGGGGGGCGTGGCTTGGGGTGGACCCTGAGTAGGATTCGGCATACTTGGGGCGCCTCCTCACAGCCTCCGCTCTCCCCCCACCTATATATATGTGGGAGGGGGCTCCCCACATAACCACGACAATCTCTTAGCCGTGTGCAGTGCCCCCCCTCCACATTTTTGTCCCTCGATCATATTTTCGTAGTGCTTAGGCAAACCCCTATGGAGATAGCTTCACCATCACCCTCACCACGCTGTTGTACTGCCGGAACTCATCCACTACTTCGTCGTCTTGCTAGATATAAAAGGCGAGGACGTCACCGAGCTGAATGTGTGCTGAACGCGGAGGTGTCGTACGTTCGGTACTCGATCGGTTGGATCGTGAAGAAGTTCGACTGCATCAACCACATTACTAAACGCTTCCTCTTACGGTCTACGAGGGTACGTAGACACACTCTCCCCTCTCATTGCTATGCATCTCCATGGATAGATCTTACGCATGCGTAGAAATTTATTTGTTTTCCATGCAACATTCCCCAACACGGATGAGATCTCGGACATCACGAGGAGCTCTAGAATGGTCCGGAGGTAAAGATTCATATATAGGAAGTCCTGTTTTGGTCGAAAAAGTTTCGGGCATTATCGGTATTGTACTGGGAGTGCCGAAAAGGGTCCGAGGGTCCACCTGCCCCGGGGGCCCACATGGTTGTAGGGGGACGCCCTGGCCTACATGGGTCAGGGCACCAGCCCCAAGAGGCCCATGCGCTCGAAACAAGGAAAAGGGGAAGAGTCCTAAGGGGGAAGGAACCCCCTAGGTGCCTTGGGGAGGGAGGACTCCTCCCTAGGTCGCGCCCCCTCCCTTGGAGGAGGGGCCAAGGCTGCCCCCCAATCCTTCCCCTTGCCTCCTATAAATAGTGGGGGAGATGGAGGGGCTGGACACACCTGTAGACGGACAAGTTGGCAATACAATGATCGATGTGTTAATGGGGTGCCGGTGCACGTATATATAACTACAGGGTAGGCCTCAACCTTAACTATACACAACTAGGAGGTGGGCCACAACATGAATATACATGCAATACAAAATATATACTCAACACCTCCCCCCTGCAGTCGAAGCGTCGCCGGAGACACAGAGACTGGACCAAAACTCCTCGAAGATGGAAGTAGGCAATCCCTTAGTCATCAAATTAGCAAACGGTTGCGACGTCGGAACATGGAGAACCCGAACACGGCCAAGGGCAACCTGCTCTCGCACAAAGTGAATATCATGCTCAATATGCTTCGGACGTCGATGGTGCACCGGTTTGGCAGAAAGGTAGACCGCCCTGACGTTATCGCAGTAGACAAGAGTGGCCTTGTGAACATCACAAAGCAACTCCTGAAGCAGCTGACGGATCCAAGAGCACTCAGCCATGGCATTAGCCGCGGCATGATACTCTGCCTCGGCGCTGGAGTTGGAGACCGTGGGCTGCCGCTTAGATGCCCAAGATATCAACGAGGGCCCAAGGTAGACACAATAGTCGGACGTGGAACGCCGGGTCTCGGGGCAGCCAGCCCATTCAGCATCTGAGTAAGCAACGAGGTCGGTGGAGACGGAGGCCGTCAGGGTGAGTCCCAAAGACATGGTGTTGCGTATGTAATGGAGAATACGCTTCACCAGGGTCCAATGAGAGTCACGTGGGGCATGCATGTGGTGGCACACCTGCTGGACAGCGTATTGCAGGTCGGGGCGAGTCAGCGTCAGGTACTGTAAAGCACCAACAATGGAGCAATAGAACACTGCATCAGACGTGAGAGACCCCTCTAGAGCAGAGACCTTCACCTTTGTGTCGACGGGGGTGGACACCGGCTTGCAGTTAAGCATGCCGGCACGCTCCAGAAGCTCGTGGGCGTACTTCTATTGATGCAGAAAGAAACCGTCAGCCCATCGTATCACCTCGATGCTAATGAAGTAGTGCAGGCACCCCAAGTCCTTGAGGGCGAACTCATCACGAAGACGAGCCATCAACTGCTGAAGGAGCTCAGGGGTGGATGCCGTGAGGATGATGTCATTGACGTAGAGCAGCAGATAGGCAGTGTCAGCTTCCTGATGATACACAAAGAGTGAGGCATCGGAGCGAGTGGACCGGAAGCCCAGACACTGCAGGAAGGCTGCGATACGCTAGTACCAGGCCCGAGGCGCCTACTTCTACCCGTAGAGTGAATGGGAGAGCAAGTACATGAAGTCCGGATGCTCATCATTGACGAAACCAGTGGGCTCCTCACAGAATGCCTACTCGTCAAGATGACCGTGCAAGAAGGCATTGGAGACATCCAGCTGATGCACATGCCAGGCTTGCGAGACAGCCAACTGAAGCACCGCGCGGATCGTGCCCGGTTTAACGACCGGAGCGAAGGTGGTGGTGAAGTCCATGCCCGCGTGCTGCCGAAATCCATGAACCACCTACCGAGCCTTGTAGCGCTTGAGAGAACCGTCCGGGCGGGTCTTGTGGCAAAACACCCACATGCCAGTGATGATGTTGGCATGAGAGGGGCGCGGAACAAGTTGCCACGTGCGGTTGCGCTGTAGGGCATCGAACTCCTCCTGCATCGCTGTGAGCTAGTGGGGATCCCAAAGGGAAGCGCAAGCGGAGGTGGGGATGGGTGATGGCGTTGACATCGAGGCAGCGCACACATACTCATCGAAGGAGTAGCGCGGGCTCGGCCGAAGCACACCGGCCTGGGTGTGGGTCGTCACGCCTAGGGGCGGGGCAGGAGCAGCGGGGGCCGCAGGGGCGATGGGGGCCGCGACGACGACGACGACGTCCGAGCCGGCAGCTGGGGTGGCGAAGGGCGAGGGGGAAGTCAAGCCCGTCGCCTGGGAGGCGGCGCCAGTCGGGGTGGCGGGCGGGGTGCCCGCCGGCTCGACCTCGGAGGAGGGAGATGGGGACCCCGGGGCCCGGTCAGACTCGAACTCGAGGGAGGGAGTCGAAAAACCGGGCGGCAGCAGCAGAAGGCGTCGTGCTGGGGGGCTCTCCGGGGGGCGCCTCCATGCATCGCTCCAAGTAGGGGGCACGGGGGTCGGCGCTGAAGGAGCCAAAGCCGGAGAAACCTGAAAAAAGGAAACACCGTCTCGACAATTACACGTGCCTCGAGGTGTACACACGATGAGTGACAGAATCATAGCACTGGTAACCTTTGGTGTTAGGGGGTAGCTAAGAAAGACGCATGGCCCACACAGTGCAGGCGTCGTCTTCCTCGGCGACAACCGTGTGGAAGATGTCCTTCGAGACGGTCTGGTAGAACCATCGGATGAGCGTGGCATCAATGGCGGACCACTCCGGATCGCCCCGCATGCACTCACTATCCACGGAACCGTCGATGTGCTCGGTGAGGTAGTACTCGCGGAAGATGAGGTTGAAGTAGGTCTTCCATGCGTAGTATGACGTGCTGAGCTGTCGAGGTGGATAGGGACCTAGCCCTCAATGTTGAGGTCACAGATGGCGGCGGCGGAGGGCTCGGGGCCGGCGAAGGGGTTCGATGAGTGGGTCGTGGAGGAGCCCGGGGAGGAGTCCATGGGTGCGGCGGCAGCGGTGAAAGGCGGCGACGGTTAGGGTTAGGGTTGCACTACTAGGGAAAAGCCTATACACAGAATATTACCAGCAGCGCTCTTCAAAATACCATGCTACTGCTATTTAGCAGCAGCGCGTGTCGCCAAAACGCGCTGCTGACAGGAAAATAGCAGTAGGGCGTCCAACGCATACAGCGCTACTGCTATAGTTGCCATGACCTTGCCCCCCGCTAGTTATAGCAGTAGCGCACTTTACTAAATAGCGCTACTGCTATTCAGGTTAGCTGTAGCGCGTTTTGGCAAACGCGCTACAACTATCCCTACCTTATCCCCACGCGCACGACCGGCCCTCTCACTCACACTCTCACTCTCGCCCGCGTAACCGTCGTCGTGCGTCGCCGCCGCCGCCGCCTTCGTCCGTCCGCCGCCGAAGTACTCCCCTCCTTCCGTCCCTCCTCCATCCTCCTCGCACATCCTCCCTCCTCCTGCGGCCGCCCCTCCCTCCTCCGCCGCTGCCCTCCTCCCTCCGCCTGCGGCCGCCCCTCCTCCCTCCTCCGCCGGCAGCCCTCCTCCCACCGCCCTCGACCTCGTCGCCCCTAGCTACCTCTCCGTCTCCCCCACCCCCTGCCACTAGTTAGTACTAGATTTAGTAGTAGTAGATGTTAATTTAGGGTTAGCTAGTACTAGATGTTGCTTAGTTAGTACTAGATTTTTAGTAGTAGTGGTGGTAGTTGAACTACTTTAGTTGTAGTTGAACTAGTTTAGTAAGTAAATTAATAAACTAGTTGAACTAGTTGAATTAACAGAACTAATCTATTTTTAGTAAGATAATTAATATAACTAGTTGAACTACTTTATTTTTAGAAAGAACTAGTTTTTTTCTATTTATAGTAAGTTTATATTTAGTAAGAACTAGTTGAATTAATAAAACTAGTTGAACATGTCATATTTGTTGTTATTTTTTAGTTTAAGCAATTATTCGGGATGTATTAGTGATAACTTATATGGTTTTAGGTGACCTCCGTCGTCCCCGTCACCGACCCCCTCCGACATCCCCGTCGTCGTCCCAGTCACCGACCCCCTCCGACATCGAGGTGAGACCAGCCAAATATCCTTGTATATCTTGTGTTGTTGCTCAAATAGGATATGTGGTTGCCCAAGTGGCCATTCATGTTTAGTTTACATCTCCGAGTGGCCTATGTTTTGCCGGAGTGTTGACTAATTTTCGTTCCGGCAAATTTCAGGCGCTCGATATGTCCTTTTTTAGCAAAGGTCATGCCAGATTTTGTCGTGAATTCTGGCATGACTTGTGCTAGAATATGTACAAGTTTAATCTTTGAATTATGATTGTAGGAAATGTCGTACTCGGACGACGACGGTCTCCCGGGGAAGTGTAGCTGGTGCCACGACGATCGAGGTATGTGCGACAGGTTCGTTCGGCTGGACGAAGATCGGCGCTTCAGCATTAAGCTCGAGGAGACCTTCGATTGTGAAACGGTACGCAACAACGACAAGTTTTTTTTCGTAATTAAGCATGACTTCAACTATTTCAACGTCTAATTTCATATTTTACAATTCGACTAGCTTATCTCATGCCATGCAAGACGCTATGTCTTGGAGAGGATGGGTTTTGAAGACCATGAAAATTTCGAAACAAAGAAAATACACCTAAGGACCCATCATGATATGGATTTTGAAGTAAATCTGTGCAATGCTCAGAGCGTAACCCATTTTGGTTGCCAAAATTGGGAAGCACTTTGCAAAATGTATGGTTTTTATGAGGGTATGATTGTCACCATGGATCTTGGTGATCCTGACAGCGAGGAAGACAATATGGACATTTGGGTCCTTGTTGATACGCTTCCGATTGTACCGCTATGTGAGTTTCTCAAACATAGTTATTAACTAATTTATATTGTTTATTTCAAAATAGTTGATAGCTTATTTCCATTGACAGCTTATTTTGATTCTTCAAAGACTGTGCGGAAGATGGTAGATAAAACCCACTACACCGATGGCACCGAATTAACGTATAAGGAGAAAAATCATTTGATCGCATTTTGTACTCTTCTTGAGAATTACAATGACTATTATCGAACTCCTCCAAATTATGGTGAATACGTGCCACTAGTGCATGTTTTGAACCACGATAACTTCTCTGGATATACCCTGATAAGATTTTTTACTATTACGACATCCGTGCATCTTTTGCATACTTCTAAAACTAGTACATCATAGCTAACTACGAAGTTATTATTATGTTTTTCAACAGAAACTCCCGATGGATTGTGTGCCTCATCTGATGTCTCTGCATGGTCGCCTCTCAGTTCTGAACATACTGCCAGGTAAATCTACGGCGCTCACCTGTGCATATCGGATTTCTAAAACCCGTGAACACATGATCATCAAAGAATGGAAGAAATGTATGGACATTCGCAAGGAGGTTCTTGGAAGTAACATACAGCGAAAGGCAACAATTGGAGACAGGCTAATCTCCATTCTCCATAATGGAGAGTCAGGGGCTATCTTGTTTTTTTGCTATTTTACCTTAGAAAATGTAGTAGGTCTTAATCGAATGTAATAGGTCCTATGAGGTACAATATGTTTATTATGTGGTAATGTGTTAGAGTTGATAATGATGATCTTGAGGAGGTGTTATGTGATGTCAATGATGAAAACGATGATCTTGAGGAGGTGTTATATGACAATGATGTATTATGATGCTAAGTTGTTAATGATATGATGATGATGATGATATTATTATATCATTGGGTGAAAGAACCGCGGATTAGTTTCAAGTGGATGGACATCCACTTGAAACTAGTCCACGGTTCTTTCACCCCATGATGTAATAACTCATTATGATGTAAAAACAATCTCTAAATTCCTGTTGTATGAAAACTTGTGTAAAGGTGTATGAATACAACATAAAAAAGAAAAGAAATAAAATACTAAATAATAGTAGTAGCGTGGGCGAGGAGAAGCGCTACTACTAATTACCAGTAGCGATGTTCTAAAGAAGCGCTGCTACTAAGTCAATTTAGCAGTAGCGTGGGTCAAGACACGCTATTGCTAAGCATTAGCTGTAGCGCCTTATCAGTAGCGCTCCTGCCCCGCGCTACTGATAGGCCCAAAACCCGCGCTGCTGCTAGGCTTTTCCCTAGTAGTGCTGGTGTAGCGGCGGTAGTGAAGTGCGGCGGCTGCGGGGGTGCGCGGCTGCAGGAGGAAGGAGAGGCAACGACAGCTGGGAGGAGAAGCGGCGCGGGCGGCAACAACATGGGAGGACGGTGCGCGGAGGCGGCGATCGGCGCGGCAGGAAGGCGGAAGCAGGGCGACACAAGATGGCAGCGGCGCGATGGGAGAAGGGGAAGGGCGCGACAGCGGGGTTGTGCGGCGGTGGCAAAACCATAGGAAAGGACCGAGCAAGATGATACCATGTAGACGGACAAGTTGGCAATACAATGATCGATGTACTGATGGGGTACCGGTGCACGTATATACATTTACAGGGTAGGCCTAAACCTCAACTATACACAACTAGGAGGTGGACCACAATACAAAATATACATGCAACAAAAAATATATACTCAACAACACCAAATCGCACGCCCCGGCGGCAACCCTACCTCTCACAAAACTCAGTTTTCTTCTCAGATTGGTTCCCGCAGCGTTTGGTGAAGCCCTGCCGAGATTGCGCCACCACCATCTCCACCACGCCGTCGTGCTGGTTGAGATCCTATCTACTTCTCTTCTCTTGCTTGCTGGATCAAGAAGGAGGACACGTTATCGAGGCGGACGTGTGCTGAACGCGGAGGTGCCGTCTGTTTGGCGCTAGATCGGATTGGATCGCGAAGAGTACGACTACATCAACTGCGTTATTTACGCTTCCGCTTTCGGTCTACAATGGTATGTAGACACACTCCTCTCTCGTTGCTATGCATCTCCTAGATTAGATCTTGGGTGTTCGTAGGATTTTTTTTATTTTTTATGCAATGTTCTCCATCATTGCCAGCAGGAGGGCTTCGGCTCCGTTTTTGGGTGTATTTTTCTGTGTTCGTTTAGTGATTGTGTCCTGCTACGGAAGACGAGGCGACGACGGCTCCTTGAAGTTGGAATAAGGTTTACTCCGCCTAGCCCTGTTCTGGCGTCTAGATCTATCGGAGGGCGTGTGGAGGTATGTCTCCGGTAGATCTCACGCAATTCGGTCGGCGTTTGTCTTCGGTGGATCCATTTGGATCCGGTCTTCGTCCATCTGTGTTTGTGTGTTTTCAGGTTGGATCCTTCCGATCTACGCTTCTCTTTATTGACGGCGGTTGTTGTTCTAGTGCGTGAGTCCTATTGGACATTAGCACGACGACTTTCTCACTGTCCACTACAACAAGGTTTGTACGTCTCCGGTAATGTAGGTGATTTCTTTAACTATGCGTGCTTTATTCTGGAAACATGGAAGCACTGAAGATGCTGCTCACCCGCATCCCCACGGACGGCGGCTTTTATTTTTTGAAAAAAAACCCCACTTTATGAGGTCGGCTTCCTCGTGGTCCAGAAGCGTTCCCACATCACTAGAAGCTGGATCAAAGGATTAGCCCCGCCCGAACCAGGCCGTGGATAAGTATACATACCGGTTACGCTAAAAAAATTGCCAAAAAAAAGGTTACGCTAAAAAAGAGATTGCTATGCTAAAAAAAAAGAGATTGCTTTTCCTTAATTAATTATGAATCTGGAGAGATTAAAAAGGAAATGGGAGCGTGGAATCGAGAAACCTGGGCCTTTATAACACCCGCGCCACACACCCCCTCACAACCAAACGCAATATCGCCCAGCCCCTCTTCCTCCTCGACGCGCAGGCCCCAGGGAAAAAGAAAAACTCCGTTGGAGAAAAGTCGCGTGCCGTCTCCTCTCGCCCACAGGTTAGTTGGTGCCCGCCGCCCGTCTCCTCCTTCCACCGCCTCAGATCCGATCGCCGGAGGCCGCGCCGCCAATCCGGCGTCTGTTCGCTCCTGATGCGCGCGTTGCTGTGCTTTTTCTCGTTGGAGGATTTTTCTTTTTAATTTTGGTTCGGTGTCGCTGGATCTGCGCAGGAATTGTTTGATATTCGGTTGGTAGGATTGTTCGGCTATGGTTTGATTTGCGCGTCCGCCTCCGTGTGCGACGTAATCGTCGTGGTGGGTGTCTCGTTTAGAGGAGGCGGTTGACTTCCGTTCAAATTTTTGTGGTGATTTGCGCCTGCGCGTGAATTTATAGATTGGGGACCAGACCGGTGCAGTCAAGGTGATTGGTCTTTTGGATTCGAACAGCACAAAGGGGAAGAGGTGACTCGATGGATAATGATCAAAAGGAATGCATTGAGGCCTCTGCTGGTTATGATTGCTTTGCCACCGGCCGCCCTATGAGACCCATGTCTTGTCATGAAAGATCCTCGAAAGGTCAGTTGCTTAGACATGAGGTCCAAGGTCCCGGCACGAAATTGGATTGCTTGAATTATGCTCCGGGAAAGGATTTGTTGCTTCATCCAGCTGCGTGTTTTCCTTGACCCGGCTTTCATGATGGATAAAGTTATAAACCAAAGGTCTAGAATAATTATGTGGACAAAGGAATTAAGGATGAGATAAAGAAAGATTGGTCATTCACATAGCATCCCAGACCAGGCATTGAAATATCATGCTTTCACCTGTGATCTGTTATGCAGGAATTGCAGACTCTAATATGAATTTGTTTAAAGTCCAATCTAGTTTCTATTGGCACCTATGTGCTAATAGGGTGTAGTCTGGTCGGGAAGAATCATGGGCAGCCTATCTTATGATTTTTAATCTTATATATAATTATCTGTGTGTCTGTCTAAAAATGCCACTTGTGCACCTAGAAAAATCTAATCTGAATGTATGACAACTGCCATAGTCAGGAAAGTCGATTGATTCCCTGATTTTAGGGACTTAAGAGGTGATTAATCCAGAACTATGTTGCTTGAGGGCAGGGTTGTCATGCATACCTTATGCTTTCATGGTTGCAGTAGTTCTGTAGCAGTTTAGCTTACGGCTTAACCAGGATCACAAATTTGGGTTATTATTGCTTTTATAAATGAAAATATGTAGCAATCTCCTCTTTACAGCTGCCTGTGCACCAACATTGGATTCACCTATGATCCTCATAATGTATATTTTTTGTGCTTGTTACTCAAGCTGTTGGTATTTTTGCATCACCATTTCTTGGTAACGAGTTGTCATACTTCTGTGCCTGCAGCCCGTTGGCAGCAATGGCACAAGAGAGCTGGAAGGAGTCTGAGGAGACTGTCCAAACACCTGAGGCACCAATATTGTGTGTAAACAACTGCGGCTTCTTCGGTAGCAGCATGACAAACAACATGTGCTCCAAGTGCTACAGGGACTTCATTAAGGCCACTACAATGGCTGCCCCTGTAGTGGAGAAGGTGTTCTCAGTGGCATCATCTTCCAGTGTGACCTTGGAGCAAGCAGAGGCAGACGAAGTACCAGCCGCGGCTGTAGCTGATAGCCAAGCAGCACAGGAGCCTCCAAAGCCGCCCAGCAACAGATGTCTTTCATGCCGCAAGAAGGTGGGCTTGACTGGTTTCCAGTGCCGGTGCGGGGGAACATTCTGCGCCATGCACCGCTACGCTGACTCCCACGAATGCACCTTCGACTACAAGAAGGCTGGCCGGGAGCAGATTGCCAAGCAGAACCCTGTTGTGATAGCCGAGAAGATCAATAAGATCTGATTGATAATCAAACCGTGTTCATTTGCTTGCTATTTGTGGTGGTGCCGGAGTCGTCTTTACTTGAATCAGTAGGTTTCTTCTGGTCTGGACTAGGTTGCTAGGGTCTCAATTGTGTCTATCCTTCTCCTTCATGGTTCGCTTCTCTCGATTATGAATGAAATGAAATAATGTAAATATATAATATTCTATTGTTTTAGCTGTTCGTTTCGGATTTTGCTTATTGCTCCTTGCTTATCAGTAAAGTTTCAAGCCCTCAGGAAATTGTCTCGCTGCATTTTACCGTGTGTCAGACAATGGCTTCCTTCCGTGGGATTGGGACAGCCCATCGCCGGCTGTCACTGCTACTGCTCCGATACTCCGACATGGTAAACTAGCATAGCCTCGCCTTCATCTTCCCTGAGTTTGCCCCATGGTCAGCAGCCGGGTCGCCTCTCATGCGGCCATGGCAAAAAGCTCCTGCGACTCCAATTCCCATCTTGCAGCAAGGTGCAGGTGGGCAGTGGTGTGGAGCAGGAGTATGTGCTGCAGCGTTACTGCGAGAGTTTTTTGCAATTTGGGTTTTCTTCCCAACTCAATTTATAGAGAAGCTTGCGTGTCCTGCACCTCGGGTGGGTGAGCAGTGTCGAAATACCTGCAACAGCGACTGCACCGCGTCCAACTGCGTATAGGCTAGCTACCTCCGATGAGTTGCATGGTCAACTGTGTCTTCCGGTGCATCTACTAGCCTTTTTTTCAAACTGAATCTCCTAATTCGCCATGCACCATCGCCATGCACCATGGCCCGCAAATCACTCTTCGATCCGGCAACAACAATCTAGACCAGGTCATCACTAACGTGCTCCTATGTGACTGCCAGTGCGTTGCCACGGGCTCTTTAAAACTTCACTGGTTGCATGTCAAAATTTACATGGTTAGAAAAGATTGCCAAAACATCGAATTATGTACTATGGGCTGCATTAGAAATCATAATAGCACTTGAATGTCCTTTATTCATGCTTAAGGTCCAATGTGCAATGTTGTTACCATTTAGGAACTACTGCAATCAAACACATCTTTTTAAACATGCTATCTATCTTGGGAGAGGTAGATATATTGAGAAAGCCTAATTGGACATACACATACGAAGGGTGAATCTCCCTCCCCCTCTCTCTCCCTTCCTATTTAATAGAATAATAATGAACAATCAGTAAGACCTCAAAATTCCATGTATCCGGAAACCTCCAAACTTGGACCATATGTGGGGAGGAAACGTGTGCGGAAAGCACGACACATCAGACATGACCACCTTTTCTCTTTCTTTTTTTTCCTTTCATGGTAAAATCAAAGAAAAAATGCATTTCAGATCTCATTATAGTGTGGGCCATCTCAATGAGTGTCCAGTTCTTGTGCTCAGAGTTCCATTCTGCTGAGGAGTATAAGGAGCAGATAGCTCATGAGTGATACCAAGTTCATCAAGATAGTCATCAAGGCCCGTATTCTTGAACTTGGTGTTGTTATCGCTTCTGATATGCTTGATCTTGATGCTATAATTCGCCATGGCATGGTTAGTGAATCGTCTAAAGACGCCCTGCACTTCAGTCTTGAAAGTAATGATATGCACCAAGGTGTAACGTCATCAATAATGACAAATCCATAGAGTGATGCTGCATTGGTTAGTGTGGCATAATGAGTAGGACCAAACAGATCCATATGAAGTAATTCAAAGGGATGAGTAGTGGTCACGATTGTCTTCGCGGAGTGCTTGGATCTGGTCATCTTTCCAGCCTCACAAGCACCGCAAAGGTGATTTTTGACGAATTTGATGCCCTCGACGCCAATGATGTGCTTCTTCTTGACGAGTGTGCTAAATTACTCATGTCAGCATGTCCAAGTCGTCGATGCCATAGCCAACACTCTGAAGCTTTTGCTTGTAGACATGTGGCTGGTTGAGGACCTAGAGAGAAATCTACAATATACAAGTCACCTCTCCTAAAGCCTTCAAAGACTTTGGATTTGTCAGATTCCATGAGCACAATGCATCTATATTTGCCAAAGATGACAACCATATCAAGGTCACAAAGCATCGAGACAGACATGAGGTTGTATCCTAGGGACACGACAAGCATCACCTTTTCCATGTGTCGATCCTTTGATATAGCAACCTTACCTAGACCCAATACCTTGATTTTTCCTTTGTCAGCGTAGGTGATATGGAAGCACAAGTGCTCCCTGGGTGATTTTGGTAATTAATGTCAACATATATCTTGTTGGACTAATGTTTTATCTAGTATATTTCAGATGAGTTCAACAATGGAGTGGCAGGACAAGAGGACGTGGAACCCCTTCAAGATGCTAAGGACAAATATTGGCAAAAGCTCAATACTCTTCATCTCTATTTTTAGTGATCTAAGATCACATTGAGTCCATATGAATAGCCAATACTATTAAAAGGGGATGAGGTGTTGCTTAATGGTCTATTTGCTCAAAGTGCTTAGTGATATGCTCCAAATCTCTCAACCACTTTCACATTTCCACATATGTCCTAAACCTAAAGTCAAACTCGGCCCCACCGATTTGATTCATCCGGCGACACCGAGTTCATTTTCATAGCCACTGCCAGAAACCCTAAACAGTTCGATCTCACCGATGGGATCTCGGTCTCACCGAGAAGGCCTTGCAAACTCTTCGTTGCCTGTTGCAATTATTTCGCTCTCACCGAATTGTGCAATCAGTCCCACCGAGTTTGCTTGATCAAGTCTCTGTTAGCTTATTGCTGAAATCAGTCTCACTGAGTTCATGCAATTGGTCTCACCGAGATGAGGTTTTGCCCTAACCCTAGCACATCGGTCCCACCAAGTTGATCATATCGGCCCCACCGAAAACCCTAACGTTCACATTTTGAACCTGATTGGTCCCACCGAGTTTCACAATTCGGTGACACCGAGTTTGGTAAATTTTGTGTAACGGTTAGATGTTGTGTGGAGGCTATATATACCCCTCCACCTCCTTCTCCATTCGAGAGAGAGCCATCAGAACGGGCCTACATTTCCACTACTCGTTTTCTGAGAGAGACCCACCTACTCATGTGCTGAGGCCAAGACATTCCAATCCAACCACAAGAATCTTGATCTCTAGCCTTCCCCAAGTTGCTTTCCACTCAAATCGTCTTACCACCATATCCAAATCTATGAGAGAGAGTTGAGTGTTGGGGAGACTATCATTTGAAGCACAAGAGCAAGGAGTTCATCATCAACACACCATCTATTACCTTGGAGAGTGTCTCCCAGATTGATTAGGTGTCACTTGGGAGCCTCCGTCAAGATTGTGGAGTTGAACCAAGGAGTTTGTAAGGGCAAGGAGATCACCTACTTCGTGAAGATCTACCCAAGTGAGGTAAGTCCTTCATGGGCGATGGCCATGGTGGGATAGACAAAGTTGCTTCTTCGTGGACTCTTCGTGGGTGGAGCCCTCCGTGGACTCGCGCAACCGTTACCCTTCGTGGGTTGAAGTCTCCATCAACGGGGATGTACGATAGCACCACCTATCGGAACCACGCCAAAAATCTCCGTGTCTCCAATTGCGTTTGCACACTCCAATCCCATCCCTTTACTTTCTTGCAAATTGCATGCTTTACTTTCCGCTGCTCATATACTCTTGCCATGCTTGCTTGAAATGTATTGTGAATGTTTAAAATTGTGCTAATCTCCAACCTCAACCTGAAGAACTTAAAAAATGCTACCTTTACTTGTTGAGGGTCTAATCAACCCCCTCTAGACACCTCTTCTCGGTCCTTTCAATTGGTATCAGAGCTTTGGTCTCCATTGCTTTGGTTTAATCACCATTGGAAGAAGATGGATGAGTCTACGGTTGGGAGTACTAGACGTAGAGTGCCTATACTTGATGGAGAGGTCTATAATGCTTGGAAAAATGAGATACTTGAGATTTTCAAAGAATATCAATTGAACAAGTACATTACTAGCCCTTGTGCGCCCCTTGTTGATCCATCTCATCCTACCCCTGATGAGTCAGTTGACATGATTCGCAATCTTAGAACTGTCAATCTTATAACTAGAGGATTGCCTAGAAGTTTGATTGCATGCTTGCCAACTCTTGAATGTGCTTACACCATATGGAGATATCTTGAGGAACGCTTTCCAGACTATTCCTTGAAATTTTTGATGAGATTCTTCACAAGTCCATTGCTTTAAATAAAATGAATCCCAATGATCCTAAGTTTGGTGATTGTCTATTTGAGCTTCGTGACCTTATGCGTGCCAAAGGAGATGTTGGAATCATTAGTAACATCATCTCTAAAGTCATTAGAATTCATAAAGATGCACATTGTCATGATCGTAAACCTAATGAATCACTCTCTCTAGGTAATGATCAATCACAAGACGATGTTGAACATGGATACTATGTTGAGGATGATGATAGTGACTTTGATCTCGTTGAGTCTATGAGACACTTTGGTCTTATGGCTAACCTTCGCGGCTACATGGCTGGAGGAAAGGAATGGGTTGTTGATAGTGGACGTACTGATCACATGACCAGAGACAAGGATATGTTTCATGAGCTTGCTGAAAACAACGACTCACGAAAGTATGTCACTTTTGGTGATAACTCAAAGGGTAAGGTGGTTTGCCTTGGCACTGTTCAAGAATTCATCCGATTAATCAGTTAACGGGCCAGTTAATTGCTACTCATAGCATGGCCGAATCGAATAACACCTATTCATCGTGTTAACTTGTCAGACAGATTAACTGGCCAGTTAGGCCGATTAATCAGTTGGCATGCCGACTAATCCCTGTTGGCCCATCCACGGGCGGGCAAATAAAGCCCAAATGTTTGTCTTGTAACCCCTTCCAGCCCCATCCCGCTCCTTAACAGTTAGGGTTAATAATTTTACATCCTCTCTATGCTTTTCCTATGTATATGGCAGCATGTTTTGGTATACTACATAGCTGGGAGCATGAGAGTATGGTATAATACATAAATAAATCTAGATATATGTTGGCAAGTTCCTATTCAATCTACCAATTAGTGGTCGATTGATTAATCCATTTAATAAGCGGATTCATTGATTAATCGCTACTCCTAAACCAACCGATCAGCTACCAGTTAATGATTTCTTGAACATTGGGTCTTGGTAAGGTGGCCATCTCACATGACAGCTCCATACAAAATGTTATGCTCATTGAATCTATTGGCTACAATTTATTTTATGTATCTAGACTAGCCGACTTCGGTTTCAATGTCCTATTTACTGAAGTAGATTGCCAAATGTTTCGAAGAGATAACCATACTATGGTCTTTACTAGTATACGTAGAGGTGATCTATACATTGTCGATTTCACTAAGAAGGCTCAACCTAGAACTTGCTTGATTGCTTAATCTTCTAAAGGTTGGTTGTGGCATATACGGTTAGGTCATGTGGGCACAAATCTTTATAAGCTTATTAAAGGTGATCATATCCTTGGTGTTAAAGATGTTATATTTGATAAGGATAGACTTTGCAGTGCTTTTCAAGTAGGAAAACAAGTTGGAGGAAGTCACCCCATGAAGAACATCATGACCACGACAAGACCACTTGAGCTACTTCACATGGATCTTTTCGGTCCCAACACCTACAAGAGTCTTGGTGTAACTCATTCGGATTGGTCATTGTTGATGATTTTCAAGATTTACGTGAGTGTTCTTTCTTGATGATAAATCGCAGGTCCAAAAGATCTTCAAGAACTTCGCTAGGAAGGCCCAAAATCAGTTTGAAGTGAAGATCAAGAAGGTTCGCAGCGACAATGGAACGGAGTTCAAGAAAGCAAATGTGGACACCTTTCTTGATGAAGAAGGGATTTCACATGAGTTCTCGGCTACGTACATGCCTCAACAAAATGGAGTTGTTGAGAGGAAGAACTGGACGCTCGTTGAAATGGCGCGAACGATGCTTGATGAGTACAAGACGCCAAAACACTTTTGGGCGGAAGCTGTTGAGGCAGCTTGTCATGCAACAAATCGTCTATATCTTCACAAGCTACTCGGCAAGATAGCATACGAGCTTCTCATCGGTAACAAACCCCAAGTTGGATACTTTCGAGTATTCGGCTCAAAGTGCTATATTCTTGATAAACATCGTCGTTCAAAATTTTCTCCTAAATCTCATGAAGGTTTCCTACTCGGTTATGGCTCAAACTCTCACACTTACCGTGTCTACAACAATTTCACCTGAAAGGTTGAAGAGACGGTCGATGTGAAGTTTGATGAATCTAACGGCTCGCAAGTAGAGCAATTTCTAATTAATGTAGGTGACAAAGATCCTTCGGAAGCAATACAAGACTTGTCTATTGGCAAGATTCACCCAACGGAGGTGAAGGAGAGTACCTCTTCCGTCCAATTGGAAGCCTCAACTTCACGCCAAGGTGAACCACAAGTTGACTTGGAGGCATCCACAAGTGGAACACATCAAGATGATGGAAACGAGGATGTACAACAAGATGAACCTCATCGACCTCGTTCTCCACCTCCACAAGAGAACAACAACGCCAATGACAATGAGGAAGAACAAGACAATGAAGAGGATGTTCCACCCCGACCCAAACAAAAACTCTCACGAGTACGAGCAAGAGTCTCAAGAGATCATCCCGTCGAACAAATCTTCGATGATATTCAAACCGAGAGAATTACTTGCTCAAAAACTCGTTTGGCTAACTTTTGTGAACATTACTCATTCATTTCCAGTATTGAACCTGTGAAGGTTGAAGATGCTCTTGATGATCTGGATTGGGTGAACGCCATGCATGAAGAGCTACACAATTTCGAGAGGAACCAAGTGTGGACGTTGGTTGAAAAGCCCCATGAGAAGCACAATGTCATTGGAACCAAATGGGTGTTTCAGAATAAGCAAGATGAAGATGGACAAGTTGTACACAACAAGGCTCGTCTCGTTGCTCAAGGCTACACTCAAGTCGAAGGTATGGACTATGGTGAGACATATGCCCCCGTTGCTAGACTTGAATCCATACGCATCTTACTTGCTTATGCCAATCACCATGATATCACATTATATCAAATGGACATTAAAAGTGCTTTTCTAAATGGTGAAATAGAGGAGGAAGTTTACGTTAAACAACCTCCCGACTTTGTTAATCCCAAGAAATCTGATCATGTTTACAAACTTCACAAAGCTCTTTATGGTCTTAAACAAGCTCCTAGAGCGTGGTATAAATGCTTGGCTAAGTTCCTTATTTAAAAAGGTTTTGAGATTGGAAAAATTGATTCTATACTTTGTACTAAAAGGGTTAATGGTGAATTATTTGTGTGCCAAATTTATGTTGATGATATCATATTTGGTTTGACTAACCCTCATTTTAGTGAAAAGTTTGGAAGGCTAATGTCGGAGAAGTTTGAGATGTCTATGATGAGTGAACTCAAATTCTTTCTTGGTTTGCAAATCAAGCAAACTAAGGAGGGTAACATTGTTTCCCAAACAAAGTATACCAAGGACTTATTCAAGAAGTTCAACATGCAAGAATGCAAAGGTATGAATACACCCATGCCTACTAGTGGATATCTTGACTTGACTAAGGATGGAGAACCGGTTGACCAAAAGGTTTATCGCTCTATGATTAGTTCATTGTTATATCTATGTGCCTCCCGTCCCAATATTATTCTAAGTGTGTGCATGTGTGCACGATATCAAGCGGCCCCCAAAGAATGTCATCTTAAGGTTGTGAAAAGGATAGTGAGATACTTAATTCATACACCAAACTTCGGCATTTGGTACCCTAAGAGGTCTTATTTTGATCTTGTTGGCACTCCGATTTGGACTATGCTGGTGACAAGGTTGATAGAAAGTCCACTTCGGGAACTTGTCAATTTCTTGGTAGATCTCTTGTGTCTTGGTCCTCCAAGAAACAAAACTCGGTATCCTTATCTACCACCGAAGCGGAATACATTGCCGCCGGTTCATGTTGCGGTCAATTGCTTTGGATGAGCCAAGCTCTTAAAGATTATGGGATACATGTGAAACATGTTGCATTGCTTGGTGACAATGAGGGTGCTATTAAGATTGCTCATAATCACGTGCAACATTCTTGAACTAAGCATATTGAAGTTAGTCATCACTTCATTCGAGATCATGTTGCTAAAGGAGACATCGATCTTAAACATGTTTGTACCGATAAGCAATTGGTGGATATTTTCACCAAACCGCTTGATGAGAAAGTATTTTGCCGTTTGAGAGGCGAATTGAACATCATTGATGCCTCAAACTTGGAGTAGAAATTCCATTTGGATGCATGCAAGGTATGAGCCTTTCTATGACTAATCCTTGATATTTCTCTTATGATGATGATCATATGTCTTGGATATACTTGTACCCTTGCATGTTATCTAACCCTTGTAGGTACTTGGATAAGCCCAAATCTATGAGATTGCAACTCACTCACATCCTAAGCAATCTCTACCTCACTAAGTCTCTACAATATGGTGGATGAAGGCAAGGAAGCATGAATCCCTTCATCATATCCTTTGATGATTTCCATATATAAAATTTCATGATTGTCATTTTGGATACACAAGTGCTCTTCCTTGCAAAACTGATTCATGTAGGTAGATGAACTCAAACTACAACTGGTGCTTCAAACTCTTGTGAACTACATCAACCTTGAGCATCCCACACAAGTTCAACTACACGATCAAGATCAACACCCCCACCAAGGTATGTTATTCCATCTTAGAGAAGCTTTACCCCAAGTCATGGGTCAAAGCAGCTCAACAAGATGAGAATACATCAAAATGCTTAAATGAAATTTGGCAACCCCATTTTGAGCTTAAACGATGAATATGTCAAGTGACTTCACTTGACTCCTAAATCAATATACTCTAACATAGGTGAATTTGTCGCCGACCAATTCTAGATGAAGCTCTCTAGTGTTTCTTTGAGTTCGTGCATTTGTCTCTTGCATGCTTGTTCCCCTTTCAAAAAAAAACTTCATCTAGATTTCTTTCTTTTCTCTATTATTTTCTGCGTTCCCTGCATCTAATTCATTGCAAATCCTTTAGTTAATTCCTTGCAAATCTTTGTGAGATCTTATTTGCCAAGTGAGCTGAGATGACAAAAAAAATTCCTCGGTATTGAACTCGGCCTCACTAATTTCTGCCTATCGGCTAGACCGAATAGTTCATCGGTACAACCAACAAGGACGAACTCAGCCTGACCAATATGCATCATCTCTGACACTACAAACTCGATGTCACCGATGTAAAAGAATCAGAGTTACCGATTTCTCCACTAAGAAAACATTTTGCCATTGCAAATATCATTTATTTTCCAGCTCCATCGATGATTCTTATCCTCCACGCGCATCACAATCTACATGCTGCTTTGTCATGTGACTCCAGGACCAAACCTGTTTGACTCATACTCCAGAAGGACCCTTCTTGGAAATTGATGTCAAAGGGGGAGAGAGAGATCACATCAAAGCTTATCTTATGGAAAAAATAGACCCTATGGGAGAGAGAGAGACATCTTAGCTTCCCCAGATGCTTGGTGTCCATAGAGGAGAGAAGTCACATGTCTTTAAGAGGGGAAAGACATGTTAGTAGATGTTTCTTTGTGTCTTTGATCTGATTTTCTATTACCCTATCTTCTCCCGTTATCCAATATCAGATCCAGGGGGAGAAAGAGTTCATATCTAAGGGAAGAAAATCTTTGGAGTTCATTGCATATCTTTATTCCTTGGGGACATGTCTATATCCAAATAGAGTACTAAGTGCTCACTCACTACATGTCATCCCAATCTTGGTACTCTTGTGGTTCCCTGTTCTTGCTCTGGTTAGTAGATGTTCTTGTGTTATCTAACCCTGTTTTCTCAGGTTCATCTCTTCGAAACCCAGCCCAAGACCACAAGGTAAGTACATGCATCACACTCATGTGCATGATGATCTCTTGTTGATGTACATATTGTTTGCAAGAAGGACTCATGAACATGAAGGTACATCTTCTGTATTTACATCATTTGCTCTGATGCATATAGCCAAGATACATGTAGCTCATTGCTTGCTCTGACGTACTTATGCATTCACTTGCTTTCATAGTCTATATTCACATGATTGCATACATGTAGGGGGAGCCAATGCATGTTACATGTCTTTCCAAAGCTTTACTTATTACTCTTCATACTTTATCTAAAGCATTGATGTATGTTGCCATCAGTTACCAAAATGCGGGAGATTAAAAGCACAAGTGCTCCCTGGGTGATTTTGGTAATTAATGTCAACATATATCTTGTTGGACTAATGTTTTATCTAGTATATTTCAGATGAGTTCAACAATGGAGTGGTAGGACAAGAGGATGTGGAACCCCTTCAAGATGCTAAGGACAAATATTGGCAAAAGCTCAAGACTCTTCATCTCTATTTTTAGTGATCCAAGATCACATTGAGTCCATAGGAAAAGCCAATACTACTAAAAGGGGATGAGGTGTTGCTTAATGGTCTACTTGCTCAAAGTTCTTAGTCATATGCTCCAAATCTCTCAACCACTTTCTCATTTCCACATATGTCCTAAACCTAAAGTCAAACTCGGCCCCACCAATTTGATTCATCCGGCGCCACCGAGTTCAGTGTCATAGCCACGGCCAGAAACCCTAATCAGTTCGGTCTCACCGATGGGATCTCGGTCTCACAGAGAAGGCCTTGCAAACTCTCTGTTGCCTGTTGCAATTATTTCGGTCTCACCGAGATGTGCAATCGGTCCCATCGAGTTTGCTTGACCAAGTCTCTGTTAGCTTATTGCTGAAATCGGTCTCACCGAGTTCATGCAACCGGTCTCACCAAGATGAGGTTTTTCCCTCACCCTAGCACATCGGTCCCACCGAGTTGATCATATCGGCCCTGCTGAAAACCCTAACGTTCACATTTTGGACCAGATCAGTCCCATCGAGTTTCACAATTCGGTCTCACCGAGTTTGATAAATTGTGTGTAATGGTTAGATTTTGTGTGGAGGCTATATATACCCCTCCACCCCTTCTCCATTTGAGAGAGAGCCATCAGAACGTGCCTACACTTCCACTACTCATTTTGTGAGAGAGAACCACCTACTCATGTGTTGAGACCAATACATTCCAATCCAACCACAAGAATCTTGATCTCTAGCCTTCCCCAAGTTGCTTTCCACTCAAATCATCTTTCCACCATATCCAAATCTGTGTGAGAGAGTTGAGTGTTGGGGAGATTATCATTTGAAGCACAAGAGCAAGGAGTTCATCATCACACACCATCTATTACCTTTTGGAGAGTGGTGTCTCCTAGATTGGTTAGGTGTCACTTGGGAGCCTCTATCAAGATTGTGGAGTTGAACCAAGGAGTTTGTAAGGGCAAGGAGATCGCTTACTTTGTGACAATCTACCCAACTGAGGCAAGTCCTTCGTGGGCGATGGCCATGGTGGGATAGACAAGGTTGCTTCTTCGTGGACCCTTCGTGGGTGGAGCCCTCTGTGGACTCGCGCAACCGTTACCCTTCGTGGGTTGACGTCTCCGTCAACGTGGATGTACGATAGCACCACCTATCGGAACCATGCCAAAAATCTCCGTGTCTCCAATTGCGTTTGCACACTCGAATCCCATCCCTTTACTTTCTTGCAAATTGCATGCTTTACTTTCCGCTGCTCATATACTCTTGCCATGCTTGCTTCAAATGTATTGTGAATGTTTAAAATTGTGCTAATCTCCAACCTCAACTTGAAGAACTTAAAAACTGCTACCTTTACTTGTTGAGGATCTAATCACCCCCCTCTAGACACCTCTTCTCGATACTTTCAGATATGCTTCATATGAGACAAAGTAAGCGGATCATTTGTGAGGAGATTCCTGTCACCAGTCATGTGATTGGTGCAGCCACTGTCTAAGACTCATTCAGTAGCTTTTGGAGTATCATCCTGTAGAAGAATTATTCTCACTTACAAATTCATGTACTTCAGTTGAAGAATATGATGATGAATTTCACCAGTGAATTTCATAGGTAAGCATATATACCTAGCATCATAGGGATGTGTGAATGAGGAATTCATTTCATCATGATTAGCTTGCATCCCAACAAGCATTATGTTAGGACTTCAACAAATTCGTCAGACATTTATTGTGTCTGAAGACCTGACACTGCAGAAGAGATTAGTTCTTCTTCTTAACCACCCACATTTGAATGGGTGGCTGTGAAGCAATGTAATGCAAGGCATTGATAGAGAACTTAGGCATAGAAGAATTTGCATTTCTCTTCATAGGAGGAGTGTAGTACTCATAAGAATATGCAGAGAAATTCTTAGCAGTTTTGTGCACATAGTGATTTGAAGAATTATGCACATATTCATCCGATCACTATCTGTTTCCCTGCATAGAAGTGTTAGTACGAGCATGAGTTGGCTTGCGTCCATTTGATGACTTTGGCATGGGTGAGGAATTTTCCATGGGGTTGTTCCTTTTCTTCGGTGTGTCATGATGACATTCACCTAAAGATTTTGAAAAACAATTTTGGGCACCCAGATTTTCTTCACTTGGGGACCATTCCTGCAGTTAGTACCAAAAAATCTAGCAAATACTTCACCATTCTGTTTTTTGATAGTTGGAGTCAAGTGACTCATCAAAATAATGTGGAGTATCACAATTATAGCCAGATAGAGTGGATAGATCAACTAGAGGTCCGTTTACAGCAATCCCATGTGGTTTTAGGATACTGCTCAGGTTTCCAATAAGATCCATCTGCATTCAGCTTTCTCTCAAAAGCAATACCCTCTTTCCTAGGGTTCCTGTTTAGAATCTGCTTCTGTCAGTGTTCTAGGACCGGGGGTACCCAGACCCATCTGCCTGCGGCCCAACGCGTGGCTCCATTGATGGCCCGACGTGGCCCAACTGCAAGGCTCCACGAGCAAGACCCTCGCGAGGCCCCCCTGCCACACGAGGCGAACAACATCAAGGCCTCCCGAGCAGCAGCCCCACGAGGGCTGCCTCTAGAGGAGCGAACATCTCTAGGCAAGCGTCCCACCTCATGAGGCATGTGGTGACGTGAGCCATGACGATCAAGAACAGAAGGGTGCCAGCGGGTGCAAGAGAGGACCGTTTCCTCTTTGGTGCTAAAGAGGCAAGGACATACACAGGTTCCCAAGGAATCCCCCAAAGGTTTCCACTCTGATGCAACAAGACCAAGACCGCTGGCTCGACAGGACGGAGGTCATTGCCGAGCCCACCACTGCGTCACGACCAGAAGCTCTACAGACGAAGATCACCTTTAGTCAGGATAGGGCATACTCCTGTCCCCTTTCAAATTGGCCGTTGTGGTATCCCTTCCCGCCAGAGCTATGAGGGAAGAGGACAAAGGCCACTATAAATATAGGTTAGTCTCCATCGTAGAGACGGATCAGATCCTTGGCCATTGAGCTCCGCCGAGGCAACACACACTTGTACTAGCTCATAATCATCATCCTCGCGAGGCAATCCACCCCAAAGCAGGAGTAGGGTCTTACACCGCAAGGTGGCCCGAACCTGGGTAAACCACCATGTCCACTTCTTCCTCCTGCTCGCCTGAACTCGACGAGACCAGGTCGTGGGGCAACGAGCAGCAAGCTGTAGCTAGGCAAGATCCTTCGCACACGCCCCAGAGTTCGAACCTTGTTTGGGTCTGCGGAGCCCCGATTCCGACATTTGGCACGCCAGGTAGGGGCGTGTCAAAGTTCTCCCTTCCGCTTCGTTCCATCCTCGCTTTGCTGCTCCCATGGCCGACACTCGCCGAGTTTGCGCCGAGGGCCTGGCCGCCCGCGTCCCCCAAACATCGTCGATGGGCCGTGGTGCCCCCTGCCGCTCCTCCTCTCCCGCATCCAGCGCTGCCACCGACCCTGCTGCTCATGAGCAGCAGGACTCTTTGCTGCTGCCCTCTATGCAGCATGCTGGCCGCAACGCCATGCCTTCCCTCACTCCCTCCATGGTGTCGTCCTCCCACGTTTGTCACGGTACGGCGAATGCACAGGCTGTGGTTCTCATGGTGCGTGAGTTGCCGCTCTACCGTCCCGCCAACAAGGGATATGACGCCTGGCTCGGCCGCATCACCGAGCTCGTCAACGCCGATGGCAAGGCCCCGACGCCCTCCCACTCACTCCAGCCCCTGCCGTCTCGCGTGGGCGACGTGGCTCATGAAGCGCCTCCACCTCCTCGGCGCAGTGCCGACGGCGAGCCAAGGCGTGACACGTGTCTGCGCGACCCGCCGCACAGAGCACCAGCGCCGGCCAGGGACGAGGCCAACTGCCAGGTGGTGCAGCAACCACAATACAACACGCGTGCGCTCCCCGCACCGCCACATCAGAATCAAGACCGGGCCGCTTTGGAGGCCGGTGCGCATGGGAGTCAGGACCACGCTCCGCTCGCACGGGCCACGCCCGTGAGCGTGGCGGGCTACCACACCTTCACTTGTGAGCTACGCCACATCGACTGGCCAGTCAAGTTCAGGCCAGACCTGCCCCCCGTGCTACGACGACATTCCTACCCTGCGGAGTTCCTCCAGCTCTACTCGCTAGTACGTCTTGAGCTTGCGTTGGTTTTCTTTGAAGAGGAAAGGGTGATGTAGAAAAGTAGCGTAAGTATTTCCCTCAGTTTTGAGAACCAAGGTATAGATCCAGTAGGAGGCTCCTCAAAAGTCCCACGCACCTACACAAACAAACAAGAACTCGCAACCAATGCAATAAAGGGGTTGTCAATCCCTTCATGGCCACTTGCGAAAGTGAGATCTGATAGAGATAATATGATAAGATAAATATTTTTTTTGGTATTTTATGATATAGATTGGAAAAGTAAAGATGCAAATAAAAGTAGATTGAAAGCTTATATGATAAGAGATAGACCCAGGGGCCATAGGTTTCACTAGTGGCTTCTCTCAAGATAGCATAAGTATTACGGTGGGTGAACAAATTACTGTCAAGCAATTGATAGAAAAGCGAATAATTATGAGATTATCTAGGCATGATCATGTATATAGGCATCACGTCCATGACAAGTAGACCGACTCCTGCCTGCATCTACTACTATTACTCCACACATCGACCGCTATCCAGCATGCATCTAGAGTATTAAGTTCATAAAGAACAGAGTAACGCATTAAGAAAGAGACATGATGTAGAGGTATAAACTCATGCAATATGATATAAACCCCATCTTTTTATCCTCGATGGCAACAATACAATACGTGCCTTGCTGCGCCTGCTGTCACTAGGAAAGGACACCACAAGATTGAACCAAAAGCTAAGCACTTCTCCCATTGCAAGAAAGATCAATCTAGTAGGACAAACCAAACTCATAATTCGAAGAGACTTGCAAAGATAACTTAATCACACATAAAAGATTTCAGAGGAGATTCAAATATTTCTCATATATAAACTTGATCATAAACCCACAATTCATCGGGTCTCGACAAACACACCGCAAAAAGACTTACATCGAATAGATCTCCAAGAAGATCAAGGAGAACTTTGTATTGAGATTCAAAGAGAGAGAAGAAGCCATCTAGATAATAAGTATGGACCCGAAGGTTTGTGGTAAACTACTCACAACTCATCGGAGAGGCCTTGGAGATGATGTAGAGGCCCTCCATGGTCGATTCCCCCTCCGGCGGAGCGCCCGCGAAGACTCCAAGATGGGATCTCGCAATACAGAAGGTTACGGTGGTGGAAATAGTTTTTTGTGGCTGCTTCTGATGTTTTCGGGGTACATAGGTATATGTAGGAGGAAGAAGTAGGTCGGTGGACGCCCGAGGGGCACACGAGGGTGGGGGCGCGCCGGGCACCCTCATGGCCGCCTCCTTTGTTTCTCGACTTCCACTCCAAGTCCTCTGGACCACGTTTGTTCCAAAAAGATCGCTCCCGAAGGTTTCATTCCATTTGGACTCCGTTTGATATTCCTTTTCTTCGAAACACTAAAATAGGCAAAAAAACAGCAATTTGGGCTGGGCCTCCGGTTAGTAGGTTAGTCCCAAAAATGATATAAAAGTGTAAAGTAAAGCCCATAAACATCCAAAACGGGTAATATAATAGCATGGAACAATAAAAAATTATAGATACATTGGAGACGTATCAAGCATCCCCAAGCTTAATTCCTGCTCGTCCTCGAGTAGGTAAATGATAAAAACAGAATTTTTGATGTGGAATGCTACCTAGCATAATTCTCAATGTAATTTTCTTTATTGTGGCATGAATGTTCAGATCCAAATGATTCAAAATAAAAGTTCATATTGACATAAAAATAGTAATACTTCAAGCATACTAATCAAAGCAATCATGTCTTCTCAAAATAACATGGCTAAAGAAAGTTCATCCCTACAAAATCATATTGTTAGGTCATGCTTCATTTTTGTCACACAAAAATGCTCCCATCTTGCACACCCTTGATGACAAGCCAAGCAATTGTTTTGTACTTAAATAATCTCAACGTTTTTCAACTTTCACGCAATACATGAGCATGAGCCATGGATATAGCACTACGGGTGGAATAGAATATGATGATGGAGATTGTGTGGAGAAGACAAAAAAGGAGAAACTCTCACATTGACGAGGATAATCAATGGGCTATGGAGATGCCCATCACTTGATGTCAACATGAGGAGTAGGGATTGCCATGCAACGGATGCACTAGAGCTATAAATGTATGAAAGCTCAACAAAAGAAACTAGTGGGTGTGCATCCAACTTGCTTGCTCACGAAGACCTAGGGCATTTTGAGGAAGCCCATCATAGGAATATACAAGCCAAGTTCTATAATGAAAAATTCCCACTAGTATATGAAAGTGACAACGTAAAAGACTTTCTAAATGAAGAACATGGTGCTACTTTGAAGCACAAGTGTGGAAAAGGATAGTAACATTGCCCCCCCCTTTTTTTTTCTTTTTTTTTTCTTTTTTTGGGCCTTTCTGTTTTTCTTTTGGCCTTTCTTTTTTTCTTCTTTTTTTTCTTTTTTTTCTTTGGCCTTTCCTTTTTTTCTTTTTGGCCTTTCCTTTTTTTATTTAGGGACAATGCTCTAATAATGATGATCATCACACTTCTATTTATTTACAACTCAAAACTAGAACAAGATATGACTCTATATGAATGCCTCCAGTGGTGTACCGGGATGGGCAATGAATCAAGAGTGATATGTATGAAAAATTATGCATGGCGGCTTTGCCACAAATACGTTGTCAACTACATGATCATGCAAGGCAATATGACAATGATGATGTGTGTCATGATGATGAACGAAACGGTGGGAAGTTGCATGGCAATATATCTCGGAATGGCTACGGAAATGCCATAATAGGTAGGTATGGTGGCTGTTTTGAGGAAGATATAAGGAGGTTTATGTGTGATAGAGCGTATCGTATCACGGGGTTTGGATGCACCGGTGAAGTTTGCACCAACTCTCAAGGTGAGAAAGGGCAATGCACGATGCCGAAGATGCCAGCAATGATGGAAGGGTGAGAGTGCGTATAATCCATGGACTCAACATTAGTCAAAAAGAACTCATATACTTATTGCAAAAATCTACAAGTCATCAAAAACCAAGCACTACGCGCATGCTCCTAGGGGGATAGATTGGTAGGAAAAGACCATCGCTCGTCCCCGACCGCCACTCATAAGGATGCACAATCTTAGAACACCTCATGTTTCAAATTTGTTACACAACTTTTACCATATGTGCATGCTATGGGACTTGCCAACTTCAACACAAGCATTCTTTAAATTCATAATCACCCAACTAGCATGACTCTAATATCACTACCTCCATATCTCAAAACAATTATCAAGTATCAAATTGATCATAGCATCCAATTCACTTCCTATGATAGTTTTTATTATACCCAACTTGGATGCCCATCATTCTAGGACCAATTTTATAACCATAGAAAATACCATGCTTTTCTAAGAGACTCTCAAAATAATATAAGTGAAGCATGAGAGATTAACAATTTCTTCAAAATTAAGCTACCGCCGTGCTCTAAAAGATATAAGTGAAGCACTAGAGCAAAAACTATCTAGCTCAAAAGATATACGTGAAGCACATAGAGTATTCTAATAAATTCCAATCAAGTGGGTTTCTCCCCAAAAGGTGTGTACAGCAAGGATGATTCTGTTAAACTAAAAATCAAAGACTAATATCATACAAGACGCTCCAAGCAAAACACATATCATGTGGCGAATAAAAATATAGCTCCAAGTAAGGTTACCGATAGACGAAGACGAAAGAGGGGATGCCTTCCGGGGCATCCTCAAGATTAGGCTTTTGGTTATCCTTGAATATCTTGGGGTGCCATGGGAATCCCCAAGCTTAGGATCTTTCCACTCCTTGTTCCATAGTCCATCAAATCTTTACCCAAAACTTGAAAACTTCACAACACAAAACTCAACAGGAAATCTCATAAGCTCCGTTAGTGCAAGAAAGAAAAACCACCACATAAGGTACTGTAATGAACTCATTCTTTATTTATATTGGTGTTAAACCTACTATATTCCAACTTCCCTATGGTTCATACCCTTACATACTAGCCATAGATGCATCAAAATAAGCAAACAACACACGGAAAATAGAATCTGTCAAAAACAGAATAGTCTGTAGCAATCTATAACTCTCGAATACTTCTGGAACTCTAAAAATCCTACCAAAATAGGAAGTCCTGGGAAATTTGTCTATTGATCTACAGAAAAACAAATCAACACAAAATCACGTTTTTGTGAATTAGCAAAATTATTTTCGTGCGTGCAAAGTTTCTGTTTTTCAGCAGAATCAAATTAACTATCACCATAGGTTATCCTATAGGTTCTACTTGGCACAAACACTAATTAAAACATGAAAACACATCTAAATAGAAGATAGATGAAAAATTTATTACTAAAAAGAAGCAAAAACAAAAAACAAAAGGAAAATTGGGTTGCCTCCCAACTAGCGCTATCGTTTAACGCCCCTAGCTAGGCATAAAAGCGAGGATAGATCAAAGTAGTGCCATCTTTGACATTCAATTCATAAGTAGCTCGCATGATAGATTCATAAGGTAATTTAACTTTCTTTCTTGGAAAGTGTTCCATGCTTTCCTTAATGGTCTAATATCCCTTCCTTCATATCAATAATTGCACCAATCGTTCTAAGGAAAGGTCTACCAAGAATAATAGGACATGAAAGATTGAAATCTATGTCAAGAACGATAAAATCTACGGGCACATAGTTCCTATTTGCAACAATAAGAACATCATTTATCCTTCCCATATGGTTTTTAATGGTGGAATCCGCAAGGTGCAAATTTAAGGAGCAATCATCAAGATCATGGAAACCTAGAATATCACATAAAGTTTTCGGAATAGTGGAAACACTAGCACCCACATCACACAAAGCATAACACTCATGATATTTAATTTTAATCTTTATAGTAGGTTCCCATTCATCATAAAGTTTTCTAGGTATAGAAACTTCCAAATCAAGTTTTTCATCATAAGATTGCATCAAGGCATCAACAATATGTTTGGTAAAGGCTTTATTTTGTCTATAAGCATGAGGAGAATTCAAAACGGATTGCAAGAAGGAAATACAATCTTGTAAAGAACAATTATCATAATTAAATTCCTTGAAATCCAATATAGTGGGTTCAATGCTATTTAAAGTCTTTACCCCTCCAATCCCTCTTTTACCAAATTTAGCATCAATATCTAAAAACTCCAAATCATTGGGACGCCTTTTAACTAAAGTTGACTCATCTCCAGTCCCATCAATATTAAGATTCATATTGCAAAACAAAGATTTAATAGGGGACACACCAATAACTTTTAGATCTTCATCATTATTTTCATGGAAACTAGAAGAACACGCTTTTACAAAGCAATCTTTCTTAGCGCGCAATCTAGCGGTTCTTTGTTTGTACTCATCAATGGAAATTCTCATAGCTTTTGAGAGACTCATTGATATCATGCTTAGGAGGAGTAGATCTAAGTTTCAAAGAATCAACATCAAGCGAAAGTCTATCAACATTCCTAGCCAAATCATCAACTTTAAGCAATTTTTCTTCAAGCAAGGAATTAAAATTCTTTTGAGAGATCATAATTTTTTAACACTATTCTCAAAATCAGAGGGCATCTTATTATAATTGCCATAAGAATTATTGTAGGAATTTCCATAATTATTAGAGGAATTACTAAGGAACGGTCTAGGATTAAAGTTTCCTCTATAAGCATTGTTACCAAAATTATTCCCACCAACCAAATTCACATCCATAGATTCATTATTATTCTCAATCAAAGTAGACAAAGGCATATCATTAGGATCAATAGGAGCACTCTCAGTAGCAAACAATTTCATAAGTTCATCCATCTTTCCACTCAAAACATTAATTTCTTCTATAACATGCACCTTTCTACTAGTAGATCTTTCGGTGTGCCATTGAGAATAATTAGCCATAATATTATCAAGGAGTTTAGTAGCTTCTCCTAAGGTGATTTCCATAAACGTGCCTCCCGTGGCCGAATCTAAAAGATTTCTAGAAGCTAAATTCAATCCGGCATCAATTTTTTGTATGATCATCCATAAATTCAAACCATGAGTAGGGCAATTGCGAATCATCAATTTCATTCTTTCCCAAGATTGGGCAACATGCTCATGATCAAGTTGTTTAAAATTCATAATATCGTTCCTAAGAGAGATGATCTTAGCCGGAGGAAAATACTTAGAGATAAAAGCATCTTTGCACTTATTCCATGAATCAATACTATTCTTAGGCAAAGACGAAAACCAAACTTTAGCACGATCTCTAAGTGAAAACAGAAATACCTTCAATTTAACAATATCATTATCCGTATCTTTCTTCTTTTGCATCTCACACAAATCAACAAAGTTTTTTAGATGGGTAGCGGCATCTTCACTAGGAAGGCCGGAGAATTGATCTTTCATAACAAGATTCAGCAAAGCAGCATTGATTTCAAAAGACTCAACATCATTAAGAGGAGCAATCGGAGTACTAAGGAAATCATTATTATTGGTATTGGAAAAATCACACAATTTGGTATTGGAATAATCCAACACACAAGCAAACAAAAAGGCAACGAAAGAGAGAGGGCGAATAAAACGGCAAGAGTGAAGTGGGGGAGAGGAAAACGAGAGGCAAATGGCAAATAATGTAAATGCGAGGGAGATGAGTTTGTGATGGATACTTGGTATTTCTTGACTTGAGCGAGGACCTCCCCGGCAACGGCGCCAGAAATCCTTCTTGCTACGTCTTGAGCTTGCGTTGGTTTTCCTTGAAGAGGAAAGGGTGATGCAGCAAAGTAGCATAAGTATTTCCCTCAGTTCTGAGAACCAAGGTATCAATCCAGTAGGAGGCTCCTCAAAAGTCCCATGCACCTACACAAACAAACAAGAACTCGCAACCAACGCAATAAAGGGGTTGTCAATCCCTTCACGACCACTTGCGAAAGTGGATCTGATAGAGATAATATGATAAGATAAATATATTTTTGGTATTTTATGATATAGATTGGAAAAGTAAAGATGCAAATAAAAGTGGATTGAAAGCTTATATGCTAAGAGATAGACCCGGGGGCCATAGGTTTCACTAGTGGCTTCTCTCAAGATAGCATAAGTATTATGGTGGGTGAACAAATTACTGTCAAGCAATTGATAGAAAAGCGAATAATTATGATATTATCTAGGCATGATCATGTATATAGGCATCACGTCCGTGACAAGTAGACCGACTCCTGCCTGCATCTACTAGTATTACTCCACACATCAACCGCTATCCAGCATGCATGTAGAGTATTAAGTTCATAAATAACAGAGTAACGCATTAAGAAAGAGACATGATGTAGAGGGATAAACTCATGAAATATGATATAAACCCCATCTTTTTATCCTCGATGGCAACAATACAATACGTGCCTTGCTGCCCCTTCTGTCACTGGGAAAGGACACCGCAAGATTGAACCCAAAGCTTAGCACTTCTGCCATTGCAAGAAATATCAATCTAGTAGGCCAAACCAAACTGATAATTCGAAGAGACTTGCAAAGATAACTTAACCACACATAAAAGAATTCAGAGGAGATTCAAATATTTCTCATAGATAAACTTGATCATAAACCCACAATTCATCGGATCTCGACAAACACACCGCAAAAAGAGTTACATTGAATAGATCTCGAAGAAGATCAAGGATAACTTTGTAATGAGATTCAAAGAGAGAGAAGAAGCCATCTAGCTAATAACTATGGACCCGAAGGTCTGTGGTAAACTACTCACAACTCATCGGAGAGGCCTTGGAGATGGTGTAGAGGCCCTCCGTGGTCGATTCCCCCTCCGGCGGAGCGCCGGCGAAGGCTCCAAGATGGGATCCTGTGGATACAGAAGGTTACGGTGGTGGAAATAGTTTTTCGTGGTCGCTTCTGATGTGTTCGGGGTACATGGGTATATGTAGGAGGAAGAAGTAGCTCGGTGGAGGCCCGAGGGTCCCACGAGGGTGGGGGACGCGCCCACCTGTAGGGGGCGCGCCGGGCACCCTCGTGGCCGCCTCCTTTGTTTCTTGACTTCCACTCCAAGTCCTCTGGATCATGTTTGTTCCAAAAAGGTCGCTCCCGAATGTTTCATTCCGTTTGGACTCCGTTTGATATTCCTTTTCTTCGAAACACCGAAATAGGCAAAAAAACAGCAATTCGGGCTGGGCCTCCGGTTAGTAGGTTAGTCCCAAAAATGATATAAAAGTGTAAAGTAAAGCCCATAAACATCCAAAAAGGGAAATATAATAGCATGGAACAATCAAAAATTATAGATACGTTGGAGACGTATCACTCGCTGAGCATCGAAATGGCAAATGGCGATGACAAGGTCATGGTAAACTGGTTCCCCATGGCTCTCAAGGACTGCGCGCGCTCCTGGCTCATGCACCTCTCGGAGGGGTCGATCTCCTCTTGGGATGAGCTCCGCGACCGGTTCCTTGCTAACTTCCAAGGCACCCGTGACCGCGCCCTCACTATCAACAATCCGCAATGCGTGAAGCAGCAGCCGGGCGAAACTCTCCGCAAGTACATTTAGCGCTTCACCCAGGCCGCCCTCAAGATCCCGAAAGCCTCAGACGAAGCCATCATCTCAGTGTTCAACGAGGGCGTCATGGTCCTCATGGACGTCAAGATGAGCGAGGAGCTCACCATCCATGATGACCTATGCACGACACTGGAGATGTTCAACTTGGCGGACAGGTGCACCAGGGCGGAAGAAGGTCGCCTCTCCCTCCTTAAGCACCTAGACATTAACCCTGAAGACAAGAAGGCCAAGGCCAAGGAAGCAAAGCGCAAGTGCCCCACCGTGCTAGCGGCAGAACCTGAGATGAAGCACGGTCGTGATCGCGACGAGCCCCCCAAGGACGCTCGCCCGTTCTGTGTCTTCTGCAACATGCACACCCACAACACCGACGACCGTCAGGAGCTGAGGGCGCTCCGGGACGAGCGCCTGGGCCGCCGCCCCGAGCGCGGTGACCGCGGCTTCGGCCATGCAGGGGGCCGCGTCGGAGGCCGCTGGGACAAACGCAACCCCCATCAGGGTTGGCGCGACCAGCCTCGCAAGGGTGGCTGGTGCGATCAGCCTCATGACGGCCCCTTGGTGCGATCAGCCTCGTGAGGCCCGTCCTCAGGGCAACGCCGACCTTCCTCCGCTACTGCCGCTGCCAAGAAGGAATGACGACAATCATCACAACAAGGGGCTGGGGGCTATCAGGAGCCTCGCGTGATTACCTGCATCCTTGTTGGGGCTCAGACACCCACCTCGAACAGCATCTTCAAGCAATTCTCTCGTGAGGTGAATGCGGCCCTTCCAAGGATCGAAGCTGCACTACCCCTCAAGTGGTCGCAGTATGCCATCACGTTTGACTCCAAGGACTGCCTTAGGTGCGCAGCCACTGCTGGCGCGCTCCCTATGCCATGCATGCCCACCATCAGCAACGTCTCTGTCACCAAAACCCTCATCGATGGCGGTGCTCGTTTAAATGTGCTCTCCGTCGAGACCTTCGAGACGCTTCAAGTGCCGTATGATCAGCTCATGCCCACCAGGCCATTCTCTGGGGTGACTAACGGCTCCACCGTCCCTCTGGGCCGAGTGCGCCTCCTCTTCACCATCGGCAAGCGCGACAACTACCATACTAAGCTCATCGACTTCGACATGGGCCACATCAGCCTCCCGTACAATGCCATCCTTGGGTACCCTGCCCTCACCATGGCTACAACGTCCTTAAGTTGCCAGGGTGTAGCGGGATCATCATGATCGCCTATGATGACAAGGATGCGGGGGTTTGCTCCCTTGAGCATGCCTACCGTGCCACCGCGGTCGAGAACTCCGATGGCAAGTGCGACATTAAGCCTCTCGAGGCCACCCTCGCAAAGAAGAAGCAGCTCCTCCGCAAGAGTCGTCCAGAGGCTCAGATGGCACCCGCCGAAGACGCCTTGGGCACCGCGCTTGTCGTCGAGGCGCCTCTTCCTCCTGCATAGGAATGCACGCCTGACGCCTCCCTCAGGACGGGCTCAGAGAGCCTCTGACCTGAACGACATGACGAGGGAGGTGCTTGGGCACCACTTGGAGGCGTGCCTCGGCGCACGCCCCCGTAAGCAAGAAATGAGGCGCGAGGCGCCAGGAGCGCGAGAATCCATCACCAAGCGACCGAGGATCTTCAGGAAGCGCAAGCCATGTGCGGCGAGCGTCACCTCGCACATCCCGCCATTGGAGCTGCCGCCCCTAACGCGGGTGGCGATTTGCGCGTCTGCGTCAACATCCCAAGCCTCAACAAGGCCACTTCTCCAGACCTCTTCTGGTCGTCTCGCGTCGGCCGAAGCGGGGGCTACCCTTGCAACTACATCTGCATGCCTTTCGTCCTGCTGAACATTGGTGCCTCATACTAGAGCCTCGTGCAACAAGCGATGGCATCTCACGAGGCCCAACGCTCGGCGGTGATGGCTCAGGAGGCCCCGGACCGCCGCGGGCCTCCTAGGCTTAGCGAGCCTCTCAAGCCTCCGGAGCCGCCCGACTCGTGAGGAGCAAGCCTCCATGGCACGCTTCATCGACTTCCTCGACGCTTCTACAACATCGATGCGAGGTGAATTTTTGGTTGGTTCAATTGAGGGCGCCCCTCAGGCTGCATTATCGTGAAGCTGTTAAGGGTCTGCCCCTACAGTTGCATCATTTTGTTCATGTACCTTGAACCAGTTATGCTTCATAAGTTACTGTGGCTATTAACCCTGCGTTTGATGTCATCTCACTTCTGGAGTCGCCCCTCATGGGCTTTACATGTTGCCAGCTCTCCTCCTGAACGTCCCACGAGAGAAGGCTACCTGCATGACGCCTATGCTTGGGTTTGTCCCTGCAGCGCTGATAAATCTAAGCGACTGTGCTCTGGCTCGCAGGCCGGCCCCGTGCACGTCACCTCACCAGGTCCTTAGTGCCTTCGTCTTCTCACGGAACAATCATGAAAAGATTAGCAAGCGCGCGCTGCCCCTTGTATCTTGTAATTGTTCAATATACAGGAACCACAGGAGACAGGCGTTTGAGCGGCCTTGACTACACCTTGCCGCCTCAGGAGGGCCTGCCTCGATAATGCACCGGTTTGATCCATGAAAGGCTAAGTAAAATCACTTCATACGCCGCATGTCGTTGGCAAAAGTCCTTTTCCTTGGCGCCCCTGCGAGGTGAACCACTCCTTTTTACGCGAGCCGCTTGCACGTTAAAAGGGGGCTCTTGAGCATCGCGCCTTAGGAGACCCTACTGGCTCTTGGGCCCTCACCCCCTGGCCTTGTCCCAGGCATCACGACCTAACGTACCAGCGGCGGCTGAGCTCGCTCGAGGGATGGGACCCAAGGATGTAGAGCACCATGGTGAGGAAGGAAATGAGAGGCAAGCCTCACGAGGGAGCACGGGAAGTGGGGCTCAGTCCAGCTGTGGGCACCGTTTGAAATACCAAAGGAAGCCAATCTTTTCATGCACTCCTAGCAGGACTTGTGTTGGTTCGTTTCAAAGTAAAAGCGAAGGATTAGGCTCTAGGAAAGCGCGCCCTCATGACACAAGAACCCTTCATGAGCCACGAGCACCCTGACCTAAGTCGCCTTCTCCGCGCCTAGTGCGAGCCCTACTATTAACGCTGCCCCTCCGTTTTTGCAATCTCGTCTAGGCGAAAACCCTTTCTTTTTCGAAAGCCGCTTGCGTCAAGGGGGGCCTCTTGAGCACCACATCTTAGGAGATCTTACCGGAGCTCGGGTTGCTCACCTTCTGGCCTTGTACATGGCATTGCAACCTGGCATACCAACAACGGCAGAAGCTCACCTAGGGATTGGGTCCTAGCGATTTAGAGCACTAAGCTATCGCAAGGAGAAAGGGACTCAAGCCTAAACAAGAGACACCAACATGGCCTAAAACGCGAATAAAAGCATTAAGATAAAGGGCAAGGGCCGCAGTTCCTTACATGCCCCCGCGGGGCCTTCATGGTTCTAATGCATGAAACAAAAGAACAAAAGAAATAGTCTCTCGGAGGCCGCGGCTCCTTTGGCACCAACTCCAGCGTCACTGACGCTCAGTTGGAGTCCTCCTCCTCCTTAACGCGGCGGCACGGCGGCTTGTCGTAGTCGTCGTCGCTTGAGCTCCCCCAGAAGAAGCCCCGTCGCCGCTGGACGCGTCACGGCCGTCGCCAAGGGCAAGTTCACCGACGAGGACGCTGCCATCGTGATGGTCATCATCGTCGGAGGTGGTCACCGCCATTGTTGTCGCTCTCCGGGCAGCACCCCAGGCGTCCGCCATCCTTCCCGAAGATCTTGACGAAGAGCGTCATTGCCCCTCATACTTGAAGTGGAGGGTGTGCCTCCGCTTCATCCCGCAGGCGTGCGCGAATGACTGCCACCTCAGGTCTGGTACACATAGCCGGAGGGGGTGACCTCGACCTTCGCCCACGAAGACCTGTTGCAGCAGCCGTCAGGCTGCAGCCACAGCCCGAGGGTCCTCCCACCGGCAGCTCCTCTGCAAAGGAGCGTGAAAGTTGGATCCATGTGCAGGGTGGGCTCTCCATCCACAGTACGAACTTGCAGGCCATGTTGTCTGAATGAGCCCGTGGGCGAGGTGGCCGGGCGGCCACCGCATGCCTTCCCCCTCAGCCACAGCCGCCACGACTCCCGCAACCATTTCCGCAAGAGGGGGTTTTCCCACGGCTACCGGAGCCGATGCGTACCCCCAGAGGAGCATGCCCATGCCCTTGAGGAGCCGCCGCGGGTGTTGCGGTGGACTTGCGAGGACGGCCGCGCCTCCTCTTGGGTGACAATAGCTCCGGTTCTTCCCATGGCGCCTTGCCCTTCTCCGTGGTGGTGAAGCTCCTCATTGGCACCATGGCTACTGTGGCAAGGATTGGTGGCGAATGGACGAGAAGACAGAGACGAGTTAGGGGCTCTGCCCCTTCGCACTCTTATAGGCAATCGGAGAAGGCCAACCAACGTCCCTTCACGTTCAGAGCAATGATGGCCGGCGGCGTGCGTAGGCTTTTGTGAGCCTGGGCAGTTGCCGACGTGACATGGGGAATTGGGGGCGTCCACGTCCTGTGGTGTGCCGCGGGTCAAGTCTGGCCCGCAGGTGGTTAGGGCTTGCATCACTTCGTCCTCCCTTCTCCGCCTTCACCTCAAAGCCAAGCCGAGCGCGCCGTGGGCCCGGGGGCTACTGTCGGCATTCTGGGACCGGGGGTACCCGGACCCATCTGCCTGCGCCCCAGCGCGTGGCTCCATCAATGGCCCGACGCGGCCCAACTCCAAGGCTCCACGACCAAGACCCTCGCGAGCCCCCCCGCCTCGTGAGGCGAATGACATCAAGGCCTCCCAAGGAGCAGCCCCCCGAGGATGCCTCCAAAGGAGCAGACATCTCTAGGCAGGTGTCCCACCTCATGAGGCGCACAGTGACGTGAGCCATCACGATCAAGGCCGGAAGGGCAATAGCGGGCGCAGGAGAGGACAGTTTCCTCTTTGGTGCTAAGGAGGCAAGGACGTATGCGGGTTCCCAAGGAATCCCTCAACGGTTTCCACTCCGGTGCAACAAGACCAAGACCGCTGGCTCAGCAGGACAGAGGTCATTGCCGAGCCCACTAATGCATCACGACCAGAAGCTTTGCAGATGAAGACCACCTTTAGTCAGGATAGGGTGTACTCATGTCCCCTTGCAAATTGGCTGCTATGGTATCCCTTCCCGCCAGAGCTATGAGGGAAGAGGACCAAGGCCATTATAAATATAGGTTAGTCTCCACCGTAGTGAGGGATCGGATCCTCGGTCATTGAGCTATCCCGAGGTAGCACACACTTGTACTAGTTCATACCCATCCTCCTCATGAGGCAATCCACCCCAAAGCAGGAGTATGTCCTTACACCGCAAGGTGGCTCGAACCTGGGTAAACCACCATGTCCACTTCTTCCTCCCACTCACCTGAACTGAATGAGACCAAGCCGCTGGGCGATGAGCTGTGAGCTATAGCTAGGCAAGATCCTCCGCACACGCCCAAGAGTTCGAACCTTGTTTTGGTAAAGGCAAAGGTGTCCCGTCTTTCGATGAGATGGTGATTATCGTTTCCGAGGAGTAGACTTTGACGATCCGACTACGTATGTGCGAGGACGTCGCGCCTTAGCAATCGCTAAAACAACTCCGAGAGGTTATTGACGAGGCCGAAGCATGATCAACCTGACCACGAGGGTCTATTTCCTGCGAGTAAGTGAAGAACAAGCAAGAATCTGAGATTGCAATCTGGATATTATGAATATAAGATGAAAGATTTATTGATCCAGATGAGGTTCTATGACGTCTTTGTCTGGTCGTTGAACACAAACAAAGTACGCGAAGTTGCACCTATGGCAAACTTTAATCTAAACAAAACCCAATGTCTAAACGGTGCCCTAAGGTCTGTATATATGGAGGAAGAGGGGGGAATTTCGTGGCCCTTGGGGGAGGGGTCTGAAACCAACCCTATCTCTTGTTTCCACACACATACAGACTCTAAAAATAGCATATACTTATGTATTTCGAAATTACATGGGCCTGGCCCAATAATAAGGTGACGCAACACCTAGAATAGCCTCTGGACGAAATTTATGAAGTGGCATCTTGTATATTTCGTCCAAGGCTTCATGCAATCATTATGGTGGCTTCAAAATCCTGAAATCATCACTTGTGACTCCGTTCTTGTTCCCCTTGTGCATGCCATCATCTCCATGCTTGGTCTTGCTCCACTGTTCATCCCTCTTATCCATGCTAGGCCCTTCATTTGTAAGCAAAACAAATGTATCCAATTTAGGTAACATCATATTCTCATGAACATTAGAATCATTACCAAGAAATGAAAGTATCTGATAATTTAATTGGCGTGCGTGAGCTCTAGTAATTGCTCCAATATATGTAGCAGTAGGGGCTGTGGGTGTAACAATGGTATTGATGTCCTCATCAACCTCCCCTTCTTGAAATGAAGTCGTCCTCGATGGAAGCTTATCTTCCTCACCCAAATAAGGCTTCAAATCTGCAATGCTAAAAGTGGGACTAACCCCAAAATCTGCAGGCAGCTCAAGTTTATATGCATTATCATTTATTTTCTCTAATACCTTAAAAGGACCATCAGCACGTGGCATTAGCTTTGATTTGCACAAATTAGGAATTCTATCCTTACACAAATGTAACCAAACAAGATCTCCAGGTGCAAAGACAACATGTTTTCTACCCTTATCTCGAGCAAGTTTATATTTAGCATTCATATGCTCTATGTTTTCCTTAGTTAACTCATGCAGTTTTAAGATCAATTTAGCATGTTGTTCAACACGTTTTAAGAGGCAACAAATCAGTTGGTGCACGCAGTAGAAAACCATACACAATTTCAAAAGGGTACATCTTAGTAGTAGAATGCAATGGACGATTATAAGCAAATTCAATATGAGGCAAGCATTCTTCCCATATTTTCTTATTATTCTTCAAAACATCCCTAAGCATAGTAGACAATGTTCTATTAACTACTTCAGTTTGTCCATCAGTTTGGGGGTGACAAGTAGTACTAAAAACCAGTTTAGTCCCCAACTTAGCCCGTAAACATCTCCAAAGTGGCTAAGAAATTTAGTGTCACGATCTGAAACAATAGTATTTGGCACACCATGCAAGCGAATAATTTCATGAAAGAACAAATCAGCAACATTAACAGCATCATCGCTTTTATGACATGGTATAAAGTGTGCCATTTTCGAGAATCTATCCACGACAACAAATATGCTATCCCTCCCCTTCTTTGTTCGAGGTAAACCTAAAACAAAGTCCATAGATATATCCTCCCAAGGAACACTAGGTATAGGCAAAGGCATATATAAACCATGAGGATTGAGTCATGACTTAGCTTTTTGACATGTAGTGCAGCGAGCAACAAAACGCTCAACATCCCGTCTCATCTTTGGCGAAAAGAAATGTGTAGCAAGTATATCCTCCGTCTTCTTCACGCCAAAGTGGCCCATTAATCCTCCTCCATGCGCCTCCTGCAACAACAAAAGACGAAAGGAGCTAGCTAGAATACATAGCTTGTTAGCACGAAACACAAATCCATCATTAACGACGAACTTGTTCCATGTTCTCCCTTCTTTACAATTCTGCAATACATCTTTAAATTCAGCATCATGCACATATTGATCTTTGATGGTCTCCAAACCAAATATTTTAAAGTCAAGTTGTGAAAGCATAGTATAACAACGAGACAATGCATCAGCAATAATATTTTCTTTATCCTTCTTGTGTTTAATGACATAAGGAAAAGTCTCAATGAATTCAACCCATTTAGCATGTCTACGGTTCAGTTTTGCTTGACTTTTAATGTGTTTCAAAGATTCATGATCAGAATGTATAACAAATTCTTTGGGCCATAAATAATGTTGCCATGTTTCTAAAGTTCAAACAAGAGCATATAATTCTTTATCATAAGTAGAATAGTTCAGACTAGGCCCACTCAATTTTTCAGAAAAGTATGCAACAGGTTTGCCATCTTGTAATAACACACCTCCTAATCCAATTCCACTAGCATCACATTCAAGCTCAAAAGTCTTAATAAAATCAGGAAGTTGGAGTAAAGGAGCATGTGTCAACTTATCTTTCAATACCGTGAAGGCTTCTTCCTGTGTGGTACCCCAAACAAAAGGCACATCTTTCTTTGTAAGCTCATTGAGAGGTGTAGCAATGGTGCTAAAATCTCTCACAAAACTCCTATAAAATCCAGCGAGGCCAAGAAAACTCCTCACTTGTGTGACCGTTTTGGGCTGCGGCCAACTCTCAATAGCTTCAATCTTGGCCTTATCAACTTCAATTCCCTGTGGAGTAACAACATAGCCAAGAAAAGATACGCGGTCAGTGCAAAATGTGCACTTCCCAAGGTTACCAAACAAATGTGCATCACGTAGAGCAATAAAAACAACACATAAATGTTCCAAATGTTCCTCCAAAGATCTGCTATAAATCAGTATATCATCAAAATAGACTACCACAAATCGTCCAATGAAAGCACGTAAAACTTCGTTCATTAATCTCATGAAAGTACTAGGTGCATTAGTTAACCCAAAAGGCATGACTAACCACTCATATAATCCAAACTTAGTTTTAAATGCTGTTTTCCATTCATTCCCCAATTTCATACGAGATTGATGGTATCCACTACACAAATCAACTTTGGAGAATATTGTAGAGCCACTCAATTCATCAAGCATATCATCTAGCCTAGGAATAGGATGATGATAACAAATAGTAATATTATTAATGCCTCTACAATCAACACACATACGCGATGTACCATCCTTTTCGGCACTAGAATAATAGGAACAACACAAGGACTAAGGGATTCACGTATATAACCTTTGTCGAGAAGCTACTATACTTGACGCATAATCTCCTTCGTTTCCTCTAGATTGGCACGGTTTGGCGCACGGTTCGCAGTGAAGCAACGGGAATTAAGTCAATCTGATGCTCAATCCCTCGAATAGGTGGTAATCCCAGTGGCACGACTTGTGGAAAGACGTCAGCGAACTTCTGCAAAATGTTAGTGACAGCAGGAGGAAAAGAGGAAGGCACGTCCTCAATGAAAATAATGCCTCTTTGCACACAAAAGCATAACAAACAGATTTGCTGAAATCTAGCTCATCAATATCAGATTTGGTGGCAAATAAACATGCACTTTTCAATTTAATTTCAGAAGCAACACTAGATGGTTTATTATTAGGCTTCCTTTGTTGCTCAAATTCTTTTGCCACAATCTGATTTTCACTCTTATTCTTCTCCTATTTTGCTTTATTAGCTCTATTAATATCATCTTTAAAAATGGAATAAGGAGTCATAGGAAGCAAAGTAATATTTTTATCCTTATGAACAAGAGTATACTGATTGTTTCTACCATGGTGTACAGAATTTTTATCAAATTGCCATGGTCGACCAAGTAATAAGGAACATGCTTGCATAGGTACCACATCACAATCAACATAATCAGCATATGTAGAGATACTAAAATGCACACGAACAGTACATGTTACCTTAACCTTGCCGCTATTGTTGAACCATTGGATGTAGTAAGGATGTGGATGTGGTCTTATGGTGAGAGATAGCTTCTCCACCATCTCCATGCTAGCCAAGTTGTTGCAGATCCCTCCGTCTATGATGACATGCACAGAACGTTCCTTCACAACTCCCTTTGTATGGAACAAATTATTCCTATGATTTTGTTCAACTTGTGTGACCTGCACACTCAAAACACGTTGAGCAACTAAACATTCATACCTATCAGCATCTTCAGGAGCCATGTATTGCGTCTCATGATCAGAATCATCTCCACCATGTTCTTCACGTGTAATAAGAGCCAAAGTCTCCGCATCATAGTCACTAGCGGACTCATACCCACCATCCTCAGTAGAAATCATCACATGCTGAGATTTGCATTCTCTCGCATAATGACCTCTTCCCTTACAACGACGACAAATAATATCACTTGTGTGCCTAGTTGATGCCATGGAAGAAGAAGAGCTCTGTGCAGGCCTGACAGGTGCGCTCTTGGCAGATAGTGGTGGTTGTGCCTGCTTTCTTGTATCACGGTTGGAGGTGGCACCTGATGGAGGTGCTGGTGCAGTGGAAGTAAAAGATGCATGCGGTGTCCATGATGAAGGTCGACCTGCAGAAAAGTTAGTTCACGCCAATGCTTGTCGATCATGCACTTCACGTTCAGCTTTACAAGAAAGATGGAATAAACGAGTGATATTAGTATACTCCTTATACTCTAGAATGGTCTGAATCTCTATTTAATCCACCCATAAAACGTGCAAGCATAGCTTCATTCTCCTCAACAATACCACATCTAATCATGCCAATTTATAATTCCTGATAATATTCTTCTACATAATTTTTTCCTTGTCTTAAATGCTACAATTTTTTAAGCAATTTACGTTGATAATATGGTGTAACCCAATGATTATGCATAGCAGTTTTCAAAGCAACCCAAGTAGTTGGAATATGATATAATCTACAATGTTCAGACCACCATACACATGCAAAACTAGTGAAAGCACAAACAACAGTAGCAACCCGTCTCTCCCCGGGATATTGTAAACATGTAAAAAGTTATTCAGTTTCTAACTCCCAAGTAAGATATACATCAGGAATGTATCTACCCTCAAACGGTGGAATATTCAATTTCAGTTTAGGAACATGGTCATGATATCGTACCTGAGGTGGTAGTGCAGGCCTAACATTGCAAATATATACCTGAGGTCGACCTACTGGTGGTGGTGCTGGTCGCTGCACGTAGTTCTAATTTTGATCAACCTCATCCTCGTAATAGTCCTCCACCTCTGCAGTAGCAGTAGGAGCTACAGAAGCATCAACAGCAGTAGCAGCGGCACCAAAATTTTGTCCTGGCTCAATAGGAATACGCTGTGCTCGCCCTACTGTATCGCGGCGTGAAGCTGGTGGTGGGAGATGTTTAAGTAATTCATCAAACTTGGCATCCAACTTGGTGTCAATTGTCTTCTTAATGTCATCCATCTTCTCCATTGACTTTCCAAAGCTGGCCATCACGTCTTCCACCTGTTGACCCAACATTTGATGAAACTTATCATGAAGCTCCTTGTTCATCATGTTCTCCCAGTCAATCTCGTCAGCTTGTGGTCCTTCCATAGTTAGCAGCAATAGAAGCAGACAAGAATATGATCCTACAGACTACTGGAAAATGGTGGTGGTGGGGTGTCACAAATCCGTCAAGCGAATCTCAAATTCCTACCAGTTCTTACCCAGCAGCAGGTGGTGATTGGCAACCGTTGTAGTCAAAACTCTCAAAGCTTGGATAGAGCGATTACCAGGGAGAGTCAAACGCACGACGTAGATGTATGTGGAGCTGGGAAGGCTTATAATATGGTAGCAAAAAGGGTCAACAATAATCAATTCAAAGATGCAAAGTTGAATAAATGCTCAACGACGGTACTGTGCTGGTCCGAGGCTAGACCATGCTAGAGATGCGAGCCTAGAACACTAACAAACTCACGGCGCTACACGGAAACAAGGGAAGAGCAAACTCTGATTTTTTTGCACTCCTCTTTTTTTGCCAAAAAATCACTATAATGGCGAGTGTCTCAAAACTCTTCCCAAGTCAAGATAACAGGATAGTCACGAAATTTTTGGGACCAAATATTTTTTTCGACTGCCCGGACCCAAAAACTGGAAACGGCTCAAAAAACTTTCTATAACGGCGATAGTCTCAATATGCTTGGAAACACCTAAAAATAGGATAGCCAGAATTTTTTTTGTCGAGTGTGTTTTTGGAAAATTTTGGGCCTAAACGGAGGGTGGTTTCCGAACTCTTTTTTTTTCTGAAACCTACTCAGGCAAGGAAACACGAATCAAAAAATCGATGGATCTCGAAAACAAACCTAATATGAAAAGAACTCGGATTGGTGGTGGATATATGGTGGTATATGGCAGCGGTGGTGGTATATGGTAGCGGTGATGGTATATGGCAGCGGTGGTACGATATGGCAGCGGTGGTGGTTATGGCAGCGGTTGTAGGATATGGCAGTGGTGGTATATGGCAGCGGTGGTGGTATAAGGCAGTGGTGGTGGTATATGGCAGCGATGGTAAGATATGGCAGCGGTGGTGGTATATGGCAACGGTGGTGAAGATGGTGCGGTGGCGGCGTGACAAACTGTGACAGAACTTGAAACTCTAAAGGACTAGATGCTAAGACCAGCAACTTGACATGAGTATGCAACCACACATTCAACAAAGCAAAATACTGAAAAGACTATGCAAAGGCTCAGACTGGTTCGGATATGATGAACTAACCCTATTTTTTGTGGCTTTTTTGTGGACTGTAGGTTTGAAGAACAAACTCGATCTATACTACGAAAAACTAGAAAATCTCACCGAGCAAGCTAGAAATCTGATACCACTTGATAGAGGCAAAGGTGTCCCATCTTTCGATGAGATGGTGATTATCGTTTTGGAGGAATAGACTTTGACGATCCAACTAGTACGTGCGAGGACGTCGCGCCTTATTGCTAAACCAACTCCGAGAGGTTATTGACAATGCCGGAGCACGATCAACCTAACCACGAGGGTCTATTTCCTATGAGAAAACAAAGAACAAGCAAGAAACTGAGATTGCAATCTGGATATTGTGAATATAAGATGAAAGCTTTACTGATCAAGATGGGGTTCTATGACGTCTTTGTCTGGTCGTTAAACACAAACGAAGTATGTGAAGTTGCAGCTATGGCGAACTTTAATCTAAAATAAACCCAAAGTCTAAACGGTTCCCTAGGGGTTGTATATATGGAGGAAGGGGGGAGAATTTTGTGGCCCTTGGGGGAGGGGTCCGAAACCAACCCTATCTCTTGTTTCCCCACACATATGGACTCTAAAAATAGCCTATACTTATGTATTTCAAAATTACATGGGCCTGGCCCAATAATAAGGTGACGCAGCACCTAGAATAGCCTCTGGACGAAATTTATGAAGTGGCATCTTGTATATTTCGTCCAAGGCTTCATGCACTCATTATGGTGGCTTCAAAGTCCTGAAATCATCACTTGTGACTCCGTTCTTGTTCCCCTTGCGCATGCCATCATCTCCATGCTTGGTCTTGCTCCAGTGTTCATCCCTCTTATCCATGCCAGGCCCTTCATTTTGTAAGCAAAACAAATGTATCCAATTTGGGCAACATCATATTCTCATGAACATTAGAATCATTACCAAGAAATGAAAGTACCTGATAATTTATTTGGCGTGCACGAGCTCTAGTAATTGGTCCAGTATATGTAGCAGTAGGGGTTGTGGGTGTAACAATGGTATTGATGTCCTCATCATGTTTGGGTCTGCAAAGCCCTGATTCCGGCAGCTTCTTCATCACATCACAAAGAATTTTGTGCCGTTTGAGGGTTTTGTACATGCCTGTGATGTACAATTCCTCCAGACTTGCATTTTCATTAGTAACATGCATGGTCTCCTCAGATGAGGGAATTGAAACCAGAGAGACAACTGAAGATATAGCAACTGTTGGAGCATTTGAACATTCAGCTGAAGAATTTGCATTATCACGGTCAAGGCATTTTAAGCATGGATCAACAAATTCTACCTGAGAGGTGCTGATCTATTTAGCAAGTAATGAATCGTTGTTTTTCTGAAGATCATCATGATACGCTCTTAGCTTCTCGAGTTCTTGCTTCCATTGAAGAAATTCATTGGACTGCTTGTCGCGTGCAGCTGAGAGGGCCACATGATGACTTTCAAGTTCGTTATATTTTGATTGTAGACGCTCAAGGTCTTTAGTAAGAATTTGAGATTGTTCCATTTCATCGTTCAACAAATCATCACTGGTTTCTATCAGTTTGTGAATCCTTTCCACAATAGTTTGTTGCTTTGCAACAATTTTAGCAAGTTTGTAGTAGCTAGGAGTCATGTTTTCATCAGATTCATCTTCACTTGAAGAAGATGAAGACGGTTAAAGTACCTTGATGCCTTTGTCCATGAGGCATGTTGCTGAGGCGACGAGTCTAGATCATAAATCATGGATTTGAGGGATTCCTTGAACACAAGGAATCAGGGATCCTGATGAGTGCGATGTCCTTCATAGATGTCAGAGATCCTGTCCCAAATGAGCTTCGCATTGGCTAGGTGCATGATCCTCCTAAACTCATCTCTGGATAAGCTGGAGAAGATGATATCCCTCGCCCAGATATCCAGCCAAGTATACATATGAATGTCATCGGCATGTGTGATCTTGCATAGGTCGGTAAGGCCAATCTCAATGACAGTCCATAGTTCGCCGTTCGTTGATAGGAGACGCTTCCTCACCATGATTTTCCACTTGGGATAGTCATGACCATCAAAGATGGGGCACACAGTGGACACTTTCTTCATACCTGCGGTCGACATAATTTAAACTTCAGGTAGTTAAACAAAAATCACATAGAACAAGGGAGTACCTCGCTTTGGTACCAATTGAAAGTGTAGGTTATCTCCCAGAGGGGGCTGAATGGTAGATTTTTAGAAACCCGGGAGCTACCTGGAAGCCAAACTTGTTAAACTACTCTTTGATGGAGTGGAGCAACCCAAACAAGTATAGAATGACATCCCACGGGTCTTGAAAATAATTTGTTACAAAATAATTAATAATTTTATATCATTGCAAACAAATTTGTATTTATTCTAGCTTCAATTGTTTTGTACTTCTATTTATTATCAAAAATCTTATCTGGTGACCGTCAGCTAGGGGGTTGTTCCAGCAAACACCCTTTCTCCTATCAGATTCGTTTTCATGAATCCGGGTGCTTGATCCGGGGCATGTTGGATTTCAAACTGTTCTGCGATAAAAAAGCCAGCGAACTATTTTGAAAACACTACAGACACTACACTAGCTAGCAGTGTGACCGTCAGGTAGGACACCTGGATCCAAACCCAGTCTACCTTTTTTTGTTTTTTTCACCGAATGGCAATTTATCTAGGAAATATCAGTGTGGCAGTTTTATAAATTTTCAAACTATGTCACATGATCTACGCCATTGTTTTCTTCCACATCAAGATACTCATCACTTGAGGAAGGAGGAGTAACGAGAGGAGTGTTTGGGTGTGGAGTTACCTTGACCTTGTCCCGAGACGTTGGTACTCACTGTCTCAACCATGACGTTAGCCATTAGACACTTGTGAGCGTTGCCCTTGTAGTCCTTTCATGTAGTTATAGGTGACAACATCACCACTCTTTGTTGACTAGCCTCAAGGCAGTTTGAGAATCTTGGGCTACTCCGGCATCACCACCAACGTCATTGGGGTTGGACTCTTCTTGAGCAACCATTGCCTTTCCATATCTCAGTTCGAGCTTGGAGTATTCAAAGGGTTTGGCAACTTCTTCTACACGAAGGTCTTAGAAAACCTTGATCTATTTTCTCTCTTATCATAGGGGCACTTGTGGGAGAAGTGATTGGTCTCTTCACAGTTGTAACAACTTATCACTTTCTTCTTTGGGATTCTTCCCTTGAATTTTTCCGCTCTAAACTTCTTCACGAAGAGAGCCATATCTTTATATGAGGGACCCTCATCCGAGTCAATCTTATCACCTTCTTCATCCTCATCTTCTTCTTCACTTTTCTCTTCATCATACTCTTGCTTGGCCTTCAATGCAAGATGGATCTTCGGTGATGAGCTGCCGTGCATGGCAAGGTCTCTTGTAGAATTGGCCTTGGATTCCTCAAACAATTGGAAGGTAGAAATGACATCATATTGAAACATTTCCTTGAACTCATACCAATGCCTTATGTCCCACACAATTTGATGATGATAAGGAGCATGTTCATTTAGCAATTTGTACACAAGGAATCGCTTGGTCAAGTTGAATCTATCTTGGGTCTTGTCACAATCATAGGACTCAGTGTTGGCAGCGAGACTCATGAGATGCTTAAGAAGATGCTTGGGTGTCTCACCCTTATCCATGCAAAAATATTGCAATGCCCCTTTTGCAATCTCATAGTGTGCAAGTCAGAGGGTTGTGGTATCAGTTGTGGTCATCACAATGCTATCCCATAATTCCTTAGCATTTGTGATGTGAATGTAAGGCCTATTTTGTTGGTCTGTCATGCCCTTTCTTATGAGCATAAATGCGGCGTTGTTGAGATGCTTGCATATGCTTCACCCGATGTGAGATTCTTTTGGTTAACAAGGTTGTACCCATTCTCCACAATCTCCAACATCTCATCATTGGCAGACCGAAGATGATCTTGCATCCCAACTCTCCACAAAGAAAAACTGGAAGTGTCATCAGGCGAAGGTGTCTTACCCCTAGGTTTATACTTTGGTTTCTCCACTTTAGATTTTGCATAAAGCCACGAAACACCAGAGGTACACTAGTAGGAGGTTGTTGGACCAAGGGAGGAAGAGTCACATTTTTTTCTAGTGCAACACTACTCAAATTAACGTACACGTGGTGTTGGATTCCAAGTTAATGCGGTCAACCTCAATTGGACCAAGTCCTCAATAAAAGCATCATGCTAATCCTTTTGTTTAGGAAAGGCTTGTTCTATATCCTCAAAAGTGAAGGACTTGTGCACTTCCGAAGAAGGTGCATCCTTCTCTTTAGGATTTGCAACAAGGGGTGCCATCGAGCTTCATCTCTCACTCTAGGGCGGTTAAGCCACAAGAATGGAGCATGAGGCTCTAATACCAATTTAAAGGACGAGTGCTGGAAATATGCCCTAGAGGCAATAATAAAGTTGTTATTATCATATTTCCTTGTTCTTGATAAGTATTTATTCTCCATTCTATAATTGTATTAATCAAACACTCAAATACATGTGTGGATACATAAACAAATAATGTGTCCCTAGTAATCCTCTACTAGACTAGCTTGTTGATTAAAGATGGTTAAGGTTTCGAAACCATGGAAATGAGTTGTTATTTACTAATGAGTCATATCATTAGGAGAATGATCTGATGGACAGGCCCAATCATAAGCTTAGCATCTGATCGTGTCACTAAGTTTGAATTGCTACAACTTTCTTGATGTCAAGTATTTGTTCCTTAGACCATGAGATCATGCCACTCCCTTGTACTAGAAGAATGCTTTGTGTGCATCAACCATCACTTCATAACCGGGTAATTATAAAGTTGTTCTTCGGGTATCTCAGAAGGTACTAGTTGGCTTGCATGGATCAAGACTAGGATTTATCACTCCGTGTGATGGTGAGATATATCTGGGCCCTCTGGGTAATACAACATCTCAAGTAGCTTGCAAGTATGTGACTAATGTGTTTGGTCACAGGGATATTGTATTACGACATGAGTAAACATAACTTGCCGGTAACGAGATTGAACAAGGTATTGAGATATCGACGATCGAATCTTGGGCAAGTAACATATCGCGAGACAAAGGGAATTGTATACAGGATTATCTGAATCCTTGACATCCTTGATCAACTGATGAAATATCTTCATGGAATATGTGGGAACCATTATGGGCGTCCATGGTCCCTCTATTGGTTATTGATCAGAGAGGAGTCTTGATCATATCCCCATATTCTCAAACCCGTAGGGTCACACATTAACGATCGGTGTCACTAGGGTTTGATGAGATAATAATAAGATGGTGTTATCAAATTTTGATTCGGAGTCTCAGATGGGATCCAGGACATCATGAGGAGCTTCGAAATGGTCTAGAGACAAAGAAAACATGTATGGAAAGTATTTTTAGGGTTACGAAAAAGTTCGGGTTTTTTTGATATTATATCGGGAAGGTTCTAAAAGGTCCTGTAGTGGGGCGCACCTGCGTGGAGGAACCCACATGTACATTGGTAGTGGGCCAAGGCGCCACACCTTCAGTACATGTGCACCAACCCCCGCTAAAAGGAATAGGATTAAATCCTGAAGGGATAAGATCAAGATCCCTAAAATGGACGGATCACGATTGATGGGGAATGAAGGAGGGGATTTCCTTACCCACTTTGGTGTGAAGCACCTAGAGTCTTGGAGGAGGGGCCAAGCCTCCTCCCCCACTCCTATAAATATAGGAGGGAGGGGCCGACCGCAGCACCCGACACCCCGATTGCTGGCTGCCTCCCTCTCGTTCCATGCGTCCCTCATTCCCGCAGTTCTTAGCGAAGCTCTGCGAGATTTCCGCTATACTTCCACCACTACACTGTCTTGCTTCCTAGATAAAGAAGGAGGATATGACATCAAGCTATGTGTGTGTGCAATTTGGAGGCATCGTTTGTGCAGTGCTACATCGGTCTGATCCGATAAAAGTACGACTACATTATGCATGATCTTTAGATCGTTAAATGCGCATGTTCTACAAGGGTATGTAGACCTTTTCCCACTCATTGCTATCATCTAGTAGATTGGATCTTGGGTCTATTCCTTCTCTTTTAGGATTTTTTTGATTTTCTTGCAACGAATCTCATCATCGAGATGGACCTAGAGGGGGATGAATAGGTCCAATTACAAATTTTAATTGCTACATAGTAATTTTACGCAAGAATGCGGAATATGGACGTGAGCCTAATAATTGCACGGGTGATTCTAGTGCTAAGCATGGTAAGCAAGCACAATATAATGAAAGTAAAGACTAAGGACAAGCAATCACAAGTAGGAAGCTAGGGTTAGGAATAACCGCAACCCAGAGAGGCAAGGATCTATGCCGATGTTCACTTCCTTGGAGGGAAGCTAGTCATCGTTAGAGAGGTGGATGTTACCATGAAGGTACACTAACACCACGAAGGCTCACTATAGTACTCAATATGCTGTCCTATCCTCAAGGAACTTAGAAATCCCACCAAGGATAGAAGCACATATCGAAGACGCTTCGCAAGGTTGATATCATTACAAGATACCATGTACTGAATAGATGAGAATACCAGATAAAGGCTTACACTCACCACAAGCTACAACATGAATACATCAACCAATCAATAAATAGCACTCATCATACAGAAGAGCAAGATCCGGCTACGGATGAAATCAAACAAAAAATAAGAACAAAATCCACCCTGCGAATTCCTAGGCTGCCAATCAGGAACCCATCCTATGATCGATGAAGAAGAAGAAGCAGAAGAAGACCTCCAAACAGAAAACATGCATCACTCTCATGTCAAAGCATTTCTTTACCTGTACATGCACCTGATGTTGTAGTAATTTATGAGCCATAGGACTCAGCAATCTCATTATCATGGGTATCAAAACAAGCAAATCTTAATGGGTATCGAATGGTTAATTGGTCAGGTTGTAGCAAGCACTAAGCATTTGTGTGGACTAACTTACGAGTACAAGAATAATAAGAGTAAACTACGCATAATCAAGCGCAAATTAATATGGTCAAGAAGTGATCCTGAACACCTACTTACGAGTCATACATAACCCCACCGGGTTCTCTTCCTGAACTCCCTTGAAAATAGACGATCAAGGTTACACACATGGTTGGGGTATTTTAATTGAGTTTAGTGGCATGTTATCTACACCCTGATATTATAAATTTCCAAGTCGCCACATAACTGCGGACATGGCTTTCCGAAAGATGTAACCGTGTAAGGATGCTCCAAGTAGTCCATCATAAATTACCATGTGTATCCGATGGAAAAACCTCACACCGTGAGAACACGATGCCTATAAGGAATCCCGATGGACAAGCCACTCGTCAAAGGTAAAACTAAACTAGCAATACCTTCCAACGTGTCAATGATCTCGATAGGAGCCGCGTATCTCGTTCTCAGAACACGGAGGCTAAGCGACGCATACAACTGTCAAATACCACAAGTTTCCACGGGTGACCTTGCAGAGTGATCTAGTTTGGACCAAGACCCATGAGGAGCACTGGCCTGGTTTGTTGACTAATTATCCGCGAGAGCTAGCAGGTCCTTATGCAAGGTTTAGTTTTTATTAGGCAAATTTAAAACCCAAAGTTAGGCCTTGCTGGAAGAGTTTTACCCTAAGACGAATGTTCAAGGGGGTCCCCATAAGACACCACACGTGATAGGAGCGGTCATGAAGGAACATAACACCAGTGTTACGGAAACTAGGGCGGCAAGAGTGGGACAAAACACCAACCAAAAGGTCGAGCCTTCCACCCTTTACCAAATATATAGATGCATTAAATAAATACGAGACATTGTGATATCCCTTGATATCCATGTCCAAGACATGGAACAACATGCACTGCACCTGCAACTAGCAATGCTATAAGAGGGGCTGAGCAAATAGGTAACATATCCAAACAACGGTTTGCTAGGTACTGGTGGTTAGAGGTTTATCATGGAAATTTGGGAGGCTGACAAACAGTGGTAGGTAGCAAGACGTAGCAATAGGAACGAGACAACTAGCAAGCAAAGATAGTAGTGATATCCAGGTAATGATCATCTTGCCTGGAATCCGCTAGGAAGAAGAACGAATCCATGAAGTAGATAACCCAACATAGTCAAACGAATCCTCACACTCGCAACATTTTCAGAACTATCGAGAAGAAGCACAACCAAAAATAAGTAGGCAACACGGTAAACAACATAACATAAACATGGCATGATGCACAAATAACTATGATGCATGCCCAGTTTAATGAGTCATGGCATGGCAAGATGCAACAAACAACACTACACTCTAAATGAAGCTCAATATGCAATGAGTTGCATATTGGCAAAACTCCACAAACAATTATTTAGTTCACTCTCATTTATGTACATGACAAGAATAAATGTTTGGTAACATGGCAAGAGGTGAAGCATATGTAAATCACCTATTTAGGCAAGTTTAAATGAGGCCAGAAACAACAAACAACAATTCCAGAAAATCCCCATATCTTATTTTCAAATTTGCTACTATATTGATGTAAACACAATTTTGAAGTTGTTAAACAGCAAAATAAAGTGCACCATGTTAATCTGCATATTTTTTCTACTCCATTTACATATATGATTCATTTAATTCGGAGCTACAGTTATTTAGTTATGAAATAAACCATTTTAACATGACATTTGTGCAACTAATACAAACAACAATTTTAGGAATTTTTACCATGGATGAAAGTTGGATATTCTGAAACTACATGAAACTCTAAGCATTTTACATATATGACATGTTTTATTTAGATGCATGGATATTGAGTTATTAGCATTTTAAAATCATGGCAGTTTCTATAATTATGCAATTCTGGATATTTGTGAAATTTGCAGTGGCTAAAAAATAGAACTGTGCCAAATCTGGTGGGCATCAGATAGCTAAAACGCGCACTGGGCGTGGTTCAAGCAGGTTGCTCACATTAGGCTCATCGGCCGGCTAGATTCAACGGGACAGAGGTAGCAGCATGCCGGTGGGGACGGTGTTGGGCGTTGGTAAGAGAGCTAGGCCTCACGGTGATGTAGTGCAACTGGACCTGGGCTGCGGTTGAAGGCGAGGCAAGGGCTGCAGCTAGGTTCGGCTTGAAGGTGGCCCACTATGCGAGAAGAGGAGGCGAGGGGCGATGTGGGATCGATGCAAAGGACGCAGCTACAGTGGGACTTCAAGCGGGGCTCCGTCGCGACAATGGGGAGGCCGGTCGGGGCGCAGAACCAATGCAACATGGGTCGAGGGAGCGCCGGATCCGGGAATTGGAGGCCGCGGGACTTGGCCAGTGGCGGGGTTGGAGTAGATCGACGTGGCCTTCCTGTGCAAAGAGAGAATGAGAGGGAGAGATTGTTGGATGTTGGGTTCCAGCAGACCCTTAAGGTTCGAACACTGGGGTGCGCACTAAGATCTCTCCCCTACCGATCTACGTCCGATCGCCTCGTGAGATCTAAGCTGTAAACAATGAACAACACAAGGGACACGAGATTTATACTGGTTCAGGCCACCGTTGTGGTGTAATACCCTACTCCAGTGTGTGGTGTGGTGAATTGCCTCAGGGGCTGACGATGAACAGTACAAAAGGAGAACAACCTCGCAAGAGGTGTTCTTGAGCTGGTGCGATGAACTGCTTGGGTGAGTTCGATCGCCTCTCCCTCTCCCAAATATTGAGCGGGAAGGGCGCCAACAACAGCCATTCCGAAGGGGAACATCTAGTACAAGTTATCCTGACTAAAGTTGGTCTTCGGCTGCCAAAAGCACTCGCGATGACATCGTCTTGGGCTCCACGGTGACCTCCATCCTGCCGCTCCGCTGGTCTTGGTCTTGTTGCACTGAAATGGCAACCTTTGCCTGATGCCTCGGTACTCCACGTCTCTGCTTGCCCCCTTTGCACCAAAGAGGAAACAAGGATACTGCATAGGCCGGCGCCCGCCTGGCGCCCGCCTGGTCTCGATCGTCATGGCTTGCGTCACAAGCACCTCGCGAGGTACCCTGCCTTGATCTCTCCGCCTCCTCGCGAGCCTGCCTGGTGAGGCCGTCCCTGAGGAAGCCTTGCAACGTCCGTCCCGTGAGGCTTGGCCCCTCGCGAGGGTCTTGAGTCTTGTGCTGATGAAGACGGGCCGTACTGGGATACCACTTGAGCCACGCCGCAGGACGCAGGCAGGCAAGTCTGGGGACCCCCATTCCCAGAACGCCGACAGTAGCCCCCGGGCCCAAGGCGTGGTAGGACTTGGCTAAGCGGAGAAGCGAAGGGGCAAGTACGGAGCGCCGCGGGCCCCATCAGCCTACAGGCTTGGGCACAGCATGGCGGTTGATTGGACATGCGCGTCTCCGCTTCCCCACGCTCCCTCATTATGCGCCTGGCTAGGCGGCCACGAGATTTGTACACAGTTATTCTCCCTTCGCAGCCTGCGCACTTCTTGTTCCTCTTTCCTCCTCGAGCCTCTACTTCCATCTCCAATCCATCTCAAGCTCTTCCCCCGTCCCATTGCCATGGTGCCGACGAAAAAGGATAAGGGGAAGAAACCTGCGCTCTCGACTAGCACGCCCCCGGCGGCTGCTCCCTTCGTCGACAAATCGCTCATACTCAACCTGGAGGCCGTGGAGAAGGTCTGCTCCGCGCTTGCCTCCAGCTTCAATGTGTGCGGGAAGATGACGGTCTGGCCTGCGTCCCACGCCTCCTTCGACAGGGTTGTCACGGAGGTTCGGTTCTTCGCCGATGCCTTGTGGGCAGGGCTAGTTCCCCCCTTCTCCGCCTTCTTCAATGTGGTGCTTTCCCACTACCAGATCCACATGATGCATCTTTGCCCCCAATCCATTGCTCTGCTTGCTGTCTTCGCCTTCGTCTGCGAGGCCATGGTGGGGAGTCCTCCTTCCGTTGCCCTTCCGCGCCACTTCTTCTCGCTGCGCTTGTGCGATCCTTCGCGGTGTTGAGGGTGCGTGAGCTTTTGTAACACCCTGATTTTCGTGCCACTACACTTAAGTTATCAATCATGATAAAGTATGGTTTGACAAAAACTTTTGAGTGTTTTGGACCTTGCCTTGATTGGTTTTTGTCTGTTGTTTGCAAGTGCTCTAAAAATAAAATAAATCCTCCAACTCTTATACTCCTTCTCCTTGATCCAAAAACCCTTCCCAATGATCATGCCATGTGTATAGAGCAATATAGTATTTTCTTACAAAAATAATTTGGCCAAAAAGTATTTTCTAAAATTAGTTTTCCCAAAACCCCTGAATTTAGGTTTGCACTGCAACTACTTGATTTGGGGTGTGAAAAAATTTCAAAAAGTATATTTGAATCCTATTAGATATAGTACTCCCATAAATCACAAAAATATATTTTTAAAAGTTATTTTTCTATTTTATTTAAAAGCTTTTTCTTAAGGCCAGAAATGGTCTTTAATAGGGAAAAATTATTTTATTGTTTCAAAAATATTTGGTAAAACCTAGGGAAACTTAGTGGACATATATTGTCCATATATAAGAGTTTCAACACATGGTCATGTTCAAAATATTGGTTAAATCCCTCAAAAACCCTTTCTAGATATTTCAAGCTTTTGAAATATTTACAAAGGAAATATTCTCCAAAATTCCAAGAAAATTCTAGCATGTAACATATGACATGTTTGATGATCTTGACAAGTATCATGCCATGGAGAATAGTATAACCCCATGAAATCCCCTCAAAACCATTTCTGTCCATTTTGAAGTTTGAGCAACTTTACATTGCCAAACATGTCCAAATTTTCTCAAAACTTGTGAACATGGTCAAATGGTCTAATCATTCATCTAGACCAAATGGCACAAGTTGGAGAAAATGTTATATTGATCAAAGTGCCCCAAAACCCTTCCTGTTCAGAACCAAATTTGAACAACTCTACATTGAAAACTTCCTCCTTTTGATATCAAATTTTGTGGACATGTTCATAACCTCAAATGATGAAACTACACCAAGTGGTGCATCAAGGAGAACAGATTTGCATGACTAAACCTTGGGAAGTCCATTTCTCATGATTTCTAGGGTTTACAAAAGTTGCATTGGCAACTTTTCCCAAATGAACTCAATCTTGGTGGAACCTCTTGTTTTCTCATGCCATTTGGCCTTGTCAAGCCTTATGACAAGAGGAGTTCATATTCTTTCCCAAACCAACAACAAACACCTTCTGTCATTTTCTAAAAACACCACTTTCACCACTTCCACTAATCTCCATGAGTTCTACCTTTTACCACAACTTCCCCTAGACCTCTTCTACCTCCAGTAGCTCTCCCCTGGCTTTTGCTCAATGATTGATGGGTGAAACACCCTCATTTACCCCTCTGGACAGCAGTTTCTCTCTCTCCCTCAACCTCTCTCCTCTCCTACTGGCTATCAGGGCATCCAATGCCCCTCCCCACTTCTTTACTTCCCCCTAGAGCCCCCAGACACTAGAGGCCAAGCCCAGAGCGCTAGAAAAATTGTCATGCCGGCCATATGCACGCTCTCGAGCACGCTATAGTGCACTCCCGCACTGTAGCCACCCTCTGTCCGATGCTCCCGTAGACCACGGGCCTCTCCCTCATGTCTCCCAAGGTTGCCTCGACGTCCAAGGCACGCAACACTGCCGGGACCTTCCTCCCGGGCCCTCCTTCTCCCTCTACGGAGCTCACCGAGCGCGCCCTAGACCGCGCCCACTGTGCACCAACGCCCCCTCTATATAGAGCCCCCTCGAGTTCTCTGGCCTCTTCCCGCTCTCCCTCTCCCCTAGAAACCTCCCGGACAAGCTCTCCCGCCCCCTCGTGCCCTCTGTCCACCTCCATGGCCGGCGGCCTCTTCCACGGCCATCCTGCTCTCCACCTCTTCGGACCTCCCCGACATGCCTTGGGCATTTGGATGGATGCGACACTCCTCCCTGAGATCTCCGGTGTGTAGCACACCGTGGGAGGTGGTCGGAATCGCCAGTACGGGCGGCGGCCAAGCCGCTGCTTCGACGGCGTCCGCACACGCACGAGGAAGGCGCCGCCTTCCCCCTGCCTCCTCCTTCGGGCGCGGCCGAGCCGCACGGCTCTGCCCCCACCGCCGGCCGGCGCAGTGGGGAGAGCAGCACCGATGGCGAGCGAGGCCGACGCCCTCTGCCTGGTGTCGCGGGGTTGAAGACGACGGGGGGCAGGGCGAGCGACCTGCTCGCGGGACCCGCCCGTCAGCCACCGAAGCACCACGCCCAGCTGGCATAAGTGGAGGCGCCCGCGTGAAAGATGCCTTCGACGTGGCCCTTTCCCGCGCGGCTGAGCCACTGGGCCGACCCATTGCTAAACTGCGCCCGGTGCGCAGTATGGGAATAAATTCCCCCCCTTTGTCTTTTTCTTTTTCCTGAAACTTGTAAAATCTCCCAAATAATCGTATTACCTCCAAATTTGATGATTCAAATTTATATTAGCTCGTAAAATCATGATCTATCTCATGGAGCAATTTTCACATTTTTACAGAAACTTTTTCTTCACAAACATTTATCAAATCTTGTTTTTCCATTTCTGTGATAAACTTTAGAAAATCACAGAGAGCTCAAAATTGATCCAAATGCCATGATTAAAATTCCTAGATGCTTCTAAGTTCATAACTTATTTTATGAACATTTTTCTTAATACTTTCTGTACCCCATAAAATAACGAGCCATTTCTTCATATTTGTAACTTTGCCAATTCATAGGAAAATCATTTGAACTCCAAATCCAGTAAAACCAACTTCGAGAGGCTTCTAAAATCATGCTTTGTTAAATGGGTGCCTTTGCTCATTTTTCAATATAATGTTTCTGTGCACTTCATGCAAATCCATAAACCCCTTGATTCCATCATATCGAAATGTTTAGAAATATCCAATGATCCACTTCCAATGAAATCACGTTGGTCATTCCTCATATATCCAGAGGTATCCTAGGAAAGTCCAACTCACATTTTTAGAGCACTTTTATTTTTTTTGTCTTGTCGTGTTGCTTGTTATGGTTGTTTTCGATGATAGTTGACGAAGTAGACGAAATGCTCGGAGTTGGACCAGAGATATTTGAAGACCTCGAAGAATTTTTTAAAACAGGCAAGCAGCCCATTGACCATGTCTATGAAACCCTTTTTATGCATGTCATATAGCACCATATTGTTGTTGCAATAGAATCATAATGAGGTGGTAACCACTTTGATGGTTTGCCACCGTTACTTCCTCGTTGATACTTGCATTGTGCATGACCCCACCTTCTTATGAGGGTCATGCCGGTGGGAGTAGATACGATGCTAAAGTAGATGCTACGCAAAAAGGGACGGGTATATGCATGATGAAGGAGGCAAAGTATTTTCAAAAGACTTTTCGAAAACCCCGCCGGGTGCCACGTGCCAGTATGTGATGAATATGGGAGCGATGCTCCACAATTTTAAGATGTGAAATGTTGGGCACGGGGGTTACTACCAATCGAGTGGACTCTATGTTAGTGTCGTCTAGGGAAAGATAGTGATCGGGTGCTTACCCCAGGTACTTGAGGTATCGCGGGTCGTGGATGACACGGAAGTTCCCCGGATCTTGTGGGTAAAGTGTGCAACCTCTGCAGAGTGTAAAACTATTCGAATAGCCGTGTCCACGGTCAAGGACAGTTGTGTAACCGCTCTTGGGCTACGTCCACATGTTTACAAACCAGTGTGTGTGTGTTTGGATAACTACTTGGGTCAAGTCAAAGGACTTGACGTGATTGAGATGGGTTGGTGCCCACTCTAATTATGTTGATATCTGTAACCTGTCCTCATGGTTACTTGAATTCTCTTGATGCATGTCTTGCAAGTTGTTGAACATGTCAATGCACTCAAAACTAGCTTTCTGCAAAAATTTACCTATATCATGCATTGTTGTATCTTGAACCAAAACATGGGTTGCTTGCGAGTACATTCAACGTACTCATTGGCTTGCCACTGGTTATTTTATTGGCCAGGCATGAAAGAACAAGATATAATGAAGAGTACCTTGGTGATGAACATGCGAGGTAGGACGCTTCCCAGTCAGAATGCCTGTATGGTTAAGGCAGATGGCATGGGTCCAAGTTTGTTATTGAAGATTTCCACTGTGATGATACACTCAAGACTTGACCATAATGGTCCTACTTGTGTAAAACGATATGTATGGATGTAAGACTCTTGTTATTTAGCTTCTGTGTGTTCAGTGAGCATTGATCTCTGGGATCACTGTACACGTGCATTCGGTGATCTCGACTTATGAGTCGGGGTCCCCACAGAGCTGGTATCAGAGCCATCCTGACTGTAGGAAGCCTTAGTTAACATGGTCGTTAGTTAGGGTAAAATTATTTTCAAAACTATTACTAATTTTCAAAACTATCTATACGTCCCTCCCCTTCTCGGTTGTTTAAAAACTAAGATATATTTTCCTTATCAACCTCTTCCCCTTCAAAACTTTTCATAACGGTCGCTAGCACCCTCATGCCCCTGACCACGGGATTCCTTGTAACCCTCGTGGATAGCCTAGAAGGAGTACACCTTGCCAAACACTCACCCACCTCTTTTGAACCCAGGATTCATGACACCACAACAAGACGATGCCAACAGAAGATATGCCTTTGAAGAATGAGGACATGAAGACCCAGAGGATGGTGACACCTTTGAATTTTCCCTAGGATGATGCAACCTTGTCCTATGACGACCAGGGTGTAAGATATGCAAGACCATGACAGACATCGCTAATAGAGCAATCATGTCCTTACCGTTGTTGTATCGCCAACCACCGGTGGATGAGAACCTCGCCATTTGGCCCGCCTCACTATAGTGAGAAGGAAAATGGTTCTCTTCATCCCCCGCTCTAGGTGTCGATGTTTTCATCAACGTAACCGACATGTTGGACCTCTACTATGCCTTTTTAATATCATTCCATAAGGGATTACCTACCTGGTACCGTCGACGCCTTAGAAAGCAAAAGGGGTCGCCATGATTAAGAAGACAACAGAAGACCGAGTCAATGCCTTCTACGAGGAGCCACCTTCACCCCATCACTTCAATAGGAGACAAGTTGTTGAAGAATCTTCAGGATCAACCCGGAATTGTTTCATCGAACAACTACAAGAGACGTAGCAACACCTGAGGAAAACCCCAAAGACTGCATGAGGCACGAAGTAAAGCACGACTACTTAGTCCGAGAACCCCTAGGGTAGGATGAGTCGTGTACCCCCTATGCGCAGCCGAGTCCGTATGATGGTTCGAATAGAACCATGACCGTGTGTTGTTTGTTTTTATTTGTTTGTGTTTTGATATAGGTCACACTTTTTCCCTAGGCGACAAGTATGCGACTATATCACCTTCCTTACCTTGCTTCATCTGTTTGGCCCTTTTTGCACCTGTTTGTTTGCACTTGCACTATAGAACCCCCTTTAGGCATTTCCCTCCTCTATGCTACTTTTCCCTCTCATCTCTTTCCTCAACTGAAGACAAGCAAGACAATATGCACCAAGGATTCCACCTCGGCGACCAACAAGCACTGAAGACTTTTGCTACAACCTCCTCGACCAAGTACAACCCCGTATGTTTACACCTCAAGACTACAACCCTATCCCTAGACCCTGCAGGACTTCACGAGATACCCCAGCTCGAAACCTTACCATGAGCTTAAACTACGGAATCACAAGAGAACAAGTTAAGCTGCAGTAAGCCTTGCTTATCACTGGGTTCATTATGGAACTAGTGGACATAGTGAACGAGCACATTATCTTCCTAAGATAGCACCAGAACTGACGATGCCATAGGGAGGACCAATCTGAGGATATAGGAATAGACGACAAATGACTTGAGGAATTATCCGAGACTCTTTGGTGGATTATGAGGTTTTCATGTTGATAGATGGACTTGGTGGGATCATGTTAAAGTAGCATAACTTTCATTGGCCTTGAGTAAATTGGATTTAGTAGGACAATTATGATCGCAAGCTAAAATTCTTGGAAGTATAAGGATTTGACTTAGCTAGGGGGATATTGATAGGAGATAGTTGATGTTACGATAATGACTTGGGAGAAACATGTAGGAATTCTCGTTGGACATGAGATTCGGATTTAAATAGGTGATCCTAGTGGAGTATAGATGCTGAGTAAGTCTACATGGTTCGGAGTAAATTGGATTTAGACTGACGATCTCGATCATGATACCATATTTCTCGGTGGACGATAAACTAGGAGATTGGATTAATTGTCAGAGTTGATTTAGGGATCTGTATAAGCTTGGCATAGGAGTTTATCCGATCACGATAATGGGAATTGGTGGACTGACTATAGTAAGGATAGCCCTTTCAAGTATTTGGGGATTATAAGGACTTTAGGAGATCATGTGGAACACCAGCATAGGCGTTGGATTTGTAGAATTAATGGATTATGTAGTGATTAATGGAAGTTAACGGGTTGTTGGAGTTGATTCATAGAGAAGGAAACAAGATTTTGGAGTGGCATACGACGTGTTTCCTTAGGATAGAGATGCACTAGCATGGACCTTGGAAGAATAGGATGAGCAATTGGATTGTCATGTTTTATTCCATCTTGGAAGCTTGTATGCTCTACCCATGGATTTTTAGGGGTAGCCACACACATGAGTTTGGGGATCATAGACATATATGATTTTGTTAGACCTCCTCTTGGGAGTCATGAGGATATGAATAGCATGAGTGATGATTGGAGTTGACCTATACGAAATGATGCTTTCAGCAGTATAAGGTGATCTGTTTGGAGGACTAGGTAGAACAATTGGCATCTCAGGAATTGTGCTCAAGGATAAACATTCACTCGCACCCTAGAATCCTTGAAACCCTTAAGCTCTACCAAGACACAACCCGGTTGGATCATGACCTTGGGGTCCTGACTCTAGGTCGAGAACACCTTGTCCCACACTCAACCATTACCACCACCAATGCCCCAGCCTACCTTATGTACCCCATGAACAGAAACTTCATGGAGTACTTGGTCACATTGGTTGTCACTTTTACTTGGTGACCTACTCGTCTAACTGAAGATGGAAGAAGAATCATTTAGCTGGTTAGGAAACATTTGAAGACCGCCATGCCAAGGAGGAAGAACTATACCAACCACCGTCGTCAAGAAGTAAACCTCCGCGTTGAAGACCAGGTGTATCTGCAAGCCACTCCTCTCTAAGGGACCAAGCATTTCCATGACAAGGAGACCCACACCAAGATTCATCGGCCCCCTTCGAGATCACTCCAAGATTTAACAACCCCCTCTGAGATCACTATGAGATGAAGAGAAGACAGTTACCAGATGGAGTTGCCACCTGAGTTACCTGATGTGCACAATGCTTTCCATGCATCACAACCTCGGAAGTGTTTCCAACTTCCTAACTTGCCCGATCTCTACGAGAGCATTAACCACCGAGCCATCGACCCCTAGCCCAATCTAACCTACGGCGAGCTACCCATTAGCAACCTGGATCAAGAGGAGTGTCATACACGAAGCCACACCATCAAGTACTTCAAGTTCAATGGAGCACTACACGGAAGCAGAAGCAACATGAGGACATGAAGGCTACCCCAGATCCATGTTTATGTATCCCTTTCCGCGCCTAGTTTGGGAATCTCGAGGACGAGATTCTTGGAAGGGGGGTAGGTCTGTCACACCCTGATTTTCGTGCCACTACACTTAAGTTATCAATCATGATAAAATATGGTTTGACAAAAACTTTTGAGTGTTTTGGACCTTGCCTTGATTGGTTTTTGTCTGTTGTTTGCAAGTGCTCTAAAAATAAAATAAATCCTCCAGCTCTTATACTCCTTCTCCTGATTCAAAAACCCTTCCCAATGATCATGCCATGTGTATAGAGCAATATAGTATTTTCTTACAAAAATAATTTGGCCAAAAAGTATTTTCTAAAATTAGTTTTCCCAAAAACCCCTGAATTGAGGTTTGCACTGCAAGTACTTGATTTGGGGTGTGAAAAGTATTTCAAAAAGTTTATTTAAATCCTATTAGATATAGTACTCCCATAAACCACAAAAATATATTTTTAAAAGTTATTTTTCTATTTTATTTAAAAGCTTTTTCTTAAGGCCAGAAATGGTCTTTAATAGGGAAAAATTATTTTATTGTTTCAAAAATATTTGGTAAAACCTAGGGAAACTCAGTGGACATATATTGTCCATATATAAGAGTTTCAACACATGGTCATGTTCAAAATATTGGTTAAATCCCTCAAAAACACTTTCTAGATATTTCAAGCTTTTGAAATATTTACAAAGGAAATATCTCCAAAAATTCCAAGAAAATTCTAGCATTTCACATATGACATGTTTGATGATCTTGACAAGTATCATGCCATGGAGAATAGTATAACCCCATGAAATCCCCTCAAAACCATTTCTGTCCATTTTGAAGTTTGAGAAACTTTACATTGCCAAACATGTCCAAATGTTCTCAAAACTTGTGAACATGCTCAAATGGTCTAATCATTCATCTAGACCAAATGGCACAAGTTGGAGAAAATGTTATATTGATCAAAGTGCCCCAAAACGCTTCCTGTACAGAACCAAATTTGAACAACTCTACATTGACAACTTTCTCCTTTTGATATCAACTTTTCTGGACATGTTCATAACCTCAAATGTTGATACTACACCTAGTGGTGCATCAAGGAGAACAGATTTGCATGACTAAACCTTGGGAAGTCAATTTCTGCTGATTTCTAGGGTTTACAAAAGTTGCAATGGCAACTTTTCCCAAATGAACTCAATCTTGGTGGAACCGCTTGTTTTCTCATGCCATTTGGCCCTGTCAAGCCTTATGACAAGAGGAGTTCATATTCTTTCCCAAACCAACAACAAATAACTTCTGCCATTTTTCTAAAAACACCACTCTCACCACTTCCACTAATCTCCATGAGTTCTACCTTTTACCACAACTTCCCCTAGACCTCTTCTACCTCCAGTAGCTCTCCCCAGGCTTTTGCTCAATCATTGATGGGTGAAACACCCTCATTTACCCCTCTGGACAGTAGTTTCTCTCTCTCCCTCAACCTCTCTCCTCTCATACTGGCTATCCAGGGCATCCAATGCCCCTCCCCACTTATTTACTTCCCCCTAGAGCCCCCAGACACTAGAGGCCAAGCCCAGAGCGCTAGAAAAATGGTCATGCCGGCCATATGCACGCTCTGGAGCGCGCTACAATGCACTCCCGCACTGTAGCCGCCCTCTGTCCGATGCTCCCGTAGACCTCGGGCCTCTCCCTCTGGTCTCCCAAGGTTGCCTCGAAGTCCAAGGCACGCAACACTGTCGGGACCTTCCTCCCGGGCCCTCCTTCTCCCTCTACGGAGCTCATCGAGCGCGCCCTAGACCGCGCCCACTGTGCACCAACGCCCCCTCTATATAGAGCCCCCCTCGAGTTCTCTGGCCTCTTCCTGCTCTCCCTCTCCCCCAGAAACCTCCCGGACAAGCTCTCCCGCCCCCTCGTGCCCTCTGTCCACCTCCATGTCGGCGGCCTCTTCCACGGCCATCCTGCTCTCCACCTCTTAGGACCTCCCCGACATGCCTTGGGCATCTGGATGGATGCGGCACTCCTCCCTGAGCTCTCCGGTGTGCAGCACACCGTGGGAGGTGGTCAGAATCGCCGGCACGGGCGGCGGCCAAGCCACTGCTCCGACGGCGTCCGCACACGCACGAGGAAGGCGTCGCCTTCCCCCTGCCTCCTCCTTCGGGCGCGGCTGAGCCGCACGGCTCCGCCCCCACCGCCGGCCGGCGCAGATGGGGAGAGCAGCGCCGATGGCGAGCGAGGCTGGCGCCCTTTGCCTGGCGTCGCGGGGTTGAAGACGACACGGGGCAGGGCGAGCGACCTGCTCGCGTGACTCGCCCGTCAGCCACCGAAGCGCCACGCCTAGCTGGCATAAGTGGAGGCGCCCGCGTGAAAGACGCCTTCGATGTGGCCCTTTCCCGCGCGGCTAGGCCACTGGGCCGGCCCATTGCTAAACTGTGCCCGGTGCGCAGTATGGGAATAAATCTCCCCCCTTTGTCTTTTTCTTTTTCCTGAAACTTGTAAAATCTCCCAAATAATCATATTACCTCCAAATTTGATGATTCAAATTTATATTAGCTCGTAAAATCATGATATATCTCATGGAGCAATTTTCACATTTTTACAGAAACTTTTGCTTCACAAACATTTATCAAATCTTGTTTTTCCCTTTCTGTGATAAACTTTAGAAAATCACAGAGAGCTCAAAATTGATCCAAATGCCATGATTAAAATTCCTAGATGCTTCTAAGTTCATAAATTATTTTATGAACATTTTTCTTAATACTTTCTGTACCCCACAAAATAATGAGCCATTTCTTCATATTTGTCAACTTTGCCAATTCATAGGAAAATCATTTGAACTCCAAATCCAGTAAAGCCAACTCCGAGAGGCTTCTAAAATCATGCTTTGTTAAATGGGTGCCTTTGCTCATTTTTCAATATAATGTTTCTGTGCACTTCTTGCAAATCCATAAACCCCTTGATTCCATCATATCGAAATGTTTAGAAATATCCATTGATCCACTTCCAATGAAATCACCTTGGTCATTCCTCATATGACCAGAGGTATCCTAGGAAAGTCCAACTCACATTTTTAGAGCACTTTTATTTTTTTTGTCTTGTCGTGTTGCTTATTATGGTTGTTTTCGACGTTAGTTGATGAAGTAGACGAAATGCTCAGAGTTGGACCAGAGATATTTGAAGACCTCGAAGACTTTGTTAAAACAGGCAAGCAGCCCTTTGACCATGTCTATGAAACCCTTTTTATGCATGTCATATAGCACCATATTGTTATTGCAACAGAATCATGATGATGTGGTAACCACTTTGATGGTTTGCCACCGTTACTTCCTCGTTGATACTTGCATTGTGCATGACCCTACCTTCTTATGAGGGTTATGCCGGTGGGACTAGATACGATGCTAAAGTAGATGCTACGCAAAAAGGGACGGGTATATGCATGATGAAGGAGGCAAAGTATTTTCAAAAGACTTTTCGAAAACCCCGCCGGGTGCCACTTATGCCCGGGGGAGATGATGAGTTGGGTAGCCACTTGATGATGAAGTGGTGTACCGAGGCAAGTGTGTGTTGTTTTCAAAATGGATTGGTTTAAGTTGCGACCGTTATTCCAACCTTACATGCGCAACCACTCTACCCTTGTATGGGAAAGGGCATTATTGATTACCTAGATCGATACTAGCTTGGATCCCGCATTACTAGTGACGGGGGAGAGTTCGTGCTCTCTCTCGGGACGGGGTCGTGCCAAGTAGGGCGGCCAAGAACATTTTTATGGGGCACCGGACACACCGTTGGTACCCCGTACCAGTATGTGATGAATATGGGAGCGATGCTCCACAATTTTAAGATGTGAAATTTTGGGCACGGGGGTTACTACCAATCGAGTGGACTCTATGTTAGTGTCGTCTAGGGAAAGATAGTGATCGGGTGCTTACCCCGGGTACTTGAGGTATCGCAGGTCGTGGATGACACGGAAGTTCCTCGGATCTTGTGGGTAAAGTGTGCAACCTCTGCAGAGTGTAAAACTATTCGAATAGCCGTGTCCACGGTCAAGGACAGTTGGGTAACCGCTCTTGGGCTACGTCCACATGTTTACGAACCAGTGTGTGTGTTTGGATAACTACTTGGGTCAAGTCAAAGGACTTGGCGTGATTGAGATGGGTTGGTGCCCACTCTAATTATGTTGATATCTGTAACCTATCCTCATGGTTACTTGAATTCTCTTGATGCATGTCTTAAAAGTTTTTGAACATGCCATTGCACTCAAAACTAGCTTTCTGCAAAAATTTACCTATATCATGCATTATTGTATCTTGAACCAAAACATGGGTTGCTTGCGAGTACATTCAAAGTTCTCATTGGCTTGCCACTGGTTATTTTATTGGCCAGGCATGAAAGAACAAGATATAATGAAGAGTGCCTTGGTGACGAACATGCGAGCTAGGACGCTTCCCAGTCAGAATGCCTGTAGGGTTAAGGCAGATGGCATGGGTCCAAGTTGTTATTGAAGATTTCCGCTGCGATGATACACTCAAGACTTGACCATAATGGTCCTACTTGTGTAAAACGGTATGTATGGATGTAAGACTCTTGTTATTCAGCTTCTGTGTGTTCAGTGAGCATTGATCTCTGGGATCACTGTACACGTGCATTCGGTGATCTCGACTTATGAGTCGGGGTCCCCACAGCATCTAGGCCGTGCCGGAGACGGCCACCTCGGGGATCGATTTCAGCCTTGCACCTTCCGCGAGCGGGTTCCGGGAGTGGTGGCTGTATGTGGACGTCGGGGTGCCCAGCCCCCTGCTTGCGCACCCGACGCTACCTGCTATTCCCAATCCAGGTTGGGATCATGAAGAACTCACGAGCCCCCAACTTGCCTTCACCTAGCATCACTTCGAGAGGTTGAGGGAGCTCGGAGTGACGGCGCCCAATGTGGTGAAGGAGTTCCTCCGACGCCGCATCGCTCCTCTTTAGCGCCATTCTCGCCCAATGTTGACTTACACCGGTCGCTAGGACCGTATGAGGCTCCAGGAAGGGGATCTCGCACCGGAGACGTTGAAGAAGGTGCTGCTGGTCCTGACGAGCGACCCCTCTCCCGGCAGCGCTGGCCATGGGGGCTCCCTGTTGTATCTTTGCAAAAACAGGGTCGACTTCGTGAGATAGATGCCCCGTTTCAATGAATGGAGGCTGCGCCCTGCCAACCTTGTGGGACCTCGTGAGAATCCGGTTGCCGTGGTCCTTCCCCCGGCTGCCCGCGCCGACCTCGCCTTAGGAGTCATTGCAGGGAGGCATGGATTGGCGGGAGCCGAGGGGCCTGACGTCGAGGTGCTGATGTCGCGTGGGGCTCCCGAGGCGCTATACTCCGGAGCTGATGCTACCCCTTGCGAGGTGGTGGCTGACGAGGGAACGCGGCCTGCCGCTCCTGAGGCTGAAGCCCCCGAGGCCCCGTCAGGCCACCAAGAGGTGGTGTGTGATCGCTCCCCTCAGGCCGGTGCCCCTGACGCAGGCCGTCCTGATGCTTTGGCTCCTATGCCGTGCGTTGGCCCTCACGTCACGAGCTTGGGCCGGATCCGCATAGATTTTGAGGCCCTTCGCAAGAGGAAGGAGGCTTCCGGTGGTGATGAGCGCCCGCACCGCCCATTGAAGCATAGGAAGTACTTAGCCATGGACGAGTAAGTCTCTCCTTCTCATGGTTCCTTGTCTGCCTCTCTTTTTTGCTGACCGTGGCCTTTTAGGATTCCCTCCGACGAGCCCACGGAGTCAGTTGAGGAGCCGCTCCCTCAGGCTCCCCTTCCGTCACCAACCTTAGCTGCCTCGAGCCCGCACACCGCCTTTGGTGCAAGCTTGGCTGGAGAGGCAGGCCGTCCTGCAGCGCGCCTTGATCCCGTCGTTGCATCGCTCTTCCCTCGTGAGCTCTCCCTGAGCGCATCTAGCTTTCCCAGAGCTCCTTCATTGATCATAGGCGGCGAGTGGCTAAAGCCGATCTTTGGGTCCCCGGCGGGAGGTGGATTGACGCTAGGCTGGGTCCCTTGCGGGGGCCGCCCGGCGATCGCAGGGGCACCAGCCCCCAGCCCCCTGCCGAGAGGGGGCGAACCGCCCCAAGGCCCTCCACTGGCATCGACAGCGGAGGATGGTGTTGACGACCTGCTTGGGTGTGCGCGGGAGCGTAGAGTTCTCCGCCAAGAGTTCCTCCGAAGGGCAGTCAATGCAGCGAGCCAGCTCGGCGCAGAGCTGGCGACCGAAGACGCGCGTCTCGAAGCTGAAGGCTTGATGCCGGTTGAGGAGCGGCGCAAGCTGAAGGCGGCTATTGGTCTCGCGCTCAACCAGCGTGACCTTGAGAATGCCAAAGCTGAAGTATCCTTGTTGGCCTCTCGGGAGGCCTGCTCCCGGGCCCTTGAGGAAGATTAGGAGGCTGACAAGCGACGCGAAGCTGCGGAGGAGCGCGCGTGGGAGCTCCAAGACTGGTGTAACTCCCTGGAGCAGCAGGTGGAGCTGCGCCGATCCGCCGTCGCACTGCTGAAGGGAGGGCCCGCTGAAGAGGAGGAGCTCCGGAGGCGCGAGTAAGCGCTGACGCTGGAGGCTGCCGAGCAACCTCGATCTGGAGCAGTTGGAAACAAGGGAGCGCCAGGTTGCCCAGGCGGAGGACGACGTCGACGCGCTGGTGTAGCGACCCGACCTCAGACGGTCAAGTCTCTGTGCTTAAGTGTCATCCCTGGATCGGTATGCTGACACACACAGTACTCGAGGATTTATAACAGAGGTAAATCACATGTATAAAATAATTAAATACTATTACCTCAATCCAAAAATAGCGGAAGTAACAAGGTTGTGGATTCCCATCAACACCAACGGCAAAGTTGAGTGTAGAAATCGTAACCCTAACGTATCACTTACTCGTCGTAAGATCCTGCAACATGAGACGTTGCAGCCACAGAGGGTCAGTACATTGAATGTACTGGCAAATTCACACCATAGAGCAATGATGAATAAAGGCTATCAATACATGCATATATGGCTGGTGGAGGCTCTATGGTTATAATGTTTTCGCGAAAAGCCAATTTTTCCCTACTGCAAAGGAATAAATTTATTTAACTTCATGGTGGTTGTTAAACATTGAGAATGGTTGACAGCATTCTCAATCCCAATTAAAAGTACTCATTAAATCCAACAATATTAATTAAAGTAACATGATGAGATTCACATGATATCCAAGTACTAGATACTCAAAACGTCCATAACCGGGGACACGGCTAACCATGATTAGTTTATACACTCTGTAGAGGTTTGCGCACTTTTCCCCACAAGACTCGATCGCCTCCATTTGATTCCTCGCACTACATGATGTTTGAGAAATGGATGACCGAGACATAGTCTTTCGAAAGCACTAGCACCTTACATGTGGGTAGACCGGTACACCTACTTTCCCCTACATCTGCTAGTCTACCCGTAAGAGTTCACACAAGTTAGTCAACTATGCCAGAGCCCATAATGGCTTGTGGCTGCACACGTAAGTTTCTAGTTTAAATAATCTCATGATCCCTTTGAGCCTGGGTGGCGGTCCGAAGAAATACAGGCAAGTCCTGATAGAAACCAGGTGCCTCAATCCACCCAGATGTGTGTTTAAGTTGCCACCTTAAATAAACCATTAATTCACAATATCACATCTGTCATGGAAAATCACTCACCCAATCCACGTCTACGAGCATAGCATGGCATAATAAGCAAACATAGAAGTAACTCCAGGGGTTTGAAAATAAAACCGGTAATAGGTACTACCTCAACTACTTCCCATAACCCACAATTTAATTCGGATCCTAATCATGCAATTGTTTGGAGGATTGAACTAATACAATAAAAACTGGGTACGAGAAGAGGTATGATCAAAGTGTGAACTTGCCTGCAATGTTGATGAAGATGCTTCGCACTCAAAACTCCTGATAGATCTACTCGTCACACTCCGGTCAATCTATCGCGATCAAGCAATGGTAACCACACATAAGCAATCACTCAAAAGATCGGAAAGAACGAAGAGTACAATTCAGAAAACATCAAAACCAAACCAATGACTCTTGCAGCATAAAACAATTTCTAACAATACCAAAACTATGTGAATTTTGGCCTTATCAGAAAGTTTAGGTCAAGAGCTTCAATTTGCAAAAAGAATCAACTCAAACGGAGTTATAAAATTCAAGTTACGATCAAACAAAGTTCAAATACAAATCTGTTTGAATTCAAATTTTAAAACTTTCAAAAACATGTTTAAGTTGTTTTACTCGATATAGGAGATCATAACAAAGAAGTGGGCGGTGGTTTCGTTCAATTTGGATAAACGGACAAAAAGTTGTGATCGTTTTAAGAACAGGGACTAATTTGTAAATAAAATATTCACCGATGGGTCCCTGGCCGGAAATTAAAAAGAAAAAGAAAAATCCTATCGAACGAACGTTCGCTACGAGGAACTAAAGAACGAACTCGTTCACTGTAGAAGCTAACATAGCGAACGTTTACTGATTGACTTAACTTAGAAAATAAACCGATCTAATAAGTAAAAACCAACCTAGTAAACAAAAACCGGACGAGTTAACGGTTTTGTACCGGTTCGGAAAAAAACGGCAGCGGCGGTTTTCTGGCGGATCTCCGGTGCAACGGCGGCGGCGGCGGTTCGGGTTCGGCCGGGGCGGCGGCTCCGGTCGTCGAGGGCGGCGGCGAAGTGGTCGGGGAGGGGCGGCGCGGCGAGGCGAGGAGGTTGGCGGCGTCGGCGGTGGTTCCCGGTGACGGAACGAAGTGGGGCGGCGGCGACGGATCTCGCTGGCGACGGCGGATTTCGAGGAGTGCGGCGGCGACTGCGACGCGATGCGGAGAGGAGAGGGGAGGCGGCGGCGCGAGAAAAGAGAGAGAGAGGCCCGGTGCTGCAGCTTAAATAGGCGGGGAGGGCCTCGGGAGGCGTGGAGGAGGGGTAAGGTGGCGGCGGGAGGCCAGGCGGAGCACGGTGGCGGCGATGCGTGCGCGCTCGGGAGTCGGGGACGAAGGCGGTGGCGCGCTGGGCCTTGGCCTGGCTTCGGCTGGGCCGGCCCAGTAGGTGGAGAGAGAGTTTAAAAAAACATTTTTCCAGCAAAACAAAAAGAAACGCAAAATAAATAAATTTTTTACATAGGCATATAATATATCAAAATTTTCAGAAAAAGATTTTCTACGACTTGAACATTTTTCTAAAGTCAAATAAAATACAAACAAATTCAAATAAAGCCAAGAGTGCTTCTGCCCTAGTAAAATCTAGTAAAAATCATTTTAAAAATTCCAAAATTAATTCAAATTTATTTCTCTCCAATTTTCCGATGTAGGGAATCATGTTACCCTATTTTCTTTATATTTTATTTTTGGAGAAAAATAATTTGAATAAAACTCAAATAACTCCAAATTGAAAATAAATTCAAAAAAGCTTTGAATTTAATTCTTTGAAACTCCCAACTCATATTTCAAATGTTTTGAAGAAGTCATTTTATCTTCGCTCGTGAAAATCAATGAGTTGCATAAAGTTTCTGGGTTGGAAAATATTTTCCAAATGAAATTCAAATATTTTCAACACCCCCCTTGTCATTTAAATAAATGGAAGAAGTCATGTCATCTTCTCTCCAGGGTTTTGTGGTGAAAAGAATTTGAATTCATGAAGATCAGAAAAGAAAATGAAAGTTTGGGAAAGTCCTTTTATTCCCTCTCATTTAACTTTCAAAAAGTTTCAAATTCACTCACTTTCAGTCAATCAATCAAACAATCGATCAAACTATCTATTAGTTTATAACATTCCAAAATTTAGAATTTTGGGATGTTACAAACCTACCACCCTTAAAATGAATCTCGCCCTCGAGATTCGGAGAGGCTAGCAAGAAATAGGTTAGGGTTTGGGGGTCTTCTCAAAATCCATCGATCATCTCCGGGGTCTGGGGTGCTACCACCCTTAGAAACATCGTTACGGTTCCATCAAAACTCATATACTCCATCCTTATTTCTGACAGTGTCGGTCTTCTCAGATCTCTGGAAAAATTCCCTCTCTGGGCTCTTCCGGTAGTGGCATAACTTTTCCTCAATACTTCCGTCCTTTCATCTTGGTAAGGTTATACCGAGACTGGGTCTTCTTAGCTGACGGGTCTGGCGCCAATACTAATTAGCTATCGATATCTCATGGTGGTCAACAATTTATGGTTTCTCCTACAGGAAATGGGTCTGGGCTGAACCTCACCGTATAACCTACGTTTGGCAACAGCGGCCTTGTACAAGGGAAAATACTTATACCATTCTAAGGTTCAAACAAGGTTTTGATCGTCGTCTCTCTACTATAGGTAAGTCACTCAGATTTACCATCCCATATAGCAAGGCGAATAATAAGAGTAAGTCGGTATGGTGATCAATCCATCCCGCACCCAAATCATTTCCTTGTATATGGTTTAGCGAATCTCGCATGCTAACACTCGGTCATCCTCACAAGCATTGCAGAATTTCTCTTGTCAACGAACCAGGTTCGGATAAATCCATAGATTCTGCAAGCCAAACAAACAACTAACGTTCCTTCACAACTCTCAAGTTTTGCGTTACTCCTATAAATCGCCGGTTGATAAAATCGTAACTTCTTCCAGGGTTTTCCTTCAACAAGAGTGTGCTTGCTTCTTGGCAGGTCCTGGGGCCTGTGGGTTATGGCCCATCTCATCACTTGTAGTCCTTGAACTTATCATCGGGCAGCTGATCATTATTCCAACTTCCAACTTCCTAGTATTCTTAAATCCATCCAATTGTACTGTCTTCCTTCCTTCTATTGGCGCCAAACTAGGACATGATTACTCGGACTCATCATGGAATTTCCATTGGTCCATATTTCCATCATCATTCCTCCTTTATATCCAATAGTAATACATCTCTTCATCCTCGTGGGATATCCAACATGCCGAGATAAAACTTATACTTATGAAGTCCATACTCCACTTCATGGAACATCATTATCCTTTCTAGGGTCAAGCGTCCTTACAGGGGAATATAGGCCATCTTTGCATGGCACTTCTTCATCTGGGAAACGTGAAACACATCATGAACTCCTGACAGTCCTTCTGGTGACTCCAACTAGTTGGCCACTTCTCCCATACTCTCCAAACTCGGTATGGTCCTACAAATCTTGGAGCTAACTTTCCCTTAACTCCAGATCGTTTAACTCCTCGCAGAGGGGACACATGAAGACATGCTCTGTCTCCAATTTCATAGACTACCTCCTTGCGTTTTTGAGTCCGCATAACTCTTCTTCCTGGACTGAGCTACCTTCAGTCTATCTCGAAGCAACTTAACATTCTCTTCTGAATCCTTGATCACATTTGATCCAAACAACTACCGTTCTCCAACTTCATCCCACATCAACAGTGTCTGGCTCCTTCTCCCATACAAAAGCTTCAAAAGGGGCCATCTTCAAACTAGCTTGGTAACTGTTGTTGTATGAGAACTCAGCGTAAGGTAGATTATCATCCCTACTAGATCCATAATCCAGCGCACACGCTCTCAACAAGTTCTCCAGAATCTGTTTGACTCTCCCGGTCTATCCATCTGTCTGCGGATGAAAGGCTGTACTGAACTCTAGCCTAGTACCCAAAGTCTGGTGCAGCTGATTCCAAAACTTTGAGGTAAACCGTGTTCCTCTATCTGATACGATGGTCCTCGGAACTCCATGCAGACATACGATCCTGGTCAAATATATCTTGGCCAACTTCGCACTTGTTTAGGTGGTTTTCACTGGGATAAAGTGAGCCACTTTGGTCAAGCGAATCAACTACTACCCAGATAGAATCATATCCCGATCGGGTTCTAGGAAATCGGGTAATGAAATCCATGCCAAGCTTATCCCACTTCCATTTGGGTATCGGCATAGGCTATAGTAATCCTGCTGGCTTCGGATGCTCTGCTTTTACTCTCTCTAGCATACATCACCATCGACTACATACTCCGTAATATCCTTCTTCATACCAGTCCACCATAAACACTCCTTCAAATCCAAATTCATCATGGTGTTTCCAGGGCGAATCGAGTATGGTGAGTCATGAGCCTCTTAAGGTATTTACTTCCTGATCTTTTCATTATTGGGTACATGTACACTATCCTCAAACCATAAGGTGTCGTGCTCATACTTACGAAAACCTTTGGCCTTTCCTTTGCTCATCCTCTCTTTTATCTCAGCAATCTCTTTGTCATACTTCTGAGCTTCACGAATCCTTCCCAACAATGTAGACTGAACTTCCATTGCTGCAACAAAACCTTTGGGAACAATCTCCAACTGAAGTTCCCTGAGATCCTCTGCTAACTTCCTTGGTAATCCTCCGCTTATGAGGGTATTCGTCCTTGTTTTCTTTATGGTTGTGTCCTATTTCTCCACAAAGCTTGTATGCACAAGGTTTCTTCATATCCTTTCCATAAGGCCTCAACTTCTGGGACACAAATTGAGACTTTAGTAGAGTCAACTTAAATTCTTCCCAAAAGGTTACTCCTTGCCATCCATTGATGGTTTGGTACATCCTCCACCAAGTTGCAGCACCTCTTTCAAAGCACTAAAGAGCATGCTGGGTCATATCCTTTCCGGCTATAGGGTTATTCTTCATGTGATCCTCCGTGTTCTGAATCCATTGGTCCATCTCCAATTGACTCGTTGGTCCAGACAATATAAGCTCATCTCCATTCATCCTCTATTGGGTCCATGGGTTTGGGGTGGGATAAGACAGATCGAGAGGGATGCACACAGTACAAACAAAAGTTTTGAAAAGGCAGATTTTATTGTGGCTGTCGAAAAAACAACAAACAAATGACAGCTCACAATCATCGCATCTAACGTAAGTATATAATAGGGCTTGGGTCTTCTAATGGTCTATAGATCTCAACGTCATCAAACTCTTCATGTCTTGGTCATGTCTCCGATGGCTCCTTCTGATCATGCTTGTCCTTCTCAAGTTCTTTTGCCAAATCATCTTTGTTGGCGCGAAGTCTCTCCTGACATCCTTTAATATTTCTGGGGTTGCATTCCAAACTTCTGGGTTTCAACCTCCTTGACATGAACCATGTCCTTCTATCCTTCAGCTCCTGTCTAATCTCAGGTATCTCGAGGTTTAGCTCCTCCTGCTTGGCTACTTTCGGCTTCTAGTTCCTGAGTGCTTCACGAACTGCTTCCTTGTCAAATATGACTTCCTAAAGTCCATCTTAAAATCCTTGATGTAATACTCCAGATCCTGGTGATACATCAACTAAGGTTAAAGCTGCATTCTTTGCTGATAGATGCTCCATCAGCCTTCTACCATCCAATCCTTCCATGCATATGCATGCTTAACTCCGCGCGATGACACAAAACTTTGAGTTCTAATGCTCCATGTTCTGGTCTTTCTCCAACACACCTTGATCTCGGGTATTGACAGCTTCCATAGTCTATCAAGTTCCATAAGTGTAGCCTTCCTTGGTCATACCAAATCTGGAAATTCTTCCAAGCCTTCAAATTCCCTAGTCTTCGGGCTCTTCAATCGTTGTAGTTTCCACTATCATAATGTATG